>JAVGVS010000015.1:4053265-4230818 GCA_032718565.1 Distichodus sexfasciatus
ATATATACACACACACACACACACACACACATATATATATATATCTTACACATACAAGTCTAGTCAGGTCAGTTATTCTTAAAAAAAAAAAAAAAAACAAGATCTATTTTTTTCTTTTTAAGAGTTTCTGGCTTGTTAAGATTTCATTTTTTACAGTGCAGTGCTTGAGTGCAGTACCTTGCTCACGAGTACCTCAGTGGAACCTTTACTGGTCCAGGACTTCAACCGGTGACCTTCCGATCATGGGTGAACTGTTATGATGCCAGCTGCTTCAAAGCTACCTACTGCTCCAGTATATTTGTGTGTTGGCAATTTGTCACATTTTGTCATTTTGAGACCAGTCCCTTCATAGTAAGACGTTTAATTTATCAATGAAAAACTGGTGTCAGTTTGGTTTTCAGTATCATTACCCAAAACCCAAGCATCTGTACCAGTATCAGGACTGAAAAAGTCGGATCTGTGCCTCCCTTTCACGACTTTCCAAATTCTCCAGTCTAAAGATTTGTCAGCGTCCCATAAAGAAGCGCCAACAGTCATGATGTGTTTGTGGAAGTGTAAAGTGGTGTTTAGGGACCATTTGACAGTTCTGGAACCTGCATCCCTATGACTGACGTGTAGGAAATACCTGAATAGATGCATTTCCCTCTAGGGTTTCCACGGCCTGCTGTGTTGCACAAATCATTTAGCTGATATTTGCGGGGATATAAAAGACAAACACAGCTCACAGCTGCAGGTTTTCTATTGAGCTGCCACAATAATAGAACAAAAATTCTCTTGAAATGCAACCTGTCTTTCTTTAAACGTGGTCAAATAAGGTGTTAACAAGATGCAATTTTGTGAGGATTACTTCTTGGGTTTTTTTTTTGGTGGGTGGGGGGAGAATAAAATATTTTAAGTCGTTGAATAATCTTCCCCCAAAAAAGATGGAACGCTTTTTATCGCAGCGGGATGATGATTAAAAGCTGATGAAGTGGGAGCGAAATCTTTCTACTGTATTTTAGAGATTTATTTTTCTTATCTGGAAGTAAGAGCACAGGTAATGACTGTATCTGAGCTCACATGGCAGGGACTGTGCCAGCTGATGTGTGTGTGTGTGTGTGTTTGTCTCTGGGGTAGGTGTGTGTGTTAAGAACTCATATTCCGAGCTTAAATGAGTTCATTTACTGGCCAGTCACTCCCTTCCTCTTTTCTGGTAAGTCCAGACACTTGGTCAAACACTGTTTGTTTATTTTTTCTTTCGTTCTCTTTTTCCTTTTGACACTCTTGTCTACCATCAGCCACTGTCTGTCTTTCTTCCCCCTCCTTCTGTTGTCTAATCCTGCTAATGAATCACATGCCCACACCACACTGTGTATGTGCGGCAATGCGTGCACGAGTGTGTGTGTGTTTGTGTGTGTGTCTGCGTCTCGATGCCGTCCCGAGAGACGATGTCCGTTAATTATTCACAAATACCATCAATGTTTTCCCGATACTCCGAATAAGCACCACAGGGGAAAAAAAAAAAAGCTTTTTGCTCTTTAGCTTTTATTTTTGAAAGCTCACATTTCGCAGCCCCCTTTTATCCAGGATATCCATCCCACTGTTTACTTGTCTTACTCAGCATCTGCTTCCCCCAGCGTCCTGCCTCATTCCTCAAAAGCCTCTTTTTTCCGCTCAGCTTTTAGTCGCGTCGCATGTTTAATGCATGACGCCTCGCCACACTCACGCTGTCCCACCTTCATTACCAGATCCTACCGAGAACTGGGACTTCCCCGTTATTTCCAAAAATAAACGCGGGAGCGGCCCTCTCGCTTATCCCCTGCTCTGAGGCGATGATGTGGAGCGAGTGCAGCCCCTTAAACTCCGGAGATTCGCGCAAGTCTCGTCGTCAGGATAAGCTGCGAGTGTAGGTGGGAGATAAGATCCTCGTCTGAGACCCAGGGTTTGAGGGTTCGAGCTGGGGCTGTCACTAATGACTAGTTACGGATTAATCTGCCGTCTATTCTGTTGATTAAAAAATTAATTTCCTCCAAGTGTCTCGTTGACCTTTTTATTTGTGTTTGTTTTTTGGCACCAACTGCGAGTTCATCTTAATTAATTAAACCTGTAATATATAATAGAGTAATAATATTCTCTGTGTTCCCTTAATTTTTCATACTGAGTGTGATTATTACTTCAAATGTTATCTGTAGTACTTATGCCATTGTAAAATTAATATACCTCAATTATCAGCAGATCATAAATAATTACATAATGTTTATGTCTCAACAAAGCTAATGCATCTGGAGACACACGCTGGCACTAGTTTGTCAGTGTAGAATAAGCCCAGCCTAAACATTTAATACTAGAAATTGAACATAGCACGTAAATGTCTTAAATAATGAATATGTTCAGCAGATACTGTACATGTAGGGCTGGGCGATATGGCTTACAAATAATATTGCAATGTTTTTACCCTATGTCGCGATACATGATATATATCGTCTGGGACAGAACTACATTTCCCACAATCCCCCGCAGATGACTCGGAGTCTCATCACAGTAATCCGATGGGTATGCATCCGGAGTCAAATTTTTCAATTTATTACAGACAACAACCAGTGTTTTACTCACAATACGGCTATTCCGCTAAGCGTGCATGTGCTAGCAGAGTGCTCTGGATGGGTGGGGCTTTGAGAGGACAGAGAAGCGAAATGCGAAAGTGACGTACATGCTGTCCGTTTAACATTAACGTGAGGATTTTGTCATTTGCTACATCGCACGTGAAACAAGTCGACATATATTGAGTATATTCGATACATTGCCCACCTCTAGACACAAGGACAAGCTGGTCCATGCAGAATAACATGCAGAGTGTTTTTATGTCTTTTTAAACTTTGTACAATGAACGAAACAGCTTTTTGTTATCTGATTGTTGTCATCTTCTTGTTAACTCTCACCTTTGAACCCCTGAGCAAGACCTATAACCCCAAGGTGCTCCGGGCAGGCTTTCCTTATTATTAGATCATTTGAGTCACTCTGGTGAAGAGCATCTGCTGAATGCCATAATTATACATTTAAATCTCTCTGAAGAGAAGGGAGCATTTTACTTGCAACTTTCCGATGTTTAATCGTTATTTATCGTGTAATTTCCTATTCACATGAGGACAGACATTAGCAAAACCCCTCCACCGTACAAACTGCGGTGATTCATTGTTTAACTATGCGATTTGCTAACAGGTGATCATGATGACTAACACGCCAGTCTCTCTGCGCTGTCGTCGCGGCCGCCGTCGCTACCCGGCAGATTCCAGAGGCTTTTTGGACGCCGCTGCAGCCTTGCGGTTGAGTGCCTAATGATCTCATCAAATATCAGACAGCTGACGTGCTTCGCCCGGAATCGCTCTTGGCTCGGATTCTTTATTTGCCGCATAAGTAGTTATACTGTAGTGAAATGTAAACCTGGCTCACACTTGATTTCGAGTAACTGTAAATATGAATTAAAGTAATTGCACGGTGGTGGTCTAGCAGTAAGATACTTGGATAGTTATGTAGGAAGTTGTAGGTTCAAAGCAATTCATATCCTGCCTCTGGTACTACCACCATCAAGCCCCTGAGCAAGGGATCAAGACCCTTAATCTCAAGTTGCTACAGCAGGACGTTTGGGATAAGAGTTAATACGATGATATCATAAGTAAAGGAAAGACTGCTTAAAAATAAATAATTACCGTCTAAACATATAAAATGTGCAGCTGTGCATGTCTACAAACTGCTACGGGTAGACGAGTAGAATCGTTGATTTAACACTAGAACAGCTCACTGCGTCAATTGACGCAAATCAAACAAAATCCCTGCTACTTCTCATTTAAGTTCTTGCTCCAAAACCTGAAAAAATCTGACTTTTATTTTTTTTCATTCTTGAACAAAACATGGTAACACAAATTAAATTGCTGGTGAAATGGGTGTGTTACAGCAGTATATACCTAGAATGGCAATCAGCCGACGCAGTCAGCTGTTCTAGTGTTAATATTTAACGAGCCATTGCATTGATCCAAAGTGAAAAGATTGATCAGACATCATAAACTTGGCAGTGTCACTAAAACAGTCCTTTATTAATAGAGGTTGTTTTTTTCATTAAATGTCTGGTTGAAACTATATTTTAGTTGCTTTTTGTGAGCTGATCCAATTTTTGGAAGCCTGTTTCCGCCACATGGAAGAGGAAAAAATCAAGTTAAGCTGGAATTCTGACCTTTTTATCTTGGAATTCAGACTTTTTCTCTTAGAATTCTGACTTAACGTTGAAACCCTGGCTCAATATTAGAATTTCGAATTATTAAGTGGGCATTCTGACTTAATAATTATGTTAACCATTTCACCTTTCATTGTGTTGTATGTTGAGTGCGGTGGCGCAGTGGTCAGTGCTGCTGCCTCACAGCCAGAAGGTCCTGGGTGCGAGCCCCGGGTCGGCCATGGGGCCTTTCTGTGTCGAGGTTGCATGCTCTTCTTGTGTCCAAGTTTCCGGTTTCCTCCCACAGTCAAAAAGCGTGCAGTATAGGTTAATTGGGGACTATAAATTGGCCCCGTAAGGTGTGATTGTGTGCGTGTGTGTGCCCATGGTTTGTCCCCACCTTGCGCCCATAAGTTCCCGCGATAGGCTCCGGCCCCGCTGCGGCCACAGTTGGGATTAAGCGGTTTGGATAATGGAGATTTACCATCCAAACTCAAAGCTAGTCTGGGACTGGGCTTAATCCTCGACTGGGAAATTGGCCCTAAATGTTTTCAGATAATCAGGTCCTCCTCCTCCTCCATGCAGCATGAAGTTTAAGGGTCTTCAAACCAACCAGTCAGCCTAAATTCCACAGATAAAAAGTGATTTAATAAGTCAGAATTCCGAGATGAAAAATTAGAATTCTGGGATTTTTTTTTTCCCTCATGCAATGTGGCGGAAACAGGCTGCTATAATGGATGGAAGTGATCATGTTAAATCAGCATATGTTCCATATTGATCGCTGGCTACAAAATCGTATCGTAGCAGTCTTTGAATTGAGTTATCCGTTGAAGCAATATATTATTGTATTCTAATTTACACCCCTGCTGATTATGTCTCCTGCGTAGTGCAGTGTGCAGTTGTGTTGTTCCTGGACTGTGAGAGACCAATAAGAGTTTGTTGGAGGAGTTTAGTCTTTGTTGTTTTAACAAATATCTACAAGTTGAGGTCTTCTGGGGCTTGACGCAGACCGTCTCTTGTCCCTCTTCTGTAATGCCAGAAAGGAAACTTCTTGTTGTTTATAGTTCAGAATGTTCCATAACGCCACAGATGAGGCGCATTGGGTCACGACGCCACTCGCTCCAATTATCAGGCCTCTGAGGGCTCGCCCCGGAGGGTTGCAGCCTCCCGGTCACTGTGAAAGGAGACGGCAGACAAAGTGCTTACTGTGGGGAAAGTTAACAGCTGAAGCTGAGGCAAAAATTAATGCATAACAGTAAGGAAGCTTGTAAAGCACAAGTTTCTTCACGATACGATATTATATCGATTAAGTGGACAACAATTCGATGTGGGCTGATATTTTTTAAGAATGTTACCATATGATTTCAGTTCAGTTCCAGCGATTGATCTGAAACAATATCATGTGCTGATTGACGCTATCACCTCCATTTATATGAAGCCACGAAAAGCAACTAAAACATCATTTGACATTTTTATTCCCGAGCACAGCCGAACAGAGCTGCAGCTATCGATTCTTTTCGTAATCGAGTATCCTCTTGATATTTTTTTTCATCGATAAATTGAGAAATCTGATGAATTCTTTTTTGAAAATAGAAAAAAGTGTCAAAATGTACAAGCAAATGGCTTTTATTCCTGAATGTTCCTTTTTTAACAATCAAAATGAACACTCCTAAGAGAATTTGGGGCGTTTTTCTGTACCTTTGTTTTAGGCTTATTCTAGTGTGAGTGGACGTTAGCCATACACACTTCATGTTGTTGTATTCAGGACGTCCTGCACTACTCAAAATTGTCATAGTTTGATGTGTAAATGCTGACAGTCTTAAAATGAGCACAAATTTTTTAGCGTAATAAAAGTCCTGAAACTGTATATATAACTACTAGAAATAATAAGAACACTGTCTGTTTTATTGGCTTGCAGAGATTCTGTTATGCATTCGATGGGTTAACATTCTATGGCTGAAACACTTCTTTATCAGTTTTGTATCCATCACAATATAGATTAAAAAAATTTCATAAGTAATTTTTTCCAGTTGGTTATTCTCTAACTTTATATGATTTGGATTAAGTGAAAATGAAGAGTTTTGGATCATTATGAACCAGTTTGGTTTCATTTTGGCCTATAAAATGAGCTGCTTTTGGTCTTTCGGGGAGAGAACTACAGCACAAAAAATGTCATTTGGGCGCTTTTATGCATTTACTTCTGTTTTTGTGCACGGAATATCTCACAAGTACTTTCACATACAGCAGGATCAAGGCTTGTTGCTGAAAACGTGCGTCACTGTTAAGCGTCTGTGTGAAACACAAGCGGAGCATGCTCTAGTGAGTGAAAAATAATTAAACTAAACTTCGATTCTAGAAAAATTGACTTTTTTGTAATCAAATTATTCGAGTTATTTGAATAATCAGCTCTACAACCAAACTTTTAAACGAAAAACCTTTCTCTTCTCTTTTAATAAAACGTCCTGCTTAAAATAAAGTGAGGTTAAAATATGCATGATGTCTGTTTTCATTTTGGATCAGTGCTATGGGTTTCTTGATCATAGAACTGAGGTATCGATGTATTGTTACACCCCTGTGATGTGAGATACCTTGTGACGGCGATGCTGAAGCCATACATCATGCATCATACATCATACATCTTCTTAGCTGCATTTCGCAGTCAGTTGTAAATGTCCTTGGGGAAGTTCTACATTGAATTTCTCTTTTTTTGGTGCATGCCCAAGATTGTTAGATCTCTGACATGGTGGGCGATATCAGGCAAGCCTTGCTGACGTATTGAAAAATGAAACATTTTGCCCAAATGAACACGGCCGAACAGGGAGTCTCGCTTGGCTCGACCTTTTAAACCCACAATGGAGGCCTTGTCCTCATCACGGAGAAGAATGCGGCATGAGGGATGATAAATCTGTTTTTACCGTTGGACTGCAGCATGTAGCGACCTCCCGGCTCCCAGGACGCCAGACAAGAAATCCACTTCATAAAGTCAGCCGTCGCTTTCGTTTCCCCATTAAAGCAGATGGAGCTTCAGACCTGCTCGAGGTTTTCCTGCTTGAGGTCTGTCTCGACGTGGCCGGTTCTAACTCATCTCTCTCTTTCTCTCTTCCTTCTTCCCTCTTGCAGGTCAGTGACGGACCCGAGGGACGGCAAGCGCGTGGCCCTCAAAAAGATGCCCAACGTCTTCCAGAACCTGGTCTCCTGCAAGAGGGTCTTCCGTGAGCTGAAGATGCTGTGCTTTTTCAAGCATGACAACGTGAGTGTGAAGACGTGTGAAGATGCCTTGGTGTGGTGTGGTGTGGTGTGGTATGGTGTTTACCTAACCGTGGCGAACGCTGTGTGCGAGCAGTGTGTGTGTGTGCTTTCTCTTGCTCACTCTCACACATACTTTTGCAATCTATCTCTCTCTCTGTGATTCTCTCTCTCTCTCTCTCTCTGTGATTCTCTCTCTCTCTCTCTCTCTCTGTGATTCTGTTTTTCTTTCTCTCGCTCTCTGTCTGATTCTATCTTATTTCTCTCTCTGTGATTCTCTCTCTCTCTGTGATTCTCTTTCTTTCTCTCGCTCTCTGTCTGATTCTGTCTTATTTCTCTCTCTGTGATTCTCTCTCTCTCTCTGTCTGATTCTCTCCCTCTATCTCTCTCTCTCTCTCCTCTCTCTGTCTGATTCTATTTTATTTTTCTCTCTGTGATTCTCTCTTTCTTTCTCTTGCTCTCTGTCTGATTCTATTTTATTTTTCTCTCTGTGATTCTCTCTTTCTTTCTCTCGCTCTCTGTCTGATTCTATCTTATTTCTCTCTCTGTGATTCTCTCTCTCTCTGTGATTCTCTTTCTTTCTCTCGCTCTCTGTCTGATTCTGTCTTATTTCTCTCTCTGTGATTCTCTCTCTCTCTCTGTCTGATTCTCTCCCTCTATCTCTCTCTCTCTCTCCTCTCTCTGTCTGATTCTATTTTATTTTTCTCTCTGTGATTCTCTCTTTCTTTCTCTTGCTCTCTGTCTGATTCTATCTTATTTCTCTCTCTGTGATTCTCTCTTTCTTTCTCTCGCTCTCTGTCTGATTCTATCTTATTTCTCTGTGATTCTCTCCCCCCCCTCTCTCTCTCTGTCTGATTCTTATCTCTCTCTCTCTCTGTGATTCTCTCTCTGTCTGATTCTCTCTCCTCTCTCTCCATCTCTTTCTCTGATTCTTTCTTATCTCTCTCTTGTTCTCTCTCATTTCTCTCTATCTCTGATTCTTTCTTAATTCTCTCTTTTTCTTCTCACTCTGCCTTGCTCTCTCTCTCTCTCTCTCTCTCTCTCTCTCTCTCTCTCTCTCTCACACTTTCATCCTGTGCTCTTTCACCCTCTCAATCGCTCCCTCTTGCTCTTTTGCGCTCATGCTCTTGCAATCTCACCCTGCTCCTCTCTCTCTCTCTCTCGCCCAGCTTCTTGCTTTCCCTCTCTCTCTTTCACACTGTTGCTCTGGTGTGCTGACTCTTTTTCACAGTCTCCCTCCCTCCTTTCCTCTCTCTCTCTCTCTCTCTCTCACCTTCTCAATCTTTTTTCACACTCTGTCTCTCTCCCTGTCTAAGTCTCTCTCTGTGTTTTGCCTTCTGTCTCCATTCCAGGTGCTGTCAGCTCTGGACATCCTGCAGCCGCCTCACATCGACTACTTTGAGGAGATGTATCCTAAACATTCACCAGCAAGCACTGTGGGTTGGGTTTGGGGTGGGGAGTGGGGGGTAGTTGTCCCTGTGAACGGAGGGTCCCTGCTGATGTCCTGGACCGGAAAAGGTTCCGCCCTCAAGCACTGTTCCCCAGGTGCTGCCAAGAAGCTTCCCCACTCCTCCTTCACAAATGTGTCAGATGCAGAGGTCACATTTCATTGTGGTGCACTGCATGCTTTGCTGTGCCGTGCTGTGGTGTGTTCACAATGACAAATAACCATGCACTCAAATATGAGGGATGCACAATAAGGGAATTATTGGCTGATGCTGATATCCAATATTTTTCATGCTTGTATACACTGAAGTTCCACTGCACGCTTAGTATTTTGCTAAAAATTACACGCCACAACTGACATTTCTAGTAAAGTGCCAATGCCAGGTTGAGCGAGGGTGGAGCACTTTAAGCGTAGTGCACAACATTTTAAGAAAAATTCACTTCCCGCCCTATGTAGTGTACCTAGTCAAATAAGGCACGTAGGAAACTCCATGTGCACTACCTAGTGCGTAGAGAGCCGGCTATTTCCTGAGAGATACTACCCCATACAAAAGTATGATAAGAGCGTCTTACCCACCATACTATTAAGTACGGTACAATGCAGCTCGGTGTGTGACAGCCTGTGTGCGAGCTCACATTCTCTAAGTGGGGTAAACACGCAATTTAGGTAAAAAATTTAGTTACATGTAGGCAGAGTCGAGGGTGTAAAGACGAGATTTTGCTCGCGAACGTTCCACTACCCGCTCAGAATTTTGGCACTTTTTAAGACAGATGGCGTGGGCCGTATAAAATCCACCCTTGAACTTTGGACATGCCTGGCACAAGCGCTACCTTTCCGACGTACAATAAATGCATCATAAAATATCAGCTGAAAATATCGGACAAATCTAAGCATCGTCCGATTCAGATATGATTCCGATATTATCGCACATCCCTAGTGAAAATAATTGTCCGCTAATCATTTAGTGTCACGTTTATTTACCCCTTGCACCCTTACCAGCTCCATTCACAGCTGTGTGCGTGTGTCTCTCTCCTCCACTTCAAACTTACCTCTAAAACTGTTGGGGGTTTTCTACTTTCTGGCTCGTTCTTGATGTGAGATAATGCAGCGCTCGCATTCCCACAGCTGATTGCGATCTGGCCGTGTTGTCTTATCGAGATGTTCCTGTGTGGTACGTCCTCGGAGGTAGAGCTGCCTCGTCTGGTTGCTGAATTTGTTTGTCTGGGCCCAGGAGTGGTTTAGTCAGAGATCTGTCCTGAGAGCCCGAGCCGTGTAGAGAGGGAGAGGGATGGAACAATTGCTTTTAGATTGCTGTATAAACATCAGCATAAAGCCTCATTTGTGCTATAGTCATTACCCATATGCTCCGTCTTTAGGCGTTTACCTCCCGCTGCGAGTAATGCTGCGTAAAGCTTTAGGTCAAAGTCAAGAGTCTTGTGCTGCCTTTAGGGGCTTGTCTGCAGAATTTGGAGGAGCGTCTGTTTTATCTGAGCCGGTATTAAGTCCCATGCTTACAGGAAATGTCCCAATGAAGGCATATATTAATACTACTACTCACTACTGACTTTATAAAGCTTGGTCTTCCGTCTTCTGGTTTTCAGACTTTGGTTTCAGTTCTTCTAGTGTAGGTTTCTGCACAATCTGTCGTCTTATGCTGCTTGACACAAAAGCAAATCTGCAAGAGAAGATTAACGTTAAATAATTCACACAAAAATTCTTTTTGTAAACTTCACTATTAGAAGTTTTGTGTGCAGACACGCTCCCTTACAAAAAGGCCCCAATCGTTTTGGAATGATTTATACTTTCCAAGCAGAGCTGTCAAAAATTCTTTTTAGTGCAGTATATAACGAAGAAAAAATTGTGCATTCTTCTTTATCATGCAGTCCCAATTTTTGATGATGTTTCCCACAATGTAAGGATTTTGAATTGAGATTATTTGTCATTGTGAACACAGCACAGTGCAGCACAGCACACACTGCCCCACAACAGAATGCGACCTCTGCATTTGACCCATCCGTGAAGGAGCAGTGGGCAGCCAACACAGTACAGTGCTCGGGGACGATACCTTGCTCATGACTACCTCAGTGGTACCGATCTGGTACCTAATCGGGCGACCTTCCTATCACGAGGGCAACTCCTTAACCGTTAACATCTAGTTACCCCAATTAGAGTAGACTAACTTTGAGTTTGAGTAGTGAATCTCCTTTGGTAGTGGAGTCTAGTCCAAGACTGGGCTTAATCCATGATCAGGAAACCAGCCTCAGACCCACACTACACTCAAGCCATAGCTCCAGGCTGGTTGATCGCCACTAAACACTGTCCCTACAGGAGGAGTGAAGTGCAGATTCGCTGCATTAGTGGGTTTGTCTGATACGGAGAGAGAGTCTGGACTGTCTGGTTAGACGTTGGCTCCGGGTGTCCGTCCCCATGCTAGTGGTCGCCAGCGCAGTGCTGATGGGACTTAGATTAAACCTACGTCCTGCCGTGCTGGCAGAACCAGTCTGGCCAGCTGTCCTTCATCTCTCTCTCTCTCTCTTTCTCTCACTCTCTCTCCCTCCCTCTCCCTATGAATTACGGGCGAACGAGGAGGCGAGGCACATCGTTATCTGCGCACTCCCCCATTTCCCTGCGATCTCGCTAATGCTTCTGGTTAGCCGGAGCATGAGGGATGATGTTTCCGGAAAGGATGGGAAAACATGCTGATGCCTCGTTTTCATTGCCCTTTCTGTCATCGTATTATTTCCTTGACAGCCCAGCATTGTACTACAGCGATCCCAGGCTCCCTAATCTGGCATATAATTTAATCACAGGAATTACACACTCCTCAGCTTGCCGCTGTGGTCCGATCACCCGACAAACGCGCCCTCTTATTTTAAGCCTCTTAGCTAATAAATATTTGTGAAGATCTTACGAATACCAAGTGGGCTTTCTTCGATTCCCAAGCCGGCCGGCGTTTTTCACTTGAATTAGCAGCAATTGTAGCTGTGCAAAATCAGGAACAAAAAAGCTCTTGTGTTAATTGGCCTGCAGCTTTATTCTCCGCTCTTTATTTTTAGCTGGAATATGCAGCGTGACCGGTCGCCGTGGCCTCAATCGGCCTTGGTTTCATCACTTTCGGTGGTGTAAATGTATTCAAACCTTGCCATTCAGGGGTGGTACAGGGGTGACTGTATAGATATTGCAGCAGTGGATAGATGACATCTCTGTCATGATCTCTGACTCTCGTGGCTCTTGGGAACATGTAGCGTTTCAGAGGCTGGGCGATATGGCCTAAAAATAGTATTGCGATATTTTAAAGCTATATCACGATACATATCTTGATACATATCTCGAAATATCCTCCAGATTACTGTATAAATGCTAAATTTTGCAGAAACTGACAGCAATATAATGAATACAAATTAAAACCAAAGTTTAATATAGTAAATGCTTATTTTAAATGTTTTTTTAGCTTTATGTAGTATAAGAAGTAGTAAGAACAATGTCGTTTATTGGCTTGCAGAGTTTTTATTTTGCAGAGACATTCTATGGCTTAGTACTGTGAGAAAAAATAAGGTTAGTGCCAGGCAGAGACACTTCTTTATCGATGTGGTATCCACCCGGTTATAGAATAAAAAAGGAGTTTTCTGTATTTCATTTTTCCTGTTGGTTACTGTCTATCATTGTAGAATGGAAGAAAATATTTTTTGATCAATTGAAAATGAAGAACACTCATTTTTGGTCATTTTCAGCCAATTTGGACTTATTTTGGCCTATAAAATGACATGCTTTTGGCATTTCTGGAAGTGAACTAAATTTCCCACAGTCCCCCATGCGCGACTCGGTGCCACGTCCTGATAACGCGGAATAAACATCAATGAATGGCTGTATTGTGAGTAGAACGGTGGTTGTTGTGGTTAGTTATCAGCTAAAATATGAGTTTTGTCTGTAATAAAGGGGAAGATTTGACTGTTTTTGTACCACGTGAGAGTCGCGAGCACTCACACAGAGCGTGTGTTTACATGCTTGGACATTCACTTCAGGAGAGTTTTCTGGATGGCGGGGGTGTGAGCTGTCTGCGTTGAGGAGGCAGAGAAGCGAAGCGTAAAAGTGACGTACTGTACGTGCTGTCTGTCTAACGTTAACATGAGGTTTTGTACTCGATGTTCACCCTGTAGTTATTTACTATATCACAAGTGGAACAAGCCGAGATACATCGATTATATTCAACATATCTCCAGCCCCTACTTTGGTCGACCTATAAGATTATTCTGCTCCTTAAAAAAAAAAAAAACAATTAATGTACAAAATTTGGCAAACATTATTTTCTAGAGCTGCGTTCCATTAATAATCTGCCTGGAGCAACTTTGTGTTAAGGAAATTACTCAGAGGCCCAGTGGCAGTAGTTCAGACAGTAGGATAGAGCCGGGTTATTGAGAATTATTATGGATCGTAAAAAGTCCTCTACTGCTCACATATCTCTTAAACTGTCTTTGTCCTTCGTAAGGTCATTGAGTCGTCTTCTTAAAGCCTGTGGAAACAGTTTGCGTTTTTTTATTTCCGCACTTGTCCTGGTTCCAGTCTAATTATGGCTGCCGCTTCTGATGAGTGCTCTTGTTTGTTTATTTTATTTATTTTTTTGCAGCGGCAGAGTAGAGGGCCGTGTTTGTGTTCCTTTGTCATCAGCTGTTATTTTTCCCTTGATTGCCCGGCTAGCCCCGGCGGTCTCATTAGCCCCGAGTGACACATGTTTATGAGGATGTAAATCTGAACTGTTTTCAACGCAGCTTTGTTTCCGGTACAAGGTCGTTGTTCTTCTACTGCTTTTGCTGTTTTTCTGGAGGTCATTAAGGTCAGCCGGGGGCCGGTTCTGTTTTTACAACTTGGATTTGTGATGGATGTTTTTGTGCAGTTTTTTGTGCAGAAATTTGATCCTTTTGTTTGCCTTTCTGTTGTTTTACGTTTGCAGCCTGATTAGAGCTGGGCGATATGGCCTCATATCAGTATCATGATTAATTGAACATTTCACCTTGATTACGTGTAATGAGCGATTTTTCGCTCCCTCATAGTGCGCTGACATGATTTGTGCTCTAAATATGCTGAACTATTAAAGCTGGTATATTTTTAAAAACAGGTGATTATTTGCCATTGTGAACACAGCACAGCACACCGTGCAGCACAATGAAATGTGACCTCTGCATTTCACCCATCCGTGAAGGGGCAGTGGGCAGCTGGTGTGCAGCGTCTGGCGAACAGAGCATGGGGACAGTCCCTGGCTCATGGGTATCTCAGTGGTACCTTTACTGGTCCTGGACATGAACCGGCAACTTTCCGATCATGGGGTCAACCACCTGACTGTTAAGCTACCAACTTCAATTTTTTCATGTTTTTTTCGCATTTCTTTGTGATTTTAAAACAATTGAAGGAAAGGCACACAGATGTAGTATTAACAGAACTCTTCAAAATAATCGTCATGTGCAAGATTACGCCAGTTTGAGGTTGTGAATGTCCGTTTTGAGTCATTTTCGATTAATGGTCCAGGCCTAAGCCTGATGGTCCTGGCGTTGTTGGACGACAGGCTAAGTGTGTAAGGTGTGTGTATCCGCGTTAGACTCGACCGTTTAAGCCAAGTTAGTGTGTAAGGGCCGTGGGTGTTGTTTAACCCATGTGCGTGCAAGTGCAAGCGTAATGTGTGAGTATGCTTGTGTGTGTTCCAACGTAGCAGTGTCCTTGGGGGAGAGATGTTGAGTTCCTCCCCCTCTTGCTTTCTGGAACCGGGGTGGTAGAAGTTTCCACACACATTCACTCAAATAGAAAAACGCACACCAGCCGGCATCCCTTTTTAGATCTCTTAGTCACTCTTCATTCACAACTAGCTTTAAATCCTTGGTTCGAATCCCTTGTTCCGGTGGCTTTTACCAGGAAAATCTCTCGCTCTTTAGCGACCGCCGTGTCCACACGGAGGGCGAGGAAGGCCACTGCAGTCTGATGCTATTAAAAGCACAGATGGCGGCATGATACTCATTCACTACCTGTAAGAATGTCAGGAAAGGCGTACGATAGAACTTGCTTCAAGTCATTAAGGCTCTTTAAAGGGAGTTCGAGAGTGAAACCAGTGAAGAAAACTGCGTCCATCTGCGCATCATTGTTCACGTTTTTTAAAAGAACACGGGGGGAAAAAAAGAAAGAAAATGAATAACTGACTTCCCATTTTGCACTCAAATAAAAAACATGAAAGTTTTCGTTCAGTTCTGTCCTGTACAGAACCAGAAACAGCAATCATCTTATCAGTTGCTGTTTCTGGCTCTGTATGTGATGCTTCTTATTGACCTGAAGCTGATGCTTTGTACAGAATCATAAACAAACAATACACAGACTTGTGTCATCTCCAAGTTTCCACATTTCTGTAACTTTATGTTTATTTACACCCTTTCATCTCTTGTTATTCCTTGTTAAATGTCTTCTGATATTTTTCGAGTCGGGTTGATCCGGTGCAGGTCTCTGACACCGAGGCTTATCTCAGGTGAAGGTTTGGAGATCTGATCTCAGTGCTTCCTGAGAGAACGGAGCTGTGCTAAATCGCTTTATGAGGTGTCGTTTTCACGCCGCACGGGCTCAGATCTTCATGGGCCTGGGAAGAACCGGGCTGGGCTGGGCCGGGCCGGGCTTCGCGTCACCCGCCATACGCGAGTTCCCGGCTGCGTTTAACGGGGAAAGCACGAAAGAAGGTGTGAGAATTCGCACCTCATATGCAGATTGCTGTCGCCAGCACGGGAGCAAGACGAGACGTGTCTGCTTTTGTGGTGCCATTATTAGTCAGCGAGGCGGGCGCTAGGGGCCTTGATTGCGTGTGCGTGTGCATATGAGTGTTTTGAAGATGATGGTGGTTCATTAAGTTCTCATGAAACACTTGCAGCTGCAAGTTTCTTGCCAAAACTTCTAGTAGCACATGAAGCTTTCATTTAATGTAGAATAGGACTGCGACGAATTATCGATAGGATCAGTTATTAGACTGGTCGCAAGTAGGGTTGGCAGATGTCTCGAATATACTCAATATGTCTCGGCTTGCTCCATGTGTGATGTAGTAAATGACTGTATTGTGAACATCAAGTACAAATCCTCACGTTAACGTCAGACAGCATGTACGTCACTTTCGCGTTTTGCTTCTCTGCCCCCTCAAAGCAGACAGCTCGCTCTCCCGCTCATGCAGAAAACTCTTTTAGCGCATGCGCGTTTTGTAGAGGAAGCGGAGGGAAGCGAGCCTGCAGAGTGATCAGTAAATATCCACACCATTTGAGGGGCATTACTTAGAGCGGACAACTTGGTTCCAAAGAAAAACAGCGCTGATTCTGTTATTCTGTGCGTAAAAAACGTGTAAGTAAATGCGTAAAAACACTTAAATGACATTCTTCGCGATGTTAACTCACTGTGTGTGCACTCGCGACTCTCATGTGGAATGCAAAAACGCTCCAATTCCTCCCCTTTATTACGGACAACACTCGTGTTTTAGATCAAAGTTAAAGTAAACTTTGTCATTGCTACTGTATACAAAAATACAGAGACGAGACGACATAAATAACAACAACGGTAAATAACAAACAGCGTTCTACTCACAATACATCGATTTACTTGATTTTTCTAATGTTCCATGAGTCATGCGTAGGGGATTGTGGGAAATGTAGTTCTCTCCCAGAAGGAGAGACTATATTGAGATATGTATTGCGATATAGGTTAAAAAATATTGCAATATTATTTTTAGGCCACATCACCCAGATCTAGTTGCCAGCTCGTCCTCTAATCAATTAGTCTTTTCCGGTAAACCATGACATGACATTATAGTTTGATTAAAAAAAGAGAAATCACCCCGTGATCATAAGGTCGCCGGTTTGAATCCTGGACCTGTAAACTTAACACTGAGGTACTCATGAGCAAGGCACCGTCCCCAAGAACTGCTCCCTGGGCGCTGCCCTTGTTAGCTGCCCACTGCTCCTTCACGGGCCGGTCAAATGCAGAGGTCACATTTCGTTGGGGTGCAGTGTGTTCTTAATGACAAATAATCATTATCATGGGAGTAGGAAAAACAGCCAATCAGCAAAGCGTCTTACAGTTACGCTCCACCCCTATGTAAAACGTACTGTTACACTGTGAACGTACACACATTTTGGTGCTTCACGTATAAAGATGCAAGCATAAGATCACAATGCAGAAATGAGCGTAGTAGTTCTTTTGTATTCACAGTGCAGCGTTTACAACACGATTCCGGTGCAGGGAGTGATTGCGCGAGAAGACGAAACCAAAACAGCTCTCTTTTCTGCTGTGGGATTTATTGTGTCTTATTCCAAGCAGCCAAACTGAAAAACCGACCAACTAATCTATTATCAAAATAATTGTTACAGCCATAGTGTAGGTCAACGCTTTAGTCTCTTATTTCTACCAAAAATCTGGCTGCACAACCGTGTCACTAACTCGGCAAATCCATTGCCGGGCGGCGTGTTAACAATGATGCGTGCGACTCCGCGCTACGCCGGCCAATGAGCTGAAGTCTGCTGGGCATGCAGGGTTTAATTAACGAAAACACAGTAGCAGCAGTTTTGCCATTCCCCGCTCCAGGCCTCAAAGCGGGTCAATTAGCAAGCGGCGAAGCTGTGAAGTCGGCCCGACAAGCTCTGCTCGGTCCAAATGCTCCCCATGCCCCTCTCAAAGACTGTATGTGTGTGAGTGTACACTCGTATTCAGGTGGGTGTGAGGACCTGGCTGTCCCCTAAAAGACTGGAAAAGCTACGATTTGTACATTTTCTTATGGCTTTGTGTGGAAACTGTTTTTGTATGTAAGGAAATTTGATTTTGTAGAAGTGTTTATTTGACAAACTAAAAGGTTAAAAAATGCTTTTGACTACTGTGTTTAAGGGTGAGCTTGAGGTGGAGGTTTAGCTGTAGTATTTTTTACATGTGGTCATTGGGAGTTGGTGAAGTACCTCACAAAGATAGTAATACAAGGGTGTGGGGGGGATGTGCTCAGTGCTTGCTAGTCTGTGTAGCGTAAATGAGGATGAGATTTCACAAGCTGAGACTGTAGTGTAGAAAACAATTTCTTTCCTCATTGTGCAGTGAAAAAGCTTTAAAAGGAAGCTGTCAGCTATTAAACAGAATTTTTTAAAGATTCTATTTTATTTATTTATTTTTAAGTTTTTGTTGCAAGGACTGGACAACTTGGGGTAGTAGGTAGCATAACGGTTAACGGAGCTCGCCCCGTGGTCGTAATATCAGCCGGACTCGTAACGGTACCATTGAGGTACTCATGAGCAAGGTACCGTCCCCAAAATATCCACTAAAAGAGGAAAGAATGTTAAACGGTGGTAAAGAGGCATGAAACCACCTCATTTTGAGCTTGGACTTAAGTGCTTCAGAAAAAATCTTTAGCGAGGCTTGGAGTGCACCGGTTGTGAAGGAGGCGATAGAGCGACGTGGTTTTATGTGTTCAAATGTTCAAAAGTGCTAATCAGACTCACAGCTTGGGTTACTTTCCGGCTGTTTTCTTTCATTACCAGTTACATATGTGGAGTTTATAGGACTGAATGAATCTTGAAACCATCTGGAATTGTGCTGGTCTTGTGGTAGGATACTTAGAGGTTGTGGATTGGAGTCTGGCTCCTACTTCCAAAACTACCACCACTGGGCACCTGGGCAAGGCTGTTACCCTCAGAATTCTCTGTGGAGACTATCCCTGTAATGAGGAAAATGCTGTAAACAATGCAAATGTCAGAGGGTTTTTGTGCTCTTTTTAATCAACATTGGGTTCATTCACAAACTGTTCTCAAGAAATCAAAGTTCTTAAAATTCACTCACAGTTTTTGTGAAGATTCTGACTTTCACCAGTGTTTTCTTCCAGTTCTTTCTTTGAGATTTGTTCTTAAAGGCGAGCGCTTACACAAACTTTATTGCATGTGTGGCTTTATTAATGTTAATTATTTCACAATTATGTTCATTCAATGTGAAAATACATAACATTTTAACTAGTTCAGAATTGCTATTTTCTTTCCCTGTGGGTCCGGTGCTCCACTGTCTTTACGATTTTGTGTAATCTCCTGTGTGTGTGTGTGTTACGTATTATTAGCATCGTTCTTCAGAACAAAAACTTAAGATATTGGTGAATGATGCCCTTGTTTTATTGTTATTGTCAGGTTTAGTGTTTGGTTTAGATTGTGATTATGTGTGTAAGGGCGCGCGGTAAAAGCTAGTTTTGCCATGCTGTCTCTAAGGGACATAAGTGGAGGGGACACTTGACTTCCCCGCTCCACATGTTAGTCACTCCTGTGAGGAGGATGGGATTGGGACTCTGCAGGTGACCTCGGGCAATGCTCAGCCTGTATTAGATGGCATGGTGACAGCGGTGACGAGGTGCAGGGGAGTGTGGGTAGGTAGTAGGGGTCGTGTTAAATTAGAGAAGGGGTGTCAAGTGCCATGAGGAAGTGGCAGTGCTGAGTGCTTATCAGCTACGGCCTCTGACCTACACCACCACCACGAGCTCTCCACTTCTACTTCTGTCTGTGTGTGCGTGTGTTTGTGTGTGTGTGTGGACATGTACACGTACTATAGTGACTTATTATCATGGTAATCTGTATTCCTAGCTTAGTTGGAAAGTCCCTTAAGAATATACCACAGAAAACAAGCGTGTATAAATTTGAGAGGTTTATAAATATTTTTGAAAAGTAATGTAATGAATGTAAAGGTGTAAAGCTCACATGACTCTTATACCGTTTAACCACCTATACTTGTTATATGCACCTGTCAGTGCAACTATACTTATACCCTTGCTTACTTGCTCACACCTTCATTTACTTATTTGCTTGTTCACTTACTTACTTATTTGCTTGCTTACTTGTGCATTCACTTACTTGCTTGCTTACTCATTTATTCATTAACTTACTCATTTACTTATTCACTTACTCACGCATTAGCTCATTCATTTACTCACTCATTTGCTCATTCACACATTTGCTCATTCACTTACTCATTCATTTACTCACTCACTCATTTACTCATTTTTTACCCATGTGCTCATTCATTTGCTCTTGTGCCCATTCACTTATTCATTTACTCATTCACTTACTCCTTACCTCATTCACTTACTCCTTACCTCATTCGCTTACTCATTACCTCGTTCACTTACTCATTACCTCATTCGCTTACTCATTACCTCATTCACTTACTCATTACCTCATTCGCTTACTCATTACCTCGTTCACTTACTCATTACGTCATTCGCTTACTCATTACGTCATTCGCTTACTCATTACCTCGTTCACTTACTCATTACCTCGTTCACTTACTCATTACCTCATTTGCTTACTCATTACCTCATTCACTTACTCATTTACTCATTCACTTACTCACTCGCTCATTTACTCATTCACTTACTCGCTCATTTACTTACTCGCTCACTCATCTTCTCATTTACTTACTCGCTCACTCATCTTCTCATTTACTTACTCGCTCACTCATCTTCTCATTTACTTACTCGCTCACTCATCTTCTCATTTACTTACTCGCTCACTCATCTTCTCATTTACTTACTCGCTCACTCATCTTCTCATTTACTTACTCGCTCACTCATCTTCTCATTTACTTACTCGCTCACTCATCTTCTCATTTACTTACTCGCTCACTCATCTTCTCATTTACTTACTCGCTCACTCATCTTCTCATTTACTTACTCGCTCACTCATCTTCTCATTTACTTACTCGCTCACTCATCTTCTCATTTACTTACTCGCTCACTCATCTTCTCATTTACTTACTCGCTCACTCATCTTCTCATTTACTTAATCGCTCGCTCATTTACTCATTTTCTTACCTGCTTACTCATTTACTCACTTACTTATGGCCTGTGTCCACCAACGTGGTTTTTGTGCTGGCAGCGCCTAGTTTCAATGCAAATCCTATGAGCATCAGTGTTCAGAGCACTAAGCACCTTCAGCGGAAAAAAACCGTCGGTGGAAACAGCGCTCAGAGTGCTTTAAGTTGAAATCCGTTCAACTATTAGAACAGCGCTGGGCTCGTCAATGTCACTTCTCTTTTGCTAAGCCAATCAAAATCGAGGAAGGTGCGGGACATACACAGTCAGGACCTCACTACAAATGGAGGTGTATCTGGAGCAGCTGGAGAAAATTATTGTGGCTTTATTGACACTATTTGAACAAGGCAATAAACTACAGTTATTTGATCAAACCCCTAATTGGGGGTCCTCTCCCAGCAGTTTTCTCGCAGGGTTTATCTCATGCACCCAACGTCTGTATCTCAGAAGAACACTTTACAAGGTTTACATGAAGTAGGAATGAACATGGAAGTGCCTGATGACGCTTTTCGTAACTTCGCAACAACAATCGGTGAGAGAAGCGCTGATAAGCACTGATTTTGACCGCTCTTAGCTGTGTCCACCAAAAACACATTTGGTGGACACAGGCCCTTATTCGTTCACTAACTCACTTAAGCAGTCCTTTACTTACTCAGTTTATTAGTCATTTACCAGTTTGCTTAGTCACTTAATTACTCACTCACTTACTCACTCAGTCTCTTACTCAGTCACTCTCTTGCTTACTCATATACATGTTCACTAACTTTCACTTACTCGGTGGGCAAGAAGTTCACTTACATTTATATGCATTCTCAGATAGTCAGTACCTGAGTGGTGAGACTGATCTGATTATTGTAGCGATTTTCTCTTACTTCAAGTGAGTCACTCAGCAGCGTTGTGGCGTCTTTTGGAAATAGTGAAATCTGTATCTGGAGTGTGTACATACATTAGAGAAACTGAAATGTGCCTGCAGTGTGGATTAAACTCCAATTAAAAATGTAAACAAAGACATGTAACATTTCATGTGAGATCTCGGGACCGCAGTAACCGCAAAGACCAGCTTTGTTGACTGCAGGATTAATCGAGACAGAGGATGGGAAATGAAGGGTAATAGTCTGTCCATTTGTGCATGTCTGTGTGCATGAGAAAAGTGTGTTTATGCGAGCAAACTCATAAGCATTAATCTGACCTCCCGAGTGCAAAAGTGTATGTGATCAAACGCCTGCGTACATTAAAGTGTGTTCATGCTCGTGACCGTGACCGTTTGCCAGAGCGTGACTGCGAGTGTGTGTGTGTGTTTGCGTGTCTCTGAGTGTTTACTCCCCTGTCGGCACAGGCTCTGTTGGCCGTGTAGTTTGCATTTCAGTGAGTCGCTCAGGCATGGATGTCATTTGCATGGAGCTAATTGTGTTAGATATGTAACAGAAGCCCTCTGTTCTGCAGCGCCGAGCTCACACACAGCTGCACCGACCAGCTCACACACTTGCACGCGGCATTCGCACGCGCTCCAGCGCCAGGGCCGAGGTGAGACAAGACGAGACCACAAACGTAAGAGATGGGTCGAGACGTTTCAGATTGATCAGCAGTTTTCTTTACATTCGCAAAATGCGACACATGCCGAGTGAATGACATCTCCTAATTAAAGGAACGGTCTCCCTGGAACAGCTCAGGGTTAAGGGCCTTGCTCAGCTCATAAATCAGCCTTAGAATAACTAACTGTTCGTTCCTTTAAAACCCCGTTATTGTTGTAGCCGAAAAAAGAAAATACGCTGTGTAGATTTTTCCTCTTGTTACCGCCTGGTTAGACCACGCTTTCTTCAAATTATAGTGTTGGGTTTATATTTCTAAACTCCATTAATAAGCACCACGTGTGTGGCAGTTTTGTGGAGAGATTTTTAAGGGTATTTGAGTTAATATACTAGGGGTACACAATTCAGAATATCTCACAATTCGATTTGATTCTGATTCTTGGGCTCATGATTCGATTCAAAATTGATTCACGATTCATAAACGATTCACGTTTGATGATGATTGTTTTATTTAGATCTAATAATATAACCGTTAATGAAAGAATGTCACAAAGATAGCCAGACTTGAGTGTGTGTCTGTGTGTGTGTTTATAACCCACTTTTACCTGATGCCACGCAAATGGGGTCTAATAGTTTTGCCCTGCATAGTCTCATGGTCTCAGTTTCGTTTCTCCTCCCCCAATGAAAACAAAACACCGATCTAAAGTGGAACAGTGGGTAAGTCTGAAACTCGGCCTGCTTTCTGGAAGCGCGTGTGTGTAGTCAGCAGTGGATTCCTTGCAGCAGCGCTGTGTGTTTGAAAGACCTCCCACGCCTTTCCTCCTCCTTAATGTGCTGACACAGTACGCAGCTTTCATTCATTCATTCATTCATTCTTGCCTCATATTCGTACTGTGTTATGGAAGATCCGCCCCCTTTTTCCAGTCTGTGCTCCCATTGGCTGAGCCAGACGCCACTCAGAGTTGGCAGTCAGGCCTGTAATAAGGGATTCTCTTGACCTTGGTGGCATATTTGGACAGAATGGATGCGATTTGCTGTCTGTTTTTTATTTTGGGGAGGAGGTGGACAGTCGGGGTGCCGTTCAGCACAGTCTGAGACAGGACCCAAGCATCTGCTCTATCTCGGTCCCTGTCTTCATCCCGCAGGGCTCTGGGCTGGCCTCACTGCTCGTAGCTAATCTGTGGCTCGCCGGGGGTTGTGGGTGTACTTCCTGCTGTTATTTTCGGCACCACGGTTTTCCTTAATGAAGCTCCTCGCTGCAGCTATGTGGTTACCGAGCTGATGCAGAGCGACCTCCATAAGATCATCGTGTCTCCTCAGCCACTCAGCTCCGACCATGTTAAAGTCTTTCTCTACCAGATCCTCCGAGGTAACACGAACACACACACACACACACAGAAACAGAGAAAACAGAGGGTTTATGTGTATAAACCCTCTCTGTTTTCGGTATCAGATCCTCATGCCAGTGCACACATCTCACTGTCAAATGCACAAATATTCTGCACATGTTCCAAACTTGCAGAGCCAATCATACTCTACTCACACACACACTACAAGATTCAAGATTCTTTATTTGTCACATGCAAATTATACAGGTACAACATGCAGTGAAATGTATCCTGATCCGCTCCTGATTGTGCAATTTAGGCAAAATTAAATAAAATAGAGTTACAATACAAACTTGAAAAGGAGATTAGGGAATAAAAATAAAAAATAACCGTTTCTTATATACAGTAGAGCTACCTATGTGCAGAAGGCAAGGAGTATAATTAAATATAAGACCCGAGTGAGGGGGAATAGATGTAGCTACATGTATATATGAATAAAAAGGAATATGTACTAAAGTTTTATACCTGAGTATACATATTTAATTCTGAAGACAGATAACAGGTGCAATGTGACTGTCTAAAGTGCCGATTGCAACTGCACAGCAGTGAACAATGTCGCATGTAGCAAACAGAGTAGGAGCATGTAATATTTGGACAGTGAAATATGGCAGACAGTATAAATGATCATAAACAATATGATTTGAGAGACAGTATGGAATGGCAAATAAGGCTTTTTAGAGAAAAGGCATGTCCTGGTTCAGAAAACAGATGATAGAAACTCCTCCTGAGTCTCTCAGTGTTGGCCATGATGGTGCGGAACCTTCTGCCTGATTGCAGAAGATGAAATAGTCCATTGCTACACACTGCTGAGAAAAAATATTGAAAACGTTTAGGAAAATATCTTGATCAGAGGAGGTTCTAATTGCACTTGGCCTAGTTTGTAGCCAAATTTAACAGTTTCTATTAGAATTAATTGATTTTAGCCACCAGGTTCCATCTGGGGCAGTCTGTACTGTTTGTTTGCCATGGTATGTCAGTAGGAAAGTGTGAAATTCCAGTAGGAACCACGAGAAATCCTTGGAATGGCACACTGTGACACACTTTCTTGCTCTCTAGTGTTCTCGCTCTCTCTCCCTTTCTCTCTCTCTCTCTCTCTCTCCCCCCCTTCCTCCCTCTCACTACCTAAATCCCTCTCTCCCTCTCACTCCCTCTCTCACTCCCTCTTTCACTCCCTCCCTGAGACAATATCGTAAGCTGATATAACACTTCATAATCACTTCCATTCATATTAGTTCACAGCAAGCAACTAGAATAACTAAACTCTTCTCTTTTAATAGAAATAGACCTGTTCAGTATAAAATGACATAACAGTATGTGTGCTTCGATTTTGGATCAATGCTATCGATGTAGATCGACGTATCGTTACACTCCGACTACATACCACTAGGAAAGCCTAATATTCCAGTAGGAGTAACAAGAATCCTTGATACGAATCCTCCGTTTGTGCGTCATTCACTTTATTCCAAGCTGTGTCTAACATAGCAGTAAAAGGTTGAGCTCAGGCTGATGCTTGTTGTCCTTTCCTCCTGTGTCCGCAGGTTTGAAGTATCTGCACTCAGCCGGCATCCTGCACAGAGACATCAAACCCGGCAATCTTCTGGTCAACAGCAACTGCGTGCTCAAGGTGAGCGATAATGGCGACAATTTATAGCCGTGGGCTCCGAAAAACAAATCTCATCCTTCCCCGGCAATGTTTGTATTCCTAAACAGGCCCGCCAGCGGCCCACTTTTTAACGCTCGTGTGAAAGCGTTTACGATGCATATGCGGCGTTTGTCGAGGAGCTGCATAATCGTTGGCGTTTGCTGGTGCTTTATGTTGCCCTCGGGCCTCTGCTAGTGTTCGTTAGCTCCGGCAGTGTTCAGGGAGACACACGCTGTGTCAAACTGCCAAGGTTACATGCATAATAGTGCACTGTAATGACGTCCTGTTCAAGGTCTCAGTAACTCAGCCCTTATTGGAGGAGCCTCCTCCTCCAATAAGGGCTGAGTTACTGAGACCTTGAACCTTGAAACCTGCATGTGGGTCAGAGCAGGCGCACGCGCACACACACACACACTCTCACGCACTCACGTACACACACACACACACGCATGAATGTCTCTGGGTCCGTTGGGGTCAAGGGCCTTTTGGATTGATTCATGTTTATTTCAGGCCCTGACATGAAATTTCATTCAGGAGTTTAAGGACGGTGTTCTGCCGCATGTCGCGTGTGTGAGAGAGTATGGTGTGTGTGTATGTGTGTGTGTATGTATAGAGTGGGTGAGGTTTTAAGACTGTTGTGAATATCAGATTGTCTCTTAAAGGATGGAAAAATCTGAGACTTGTTAAATTTTTGTGGCTTTGTAAAGACGTTGTGTTTGATGAGGAGTCCACTTGAGTCACAAGTAGAGGTCGACCGATATTGGTTTTTCAGGGCTGATATCGATACCGATTATTGCTAGACAATGTTAAAACTTCATTTAAATATTTTTATTGTGTATAAATACTTCAACTTTTTACATTATTTTCATTTAACTTTAAATAACAGTAAATAAACATTTTAGTAACATTATAAAACTGTGAAACTTACATTTGAAGCTTAAATGTTGTTAAATGTCAAATTAAGCAGCAGCAGGTTGTGGTGTAAAAAGAAAAGCTGCTCAGCATGCTCTCCACTTAACCTAGGCCTCGTGGACATATAGCCAATCAGAGACTGTTGTGGGTGAGACATTAAATAATACAGTCGAGAAATTGTTAACGGTCAAAGTTAAACATTGATACCGGAAATCGGCACAATGCCCGATATCAGCCCCCGTAACTGGCATGGATTCGGTCGACCCTTAGTCACAAGTTTTGCTTTTGTTGCTGAGACTTATGTTAGGTGTAGGCGTAGTGATTTTTACATCTAGTAATTATGGAAGGCATTTATGGAAAGATGCGACTGTGTTTGTATGTCTGTCTGTCTGTGTGCCTGAGTTGGTTTGTGTGTCTGTGTCTGGGATTTGCATCTGCGTTAATTTGACTCTGGGGCTCAGAGGGTTCGTATCTGTGTCGTTGTGTCGTTTGTGTCTCTGCCAATTTGTGTTTGTGTCTTTGTCAGTGTATGTGTGTATGAGAGGGAGAGAGAGCGCGAACAAGAGTAGGCCAGGCAGCATTAGCGATGTGCTTGAGGCGAGAGAGGGAATAGATGATCTTCCTGAGCTCATGATAGGGAATTATTTAGCATGCATTAGCTCATTTATCCTTTCCGAATAGAGGGAACGCGTCTCCACTTTTAGCACCTACTCTCCAGACTTCACACCGAGTCCCTCTTCATAAGTTGCCGACTTCCTAGAGAGTTTTAGAGTTTTCCATTGTCCATCTGCTGTAACCCATGGTTTAAAATAGCATCTCACACGTCAACATCCTCCGAAAATGTGCATGAGTCTTCTCACTGGCACAGAGTTTTATTAGACTGATATGATGCTGTGTGATGATTAATCATGTGTTTTGTGGAGGGGGAAAATCTCTCTGACTCAGTCAAGACTCAGAGCACTATATTGCCAGTAGGTACAGACACACAGAACTGGTCATGATTCTGTACAGAGGAAGAAGTACAACTTGTCTCTCTCTCTCTCTCTCTGTCCGTCTGTACATCGAACCTTCCAGCCATCTATTTAACAATCTGTCCATCAAAACCTTCATTGATCAGATCCATCTATAAGTCCCTCTATTCCTCCATCTTCTTGTCATGCTCTACTTGTCCGCCTATGTACCCGTCTACCAACTTATCTGCCTGGCTACCAACTTGTCTCTCTTTCTACCTAACTATCTACCTGCCGTCCTCTCTACTAGAGGTCGGCCAATATTGTTTTTTTTAGGGCCGATATGGATAATGATTATTGCTTCCATGTATTTGGAACTGATATGCAAAAAAAAGTCAAAATTTTGGATTTTACAAACACCAAGCTCAGTTGAAACTCTCCTCTTCTCTTTCTTGGAGCTTCACGCTGTGCTGGTATGTGAGTGTGGTGTGAGCGACATCAAGACTTTAGCGTTGATTGGCTACTACTTGTGACATACCCAATCAGAGACTGTTGTGGGTGGGACATTAAATGAAGCAGCGAGCCGAGAACACCTCCCTCTCTACCTGGCTGCCTGCTTGTGTCTATCCAACTACATGTGCTGTATCTGTCTACCTGTTGACTTATCTGTTGACGTGTGTTCCTCTCTACCTCTATCTATTACTCCTTTAAGAGTTTTTTGTCATGGCATGATCTGAAGTGCGAGTGATTATTTATCATTATGAACACAGCACAGCACAGCACACAGTGCACCACAACGAAATGTGACCTCTGCATTTGACCCATCCGTGAAGGGAAGACCGGGGACAGTACCTTGCTCATGAGTACCTCAGTGGTCCCTTTACAGGACAGGGATTCGAGCCGGCCACCTTCCAGCCACGGGGCAAACTCCCTAACCGTTACACTACCAATTGCCCCGAGCAGTTGATCTGACCAAATGAAGGTGTCGAAACATGCTTTTGTGAGAAATGGGCATCATAGAGAGGTTGACACAATTTACACACCCACAGTTTCTCTTCTCATTCTGTCCTGAGGTTTATATTTAGTCAGTAAGGATGAGTAAGTAAGCAGAAGAGAGTCTGATGAGTGACTCTGCTCTGTAGGACTTTCTTGTTGTGTAGGATTTGAATGTGGGTGCAGGAGTGTGTAAGGTTTGTGTGGGGCGATCGAGCGTGCACTTCTCTATGAGAAATCGTCAATAACAACACGGCCCCAAATCCTCCTCTCCCGGCAAGAGAGGACATGTTCGACAAGGATTATTTCCCTCATTTATTTCATAAGTGCTCTTTTAACTCTGATTCCCTTCATCAGAAAAGTGTGCTTTTTTTTTCATGGCTGCTCAATTTCTTGTTTTCGTTTAGAAAGATTAAACCGTTTTTTTTTTTCGTTGTGTAATCCCACATGTCGTTCTGAACTGCTTTATATTCTGCTCGTTGCCGTTTGTCATCAGAAACACTCAAAGTCTCCACTTAGAGAGAACGGCTTTCCTCTCGGCACTCCGCGATCGATCTAACAACCATTTCTCGCCGCAGATCTGCGACTTCGGCCTCGCTCGGGTGGAGGAGCCGGACGAGTCGCGTCACATGACCCAGGAGGTTGTGACGCAATATTACCGAGCCCCGGAGATTCTCATGGGCAGCCGCCATTACTCCAACGCCATCGACATCTGGTCTGTGGGCTGCATTTTCGCCGAGCTGCTGGGCCGACGCATTCTCTTCCAAGCCCAGAGTCCCATCCAGCAGGTATATCACCTACACCGGAGTACCCTTATTCTCTCACACCACAGTACCCAACACTTTTGGAACTGATTTGAGTTTAAAAGCAGCAAAAAGGAACAAATCACTGTAGTTTTTGCAATACAAATATGCCCATGGCCCAAGCTAGATTAGAGTGTTTAAGGTTTGTTTTTTCCTAAATATTATACTTCAGCATTATGGTTGTTCTTCACTATAATTTTGTGTTAAAGACAGATGCTTCATCTTTCAAATTCTGTGTCGTTTCCCATGACCCCCAATAAACGCTGGCCTTTGCGACGGCTCGAACTGTGACCTAATGTTGCAGAGTTTTTGGCAAATATTGCACAGCTGTGCTAATGAGAGCTGGAGAAAAAGAGGGGAGGGGATAAAGAAAGAGCACGCAAAAGAGAGCACAGAGTCTAACGCAAGGCTGTGTGGTTAAAAGAGTGGCCATGATGTGGATGTAGGTGGTGGATCACAGCAGGTTTCTGAAATGCAAATTTTTCCTGCTCTGTGGTGAATTCTATTCTAATTGCATTGGCAATTGGTGTTGGGAGTTAAACTTAGCTTCACAGTCGATTAGGGCACAATGATTTAAAACAGCTCTTAGTAAAATGCAGTATTAAATGCAATCAGTGTATATAATCCTTTGCAGTAGTTTACTTTGTATTGTTTGTCTTCCAAAACAAGTAGTAGTGAATTCCTGACCCGTTTAAATTACTTTTCTTGCTTAACTTTTGTGGCTATGGCATCAGTACATTTTTTTCACTGGTCGCTGATGCAACTCCCATTCATATTGATTGACATGTGCCCTGTTCCTTAGGAAAATCTGTTGGTTTGGGTTTTTGGAGTGTGAAAGCAGCATGTGATATCTGGATATATTTGGGTTTCATTTGAGGACATCATTGTGTAACTTCTGAGTTGTCATGTATGTACCGCTGCCATCAATATGCTGTCCAGTGTGTTAGTGGGAGGACTGGGCTGTGTGACTCAAAATACAAATCACAATATTTTTGGTCAAATGTCGTTATTTATGTAATTTATTTTTACTCATTTATGATATTACATTATTTGGATATAATTTTACAGAAATAACTTTGTATGATGATGGCTCAGACAGAATAGACACAAAAAAACATAAACATTAATGCATGAAAGCCAGTTATGTGGTGGAGGTGTTTGACATTTGACAAAATGTCTAAATAATTATGCTTCGACCTGCTTTTTTTTTTAGCTGTTTTGAGAACAAATGTGACCCTCCACGGCAAAACCAGTCGCTTGTCGCAACGGAGGTTTCCGAGAAAAACGACCGTTTATGTTGCATGGGGTAAAATTTTAGATTTTTTGTTTTTAGTGTTTTGAAACAGTGGAAGGTCTATACTGTACTGTTGTGAATAAATTTCATTGAAAAACTTACCCTTTCCATCCTAAAAACGTGACTTTCTTGAGGTGAGGAATTCAATTCCAGCAGAATGTTAAAAGTTTCTGTTTTGACCGCTCTACTTCAATATTTACGGTAAATCCACTCGTTGACTAGCGTGAAGATATTTCTCCGGCTCAGGGAACCTAACGCAGGTAGGCTATCCGTGTGGCTGTGAATGCAGCGTAGGCTACCGTAAATGCAAACGTAGCTGCGACCGCACCAAGCGTCTGTGAGTGCTACGGTGATAGTCAACTTCAAAGGCAGATTTCTCTGTTTCTCACTTGGCGTGACAGGAGAAACCCGACTCCTTTGAATGTTGATATCTCAGTCATATGTCGTCCGATTCATTCCATATAGGTATCGTTTTGAATCTTGATTTATGCCCTTTCATGGAAGCATAATAACGCAATTTTGAAAATTTGCGACAAGCGACTGGTTTTGCCGTGGAGGGTCACAAATAAACCCTGCCCCTTCACCACACTTTGTGACCCCCTCTATCTAATCTACTTTTCTCCAGGGGTCAGACCTCTCCAGGATTACCTCCAATTTTCCAGATGTTCTGATCATTAATCGCAACCAGTTGCATGGCTGGTCAGCTAATGGCTATTAGCTCAGTAGAGAAAAACCACTTTACGCTCGATGTCCAGGTCAATAACTTGGTCTTTTTTTTTTTAACTTTGATTACACAGCCTTGACCATGGCCATTCACTTGCTGCAAATTGTCCTTTGCGTTTCGAGTATTTGGTCATCCGAATTTATGTTAAAACTTTCTTTCTTTGCGGGGGAACCACAGCTAAAATGTTAGAAACTTCATTTGCAAAGTTCTAAAAGCAAGGTTTGTGTGTTTGTGTAATGCTGGCAGTATGTGCACAGACAGCGCCTCAACATCCCCTTTAAGCCTCATTAACTTCTCTCCAGTAAAGAGAATAAAATGAGAGCGAATCCAGCTCCAGCTTTTTATGTCTTGAAAGAGCATTTTATAGTTTAATAGTTTCAAAAATGGTAAAAGTGCTGCCTTCTCCTCCTTTTTTGGCTGCTGTTGGAATGTTTAAATGTTTATTGGGTACTTGCTGTCATCTGAGCATCTTCCCTCCTCAACTCTGTCTCTCTCTCTCTCTCTCTCAGTTGGATCTGATCACAGATCTGTTGGGCACGCCGTCTCTGGAGGCGATGAGGACAGCATGTGAGGGGGCCAGAGCTCACATCCTAAGAGGACCCCATAAACAAGTGAGTGTCATTTCGCCTGCTCACTTTATGAGAAGCCAAGAGCGGTATGTTTGAAAATTAAGCATGAAGTTATATAGGGATATAAACAGACAGAGACTGTCTGGCTGTCGTCATTCCAGAAGCACATCAGTTTGGGCGTGGACGCTAAGCGTATCTCAGTGATACAAATAAACAGAGCAAAGTCACGTTAGACTTCTGGATTGCTAGGGAGACCAAGCACGCAAAAATAGAAAATCACTTTGAGATCGCCATATGCAAGTCATGTCATACAGCCTGTAAACATACAGAAATGTTTGTATAGATAGACAGACAGACAGACAGACAGACTTCATTGATAGTGTTTTTGCTGCACATTGGGACTGTTAGAGCCATAGTATGCAAAAATAGAAGTGATACGTGCCTTACATGTCGTAATCTGATTGGATCCTGAAATATATATGAAGAAGCAAGAACGTATAGAACTAGAATTGTGTTAGAGCTGAGAACTCAGGAGCGTTACAGTCTTTTGACCATCACGTAAAGTATCTTTGTAGTTTTAGGAATTCATCTTTTGCTTGTAAAAGTCTAAGTTGTAGTAAAGAAAAAGGCAACAAAAGAAAAGACTGCACTCAAGACTCTTTTTTGGATACGTGTCGCGTGCAAAGAACCTTCGGAGTTCGAGGCTAGTGAGACAGCGCAAGCTACACTGCCCTCACAGGGACTTTATAACGTTTGCCTGATGGCAGGACCTGTAAAAATTGTTGAAGAGAGTGAGAGGGATCCTCTATGATCTGGGTGGCTTTCCTGATCTCAGAGGCTTTGATCACAAATGTATTGGGCAGTGTTGTGGACAATCAGACTCAGAACCAGATTCCAGTAAATGTGTCCAGTGTGAAAGCACATATGTATATTATCTCCTTCTTGTGCTTGACATTTCATTTAAACCTGCCTCCTCCGCACACCAGGCTTTTTACGCTTGGCTTGTGTAATTGAAGAGCAGTTCAGAATATTTCTACTATTGATATCTTCGCTCCCAGGAAGCCAGGTCAAAAAGAGCTTTACCGGTTCACCTGTTTGCACCCTGCTTTAATCGAGCTGATTGGCTGTTCACGCTGAATTATGGGGTCTATCAGCCAGTCAGACGGATTGTTTATAAGTCTCGAGGCCCTATAGTGTTCCTGAGTTCTCTCTCTCTTTCTCTCTTCCTCTCTCTCACCACTTCTCTCTCTGCTGGGTTTCCTGGAGCCGAAGTCGCTCGGGCTTTGGATCTCCCCCCTGCTGTCGCTCTCTGCTTCCTGCCCTCTGTAAAAAAAAAATCTACTGACTGGCTGTCTGGCCTGGTAATATGAGAAAAGAGACGTTCTTTTCACTTCCTCAACCCTGAAATGATTTTGGGATGTGGTTGGTTTGACAGAATTTGACAGCTTATCCTAATATGGAGGCTTTAAAAAGATTTGAGTTGATCTTATTGAAGGAGTGCAGGTAGTGAACTGTAGTTGTTTCTGATAGCATGTGATGGGGTGTGTGTGTGTGTGGGTGTGTGTGTGTGTGTGTTATGGTGTGCTGGGTGTTGGCTCTGCGGTTCTGAGCAGCTGTACTCAGCAAAGTGATACAAGAACAGCAGTGAAAGTTGTGCGACCCTCCACTTCCTGCCGTACATCGACCTTCTGCCTGGCCACACACACATACACAAACACACACACCCACACACCCCTACACACTTGTTCATGGATTTACTCACCTGCTAAACCTGATGTTTACCCTGCCGGTGTAACACTAGGCCGTTTTACCTTACCTTTCCTCGCTTAGTATTGGTGTATCACACTCTCAGTCCCACACACACACACACACACATACACACACACACACACACACACCCTGACATTTGGCTGACCTTGTCACTTGACTCTCTCTCTCTCTCCTGCCTGTGGCTGCCAGTCCCCTGAGCAGGATGTTTTAATCACATCTATCGACTGCTGCTCCCATTACCGTCGTGCTGGGGAGCACTGTGTGGGGAGGGTGTTGGTGGGGCGTCAGGAGGAGGAAGAGGAGTAAAGTTGATGATTAACGTGGCCCAGTCCTCATGAATAAACACTTAGGCCCTAACATAACGAGGTTTTAGGCAGCACAGACCTAGTACAAAGAGAACGCCAGGTGAAGCCGGGCATGTTACAGCACAGGATTTATAGAAGTTACATCTAGAAGGAGTTCTAACCTCCATTTCTAGTGGATTCCTGACTAAAAGTTGTGGAGAAATACAGTAGAAAATAGCAGTAGCTAGAGATGGAAATGTGTTCTGTTTGCATTTGTTAGAGATGACACCGATCCGATACATGGATCGGATAGCGATCCGATAACAACTCATATAACTGAATCGCGTATCGTTTGGATCTGTGGAGTCGATATGTAAATGTACGCGCGCACAATTGGTTATGGAAGTGGCACTGCGGTAAAAAGCTGGTTTATTGTTCGACATTCATTCTCATTACTACATAGTGATATGACAATGAGCAGAACAAGCAACGCAATACAATCCCAAAAGCAAATCACACGATTATACTGTTTAATTTCCCTAATGCCACCAGCTCTCACTGGCAGTCTGTGTATTTCTGATCATTTTACCGCCGCAGGATTAGGGACCATCTCAAAATTACAGAACTGTGTTTAAACGATTTTTTATTTTTTTAAACGAATTTTTTTGAGATGTGATTTTGATAATAAATAATTTAGAATATACATATGGGTGTGTAATTATTATGTTGTTTTAGTTAGGAAAGCAGTATTTAAGTTAAATGTTTTCATAAGCATAGAATAATCTGTCATGTATTCAGACATTTTTAAGGCATTATTTTCTGTTTCTGTTTAAAAATGACTTGGATATTGAATTTGTATCGTATCAGCAGATAGCCAAATTTTCAGTGTCGGTATCGGACATAAAAAGTGGTTTTGTGTCACGATAAGCATTTATGACTTTTCGACTCATTTCCTTATGACAGGGACAGTTTCAGTGGATCAGCACAGGCTGTTTAGGGGCCCAACGTTGGTCTCTCCTAAGATGCAAACCTACAATCTTAAGCAATATCATTGCTCCATAATACACAGATGTTTGCATTTGCTGATATATCACATGATTGAAGTCTTGTCTTTAAATTTACCACAGCTTGCTCTCTCCACCCAGTCCTCTAGGTGGGCATCGGAGTGGTTGGGGAAATGCTGTAATCAGGGTCAGAGGGTCGTTGGTTCAATTCCCAGACCAATAAAAGGTATCACTGATGTACCTCTGAGTAAGGTACTTTCAGTGCCGCATAGCTGCCCACTTCTCCTACACGCATGGCATCAGTGCAGAGATCACATTTCATTCCGGTGGAGTTTGTGCTGTGCTTGTGTTCGCTCACTCAAAACAGTTCACTCTAAGCCCTAAGGCTGCTACTATAAATCTGAAGGAAGGTATGTATCATTTTTTTATGTAGAGCTGCAAAGGAAAACAGCGTAGCTTATATAGCTCATGGATATGATTTTTGAATATTGAGAAATTTAACCTCCTACTCACCTATGCACTTTATCCGCACTAATAATTAGGGATGCGCGATAATATCAGAATCTAATTGGGATCGGACGATAAATTTTTTTTTTTAAGCCATCAGCATCAGACTGATACTTAGATTTACCTGATATTTTAGCCAATATTTGACGGTACATTTATTGTATGTTGGAAAGGTAGCGCTTGTGCCAGGCATGTCCGAGGTGGGATTGCATACGTCCCGTGCCTTCTGTCTTAAAATGTTAAAATGTATGGCGTTATTGTGTGGCTAAATTCTGAGCAGTGTTCGCGAGCAAAATCTTTCGCGCTCAGCTCTGCCTGCACACATGCATTTTATTTTATTCTTTTAACTAACTATATTGTGTGTTTGTCTCACTTAGCAAATGTGAGCTCACACATGGGCTGTGTCCTGAGCCGCATACTGCCGCACTAAATAGTATGGTAGGTAAGGTGCTCTTATCATACATTTCCGTGCTGTAGTATGCATCTCAGGAAATAGCCGGGGTTGTAGCATTAACGGCTCTCTACGCACTAGATAGTGCACATGGTGCGTCTTACGCCCTTTTTGACTTGGTACACCACATAGACTGGGAACTGGCTTTTTCTTAAAATGTTGTGCACTACCCTTGAAATGCTCCGCCCTCGCTCGACTCTGCTTTTATGCCCGCTTGACTTGGCGCAGTGTTAGAAATGTCTGAGTTATGGGGTTATTTTTGTGCCAAAATTCTGAGCGTGCAGTGGAACTTGGGCGAGCAAAATATCTTGTCAGCTCTGCCTGACCATCAAAAACGGGGACACACTGGCAGATTTCTGAGAGACGTGGTTTACTTTGTGTTTCATAATGTATTGGCGGTCGTCGTCCTCGAGAGTGAGATTGGCAGGACGGTCAGAGGGATTAGGACGAAGTTAAAGGCCCTTCTCCAAGGCCGAGTCCTAATAAGTAAAGAACGCCGCTCCAACGGTCCTGCCGCGTCTCTCCGCCTGCTTCCTCTTCAGAAAGAGAACAGCGCGTCAAGAGAGGTCTGAAAGATGGAGAAAGACACAAAAGCTGAAGGTCTCGAGGGGGGAAGGGGATTCGGAGAACCGTCTCTCGGGCCTTTTGGCTCGCCGCCTTTTGAGTTCGAGGCCCGAGTCGGAAGGGATGAGGGAGAGCGGCGAAGGAGTGGAGCGAGAGATGGAGAGGGAGGGAGAGAGAAAGAGAGCACGGGATCTAAAAAGAGGCCTGCCTTTAAAGATTGACTTGGCTGCTTCCACCGGGGACCTCATTACTCCTATTAATTTTGCAAGGCTCTCCGCATCTGCGAAGGAAGAGCAGGCTTTCAGAATCCTCTATAAATGGACAGATGAAGAGTGAAGGAGAGAGAGAAAGGGAGAGAGAGAGAGAGAGTGTGGATCAGAGCCCTCAAGCTCTTTACATCGTGATGCACCTTATCGGCTCTGCCTGCACCACCTGCCTTTGTGTGTGTGTGTGTGTGTGTGTAAACGCTGGCAGGATATCATGAGGCAGATGTATGTAGGAGACCATGCTGCTTTCTCTGCCTGGGTGGAGAGGCATTGTGATCGGGTCAGATTTCCACCTCTGTACATACACACACACACACACACACTCGTGGGGTGTAATGGTTCTCCAAATGTTCTCTTTATACGTCTTTTTTTTAAAGAATAAGAAACAGGAAACTCAGCTGCGATCGCAACTATTAACACAAATTCAGCCAATCCCCGCAAATGTATCCCGACTTTGCCGTTTTGACGGTTTTCGACAGTTTTTGACCAGTTATTGTCATATACCGCGAACTGCTGAGCCATACGTCAGTGAACTCGCTTCCTTGTTACGTTTGGAAGACAAACGTGTGATAAAAAAACGCCTGACCTGAGACTGTGACGTTTGTCTCAAGGTTTTTCATACACACACTTGTACTCTTGACCGCACCCAGAGGAAAGGATTTCTAGCTCCAGAGGTATGTGTGGAGTTTTAGGGGGAGCTTGTGGCTTGAGGTGTTGGGTATCTGTGGTCAATTCTGGCGCAGATGTGGCCTCCCAGGTGGACAGACTCTGTGTGGTCTCCACTCTTCTCCCCCAACAGTGTACAACACAGATGGCTGGCTGACCCCGTTCCCTGACCCGCACTGGGGTTTTCGCAGAACCGCTGGCATAAGCGCAATATAGCACAGCGTACAGTATATGAAAAGCTGGACACTCTCCCGCCTTACTGGAAACGAGACCATCAGTTACAAGCAGAAAGGCACCTCTTATGCCGGCTTCAGTCTCCTTTTTTTTTTCCCCCCACACTGATAAAAGACGGTTGAATCTGTTCTCAAAGTTGAAGTCGAGCACTTTGGTGCCTTAATGTTTTCGCACCATAAATAGCAAACATCCGCTGTGAAAGGAGATCCGTGTAGCAGAGAAGTTTTTCACAATATCTAAAGTGTCAGCACTCGTCCGGTTGAGAGTCTGCCTGCTCTGTGGCCTTGACCGCTCCCTCTCTCGCTCTCTCTTTCTCTATCTCTTTCTGACCACAGCTAAATGCTGGACTTCAACAGGAAACCACTCGAAATCTGCTTGCACTCAAATCACTCTTTCATGCGCTTAAAAATAGAAATTGTGGCACTACGACACTGACAAAGACAAACACCTTTTCCCTGCTGAGGCTAGCATTATTATTCGCGTTAGGGTTAGACTGTAGACTTTCCAAAAATACGTTTAGGAACAGAAGAGAGGCTCAAAAAGACGTGTGTGAGAAGGTTGGAGGGGGTTTTAGGTATTTTTGAGGACCTACAGTAGTTTTCCACTAAAAGCTGTCGTTTTTGTGTCTTTGTGAGGACATTTTTTCAATGTGAGGTCCGGTCCTGATAAGAGAAAAATGTTTTTATAGAAGAGTTCCAATTTATTATTGGAGTCAAAACATTTTGCAGTCGGTCACTGAGGTTACTGTAGTAACTATACGTTCATTACACTTTTTTACCCTAAAAAACACATGCTTACCCCTTATCTCTTCTTTCCCTCTCCCTACCCGTACATGTCAATCACATCCTCTTTTGGCTGTAGTTCCGTCAACCCGCCCCCACCCACATCCGACCCAACCCACGCCCCCCCCCAACACACACACACACACACACACTCACACATAGACACCCAAATTCACTCATACACACACATGCACACGCATACAATGGGAAGGCACAGAGAACGCTCTGTTTCGGCCGCAGCGGGCAGGGAGTTTAACTTCCTATCTCTATCTCTTTCTACCTCCTACACTCCTGCTCACTTTCACTCTGTCTGCCTAGCAAACACACACACACATGCACACATACACACGCCAGGCCGTCTGTCCTCGCCCAGCCCCCACCCCCAGGTGTAGCAGATCCCTCTGTGCAAGCCTCACTGTCCCACCACCTGCTGACTGCTGTTGTTGTGCAGGCAGGAAGATCAATGGCCTGTTTGTGTGGTGTGTCTGTGTGTGTGTCTGTGTGGACAAGTTTTAGATTCTTGTGAGGACCTGGTTGTCCCCTAACTGAGGGAAAGATTAGACATTTTTATATGTGAAAACTGGTCCTCGTTAGATAAATTTGCTTTATAGAAAAAAATCTGGTTTTATTAGAAAATATGAGCCGTATAATTGCGGCGTAGCAAGTGGAGGGGTCATGAAGATAGCAAGACGTGTGAGTCTGTGTTTGTTTTTAATGATGTGCTTGGTTCAGATGGTGTGTTTTCTATATGTGGAGCAGTTAGGGTGCACGTGTCTATACGCATGTGTGTGTGTGTGTGTGGTCCTGGTTTTTTCCCCCCTCTGTGGGAAACAAATGCCCCACTGATGACTGAACAACATTTTGGTTGGAGCATTTTACAGGTTTTCATTCCAGTTTTTAAAGCCGTTTTTAATCATATTTAATATGTTTTGAAATAATACGTATGTGATTGCGGTGAGTTCCAAAACGTGCGGCCTGTTGTGGCGTGAGATGCCTGTATACACGTTTTTTTAAATTGTGCACTCGTGCACAAGCTCTGCCCATTTTTTTGGTCAGTTTTTTTCCCATAAACTAACATAGAGCTCAGATTTTTACGTTCTACTGCACGGCCGACGTTCTTCACAAAGCCACCAAATTTGACATGATTCGAGGGCCCATGGGCCTCTTTGCATATCCAACCATCATGACCCCCACTTGTCTTTTGCATCCTTTCATCGTCGTTTCTTTTTCCCATGAGAACCTATTCGTTTGCTCCCATTAAGAATACATGGGATTTGAAGCTTTCCCCAGCCTGTTTTTGCACGAGAGTCAGCATGGTTCTTGTGCCACCTCAGGCCACCTCACTGGACACACATCTGAATCAGTTTTAATCCACACTCGTGTGTGTTTACATATTAGATGTAACTGATGAATAAATATTCCTCTGTAAGACATCACCACTGTGAACGAGTGTGTGTGTGTGTGTGTGTGTGGAAATATTTGTGTGTGTTGGCAGAGGATCCAGTAAAAAAGTGGAGGTGGAGCTCAGTGTCTTTGCTGCACCTGTTGGCTGCGCGTGCCGGGGTTCTGCAGGTCAGCTCAGCGTTTACAGGAAGATTGTGTCTGTGCAGCCACACAGGAAGCCACGGCTCAGTTCCCGTCCTCATGCTGCAGGGCGTCGGCCCGGAACCCTGCCTCGGGAGAGGAGACTGAACCCGGCGATATTTTTTTTTTTTAAATCCTCGTCTTTCTTCTGCTTGGCATGTATTGCTCACTTTCCAGAATTTAGCAGACGGACAGACGCTTGTTTTGACAAACTGAACCCAAGAGTATTAAAAGCAACTTGATGCAAAGCCACAGTGATCGGGCACCTGGTTGAGTCTGAAAAGCAAATTTGGGCTGCGTTCCAAACCATGTGCGGCCGTATTAAATTATTAAAGTGTTGGCAGGGATTGATTTTTTTTTTTTTATTTACGTTTCTGACAAAAATTCCAGGCACCTGGGAAACCAGAAGCAGGGACTTTTTCTTGTCTTGTCTTTTTGGGAGGCTTTGGGCTGTAAATTCTCTTTAGCTGGGGGCAACTTCTGTGAAAGACACTTATTCTTCCGACCCTCCAGGTGGAGGAAACCACAGGCCTCATGACAGAGAGATTTTTTAGTGTATGTACAGGGACGGTGAGTTGAAGCTGGCTTGTTAGTGTGCGCGCGTGTGGGCTCTGAATGGCCAGGATAATTGAAAGGGCCGATGATGTCATGTGCCAGTCCTCCTGACTCATCATTAGTATAATTAAGCCGAGCGTCATGCGGTGTGGAGGCCTTTCGCTTCCTCTTCTTCTGTCTAGAGCCACATCTCCCTTTAATCCTGAACTAATGCTGCTTAATGCTGCCACACACCATCACACCACTGCCTGGCACGTGCAGGCACGCACGCATACACACACACACACACACACACACACACACAATATCTCCGCCCTGTTGCCTTGATTCACGTTGCATAAAATTAAACACACATTGTGTACAAACAAATGGTACCTTAAGCTGTGCTCAAAACAGTCTGTTAACACTTCACTCAAATCCCAATTCCTCCGCTGGGAATTCTCTTTTTGCTCCTCTCTCTTTTCTACTCTTCTCAGCGTCTCTTTATCTCTTCTTTTCTCCCCTATACTACTCCCCCCCTCTTCTCTTCTCTCCTCTCTTTCTACTAAGGTGCATGAATCACTAGCCATCGCCTGCATCTACACGCTGCACAAAAAAAGCCCTAATCAGGGAAAACAAACGATTACTGTTGGGCTTTTTCAATCAGCCTTGCTGGCTGGGTTTTTTTTTTTTTTTTTTGGTAGTGGGGAGGGAGAGAATGGAGATGGGGAGCGGGTGGGCGGTGGAGATAATTAGACAGAGTTAAATATAGCAACGCTCATTGTTTCTGCTGTCCCACATCCGGCGGAGCGCGGACCGCCAGCTGCCGGGAGGGACCTGACGCAGATCCGAAGCGCTCGAATGTGCGGATGGTCAGGTGCCAAGACCCCTGACGTGGTGGTGGTGGTGGTGTTAGTGATGGTGGTGGTCTGCTGGTTGGGAGGCAGGACGGGAAAAAAAAAATCAACATCCCTCCCAAATGGCCAGTGTGATTCATCGCCGTGGCCCGTGCAGGTCGACAGCTGAGGATGCCGGTCTTTAGCGATGATTAGTGATGAGGCTTGTAATTGGCTGCGGTTAGGAGGGTTTAATCTGCTGAAGCATGATTATTCTTCAGCCTCTTAGTGCAAGCGTACTTCCGTACACCCAAACTCCCGTACAATTAGTTTACATTTTTTTAATCAGCTTTTCTTACCCATTACATAGGGCCGGGAATAACGTTTCATCATGATGCAGGATATCGATATCACAAAACCCTGCTACGATGCGATTTCGATACGATTCAGGAGCCGGCAATCATTATGAAACAATGTTGTGCTGATTTAACCTTTCAAGCCCGATGAACTCAATTCGCGTTAGTTATTAATAACTCAGAATCCCTTTAACTTACAGAAACCACACACGTACCGTCAGAATCACAAGACTTTTGACTGTTTGGGTCCTTTTTTTTCCCCCTTCTTTCCACAGCCCTCACTTCCTGTCCTGTACACCCTGTCCAGTCAGGCGACCCATGAGGCAGTTCACCTGCTGTGCAGGATGCTGGTCTTCGACCCGGTGAGTTTGGATTTTTTAAAGTTCACACCCAGTATTATGTACATTATGTATGCGAGCATTAACACTTACCTCATTTAGTAAAAGATTGTTATATGGAGCGACTTCCGTTTCCTAATTACTGGAACGGTCTCACTGGAGCAGCTTGGGGTTAAGGGCCTTCCTTAGGGGGGCTCAAACAGTGTCAACCGTAGGACTGTACCCAGTGTACCAGAATTTAGATTACAAAATCACTTGGGATGAGGTTCAGTGTGCTGCTGTGGCTGTCAATGCATTGGTGTAAAAAAAATGCAATTCTTTATTTGTCTGAATAATGAGACAGGAAACATATGTATTTGTAATTAAATCAAGCTCAAATAACCAATTGTCACCATATATCTTAGCTATACACTGCCAAAAACTCAACCGAACTAATCGTCCTTAAGATTGATTTTTTGTAACCCATGTTACTGACATTTACCAGTGTTTTCTTATTTGAGATTTGTTCATAGGTAAGAACAAATTCTACAAACGAGGAAGAGCAAATTTGTGACCCTCCACGGCAAAACCAGTCGCTTGTCGCAAATTTTCAAAATTGAGTTATGTTGTCATGAAAGGGCATAAATCAAGCTTCAAAACGATACCTATATCAAATTAATCGGACGACATACGACTGAGATATCAACATTCAAAGGAGTCGGGTTTCTCCTGTCACGCCAAGTGAGAAACGGAGAAATCTGCCTTTGAAGTTGACTATCGCCGTAGCACTCACAGACGCTTGGTGCGGTCGCGGCTACGTTTGCATTTACGGTAGCCTACGCTGCATTCACAGCCACACGGATAGCCTACCTGCGTTAGGTTAACTGAACTCGGGAGACGAAGATGGATTCCGGAGAAATATCTTCACGCTAGTCAACCAGTGGCTTTACCGTAAATATTGAAGTAGAGCGGTTAAAACAGAAACTTTTAACATTCTGCTGGAATTGTATGTCAAATATTATTGCCAGACCGATTATCGGGCCGATATTAGGCATTTTGCCGATTATCGGTATCAGTGTTTAATTTAGACCATCACCAGTATTAAGTAACTACAAGGTGCTCTACTGTGGCTCCACTGCTGCTCCTTCTCTGTGCCGTTCGCTCTCAGCTCGCAGCTTCATTTAATGTCCCGTCCACAACAGCCTCTGATTGGCTATATGTCACACAAGTATTAGCCAATCAACACTGAAGTTTTGCTGTCACCACACCACACTCATGTACGAAAAGCAGCGTAAAGTTTCGGAGGAGAAGAAGAGGAGGAGAGTTTCATGATGCAGGTTTGTAAATTCAAAATTTTAATTTAGTCTAAATTAAATCTAAATGTAATTTTTTTTTGCATATCGGTTCCAAATATCGGTTATCGGCCCCGTTAACTAGCATTAATCGTATCGCCCTGAAAACCAATGTCCAATGCTCCAAGACTTCACTGACAAGGTGGTATGTTTTAAGGGGACAAAAAATGAACACACTGGGCAAGATTATGCTGATTAGATCTTCTGAACAGTTTGCTTAATTTTTTGATTACTTGCTCAGCCCTTTGATGGACCTTGTCTAATGAATCCATTTGATCTGCGTTTTTCATAAGGCATTTTGTGAATCTCTCAGCCTTTTTTGACAGTCAAGACGCCTTGCATGTGTTCAGTGTTAATATAATAAGTGTTCTGTCTCCAGTCGAAGAGAATCTCAGCTAAGGATGCTCTGGCCCACCTGCATTTCCGGATTTAGGGCGCTCATATACCACACCTGCATGTGCAAGTGCTGTTATATCTGACTTGCCTGGTCAAGGTTTCATACCTAGCGACTTCAGTCTGGCCACTAACCCTAAGTTTGACGACGGCTTCGAGAAGAATCTCACTTCAGTCCGGCAGGTCAAAGGTACACGTGATGAGCTTCCGCCACAACACGCAGTAGCAGCAGCAGGAGAAATGCTTTCCTCTCTCCACCACTTCCCCACCTCTTCCCCCTCTTTTTCTCCTCTTATTGGATGTGAGCATGACTTGGAGAGCACGCGCCCTCAAGTGTTGTTGTGTGTAATTCCAGAGTTGTTTCCCCTGGCCCTGTCGGCGTCTACTTTTCTTTTCCCACCATTTTCACTCTCTGCTTTGTTTTGAGCCCCTTCATCATTGCCGGCCTCCCAATCTCACCGGCTGTTAGAGACAGAGAGCCTGACGGCCAAAGGCAGGCTTACCGTGTAGCCCTCTCGAAATAGCCCTACCCTTCGTCCTCCATCCTCTTCCTCTCCTCTTGTACACCGTAGCCCACCAGGGAGGATGAATGAGGACTTCTAACTGCCGAGACTGAAAGAACATGAGGACCGTGAGCTCAGATTTGACATGGAGTTTCCTCAGGTGCTCGAAAGAATGTTTGGAAGAAGTTCTGTTAGAGATCTGAGCCATGCATCACATTAAAATGTGATGATGTTTTGCTTCTGTGCCAGTACATTTTTATTCAGTCATGATTAAAACAATGAGCGCTGCTTGAAGTCACATTGGGGCTTTACTCAGTGATGAAAGTGAGAGTGAGTGATTATTTGTCACGATCACAGGCAGACAGCACAGAGTGCACCACAATCTAAATGTGACCTCTGCATTTGACCCATCCGTGAAGGAGCAGTGGGCAGCTAACGAGCGCCCGGGAGTGGCATGGGGACGGTACCTTGCTCATGAGTACCACAGTGCTAACTTTACCGCCCTGGATTCAACTTGCGATCTTCAGACTGTTTTGCTAACACCCAATCTGTTACCTAGGCTGATAGCATTCAGGCGCCACGCCGGATCTCCGGCGTACCGACGTGGCTGCGCAAAAAAATAAATAAATAAAAATCAGGTTCGCCCAGTGATCTGACACTAGATATGAGGCGCAGCTTCACTTCAGCCATTAATAAACAATAGCCTACTAGCCAATAAGCCAGCTGAAAAGGTTGCAGGAAAGGGAAGGCGGGTTTTGGGTTCTCAAACAGATTGATATAGATCCAGTAGTCGCTGAACGCAAACCGTGAAGTCGCGGACAGCACGCTCATCAAGCCAGGGAAGACACCAAAAGATGTCGGTAAAGGCATAGTGAATAAATGGCGGCTTGGATAGAGGAGGTGGGTAGTATCTAAAAGCCCTTTGAAGGGTGCCAAAAGCTCCGGCAACGCAGAGCATGCTTTGTACTTTGTGCGCTGCAGGAGCTAGCGGGAAAAAAGCGCTTGCCACGTGCACGAAAGTGACCCTAGTCATAAAGCAGCAGTCCGAGCAATGCGACACACCTCACGTTTGCCGGGGGCAACAGCCACGGCAGATATTCCATCCAATGACCGAACGCTGCACATTAAAAATTCACAGTTCTTCTTCATTGCTGAGCATGACCTGTCATTTACTAATACTCATCCACTCGCCACTTTATGTAAGAAATTAGCGGAGGATAAACCCGCCCTTGCACATCTGTCCATCTCGAGGCAGTTGTGTAGCGTTGTAACTAGGTATAATTAAATTGTAATCATAACTAGTCACAACTGAATTCCTTGATATCGAAATTGAAAATCAACTTTTATTCCTCATATCAACAATTTCAGCTCTGACTAGTTATTAAAACTGAATTCTGATATCAGAAATTGAATTCTAACTAGTTCAAATTCGAATTCTAACTAGTTAAAATTGAATTCTAACTAGTTCAAATTGAATTCCTGATATCAGAAATTGGAATTTTTAACTAGTTAAAATTCCAACTCCCACTGAGATAAATGAGGAAATCGTTTTGAATCTCACTAGCCAAAATAGAATTTCCGATATCAGGAATTGGCATTTTAACTAGTTCAAATTGAATTTCTGATATCAAGGTAACATTCTAACTAGTTGAATCCGAATTCTAGATATCAGACATACACATTATAACTAGTAACAATTGACTTTCTGATATCGAGAATTTGCATTGTGACTAGTTAAAACTGAATTTGTGATATCCTCTAAAAACGAATTAACCTCTGCCTGCTCACCTCCCAGGCATGGAAAAAAGTTCAGGCTCAGGAATCAACCCCTGATGTCTAAAACTATATTTATTTTGTTTTATTCAATATGCTTCAGTTTGTATTTGTAAAACCTCCATTTTATCATCAAATTGCAAAAAAAGAAATCAAAAGTATTTTTTTTTTTAACATTGCAAATCTAAAAAGTATTTTCTCTAATAAAAAAAAAGATATCTGTTAAATATAAAGTGATATTACAATATGTACCGAGTATATTGGGGCTTGGATCAATGCTGTTGGATCGTTGAGTTGATGTCTCGATGTATCTTTACACCCCTACAAGACTTGTTTTTGTGTGCGTCGTGGGCATGGTGAGGCTCAAAAATACTCTTGTTTACATAAGCAGAGCCCTGCAGAAAAAGTTTGGGAACTGCTGGTTTTACTTCAAAGTTATAAGCATAAAATAATGATGTGTACTGTCTGTTTTCTTTCCTCACAGAGATCATCCATCAGTTCATTCTGGAGCAGCAGAAAGGAAACCGGGTTCCTTTGTGTATCAACCCCCAATCGGCTGCCTTCAAAAGCTTTATCAGGTGAGCGGCACACTGCTTAGTTCTACAGCAGAGGGCACCAGCGCTCCTTTGTTGCTATAATCGCCTCTGATGCTGAGGAGAAGGTTGTGCTGAGGTAAATTTAGACTGAAATGGGGAGAGAGAGAGAGAAAGCCAAGAACGAAGAAGTGCTTTTAAAGGGGCATGAAATTGTCTGAGCTATTTTTTTGGAGATGTCAGAATACACATCTGTATGTGGCTGAAAGCAAGCGTGTTACTCATTCAACAGTTTTATTTCTTCACTTTGGTATTAGTAGGAAGAGCTGCTGTAACATCATGCAGATATGATGAGTAGATGTTACTTTTAGAGAGTTTACCACATGAATGTGTAAATCCTAATCTAATATTTACCTTGAAATGCAGTATTAATACAAAAATGAACCCTCCACAGCAAAACCAGTCGCTTGTCGCAATGGAGGTTTCCAGAAAAAATAACCGTTTATGTTGCGTGGGATAAAATTTTTGGTTTTTAGTGTTTTGAAACAGTGGAAGGTCTATACTGTACTGTTAGAATAAATTTGGCTGAAAAACTTACCCTTTTCCATCCTACAAACGTGACTTTCTTGAGGTGAGGAATTCAATTCCAGCAGAATGTTAGAAGTTTCTGTTTTGACCGCTCTACTTCAATATTTTCTACGGTAAATCCACTGGTTGACTACGTGAAGATATTTCTCCGAATCCATCTTCGCCTCGAGTTCAGTTAACCTAACGAGGTAGGCTATCCGCGGTGACTGTGACTTGCATGAGGGGCTACCGTAGAAGGCAAATAGCCGCATCAAGAAAGCAAGCGCCTGTAGAGTGCGACGTATTAAATAACTTCAAAGGCAGATTTCTCCTCGCTTCTCACTTGGCGTGACAGGAGAAACCCGACTTTGAATGTTGATATCCTGGTCATATGTCGTCCCATTCATTCCATATAGGTATCGTTTTGAAGCTTGATTTATGCCCTTTCATAAACATAATAACTCAATTTTGAAAATTTGCAACTGGTTTTGCCGTGAGTGGTCACATATACAGTATACATATATATTTTTGATTTTATAAACACTACACCTTAACTGGAAAACTCTCCTCTTCTCCTTCTCGGAGCTGCGCTCATTTGTCCCCTCACTGCCCCTTCACGGATGGGTCAAATGGGTACAGGCCCACATTTTGTTGTGCTGTGGTGTGTTCAGGGTTTCGCTGGAGCGAGTTGAGGGTTAAGGGTTTGATGGTGGTAGTATTGATAGGCAGGAAGAAGCTGAATTTGAACCTACAGCCTCTTGGTGTGAGGGCAAGTATCCCACCACTAGGCCACCCTCACCACGTCACCGCTTCCTCAGTCTTTCTATGAGACTACCCATCCCTCTGCTGTCCACTGCTGTCCACACAACGCTATGAAGCATCTTTCACAGTCCAGACAACAACTAGGGCAGTTTCAGGGCTCTTCAAAACCAGAGAAGTAATGGAGAGAGATGTTGTACAGAGAAATAAAATTTATAAAGGTTAGTTATACTGTCTATAGGTATCTGTAATGATACTTTTTCATGTTAATTCCACATGTGGCGGTGGAGGTGAATTGCAGTGATAGCTCGGTGATCCATTCAGCACAGCGAATCTCTCTTTGTTTTAGACACTAGATGGAGATGTGCCACAATGTGAGGAAAACTCACATGCCCAACTCTGTTCTCTCCCTTTCCATCTTTTTCCAGCTCTACCGTAGCTCAACCTTCCGAGATGCCTCTGTAGAAGACGTCATAATCTAAGACTGCGGGGAAATAACCTTATCCGTGGGGTTCCTCTCACGTGACCTCCTCCCCTTCCTCGGACGGACTACTGACGCCCAGGAAATCCCCCTGCCCACCTTCTTCCCTTAAAAAACAGAAAACCTGTGAACCAAGCCACTGGAGTCTAGCACTAGCAAAAGTCGCTGATATCTGTACTGTAGTACTAACTTAAATGAAGAACCAACCACTGCTGATCGGGTCAAGGAGGGAGGGAGGGAGGGAGGGAGGGGCTTCGGGTTTACCTCTAGTTGAGGTATTCCCTCTAATCTGTAGTTTTACAGTGTGTAGATGTGTGTGTGTGTGTGTGTGTGTGGTGTGTGTGAGTGAGAGAATATAAACACACACACACGCACCAGGGTGAAGTGAGGGAGTGAGGACGGGCTCGGTGGACTTGAATGGGTGATGAAGGTCGGGGACATGTGCCCTGGTCCTTGAAGGAAGACTCACTGCTCATCCACTCTGCAGCCACGCTTATTTATCTGGCGTCGGGGAAGTAGGGTCTTTTCTTTCTCTTACATAGCATGGAGAGAGCAAGATGTCCTCTCTCTCTCTCTCTTTTTTTTTTTTTCCTCTCTCTTTCTTTAATTTGTCCAACTAGAATCTGATCATCTCAGCACTTATTTCAAGTTTTAGTGTCCAATTACTAACCTCAAGCCTTGTTGTTTTATTTATTGTTGTGCCCCATCTCATGTGTCACTTCGTCCTCCTTTCTCTCACATGCTTTTTTTGTTTTGTTTTCATTCAAGTTCGTGCTTAGGAATCAGTATTTAGCGTGATTTAGACTGTGCAGACAGTGCAGAAATGCCGACGGCCCGTGCCAGAGCTGAACGCCGCGCCACAGCGTGTCTTCCTTGCTGGCGCTGCCTTCGGTGCCGAAGAGGAAGGAGTGAAATGAGGGGCGACGCCTAAACAGCCAAAGCATGAGAGATGGGTCTCGTGCCAGGGCCTCGGCAGGCCCGTCTATCCCTCGTTACCCCCGACCTCGGGGTGGAAAGGAGAGAGGGGATGTAGACTAGCGGAGATCTGTGGAGTTCTTTTTATTATTGTTATTAATAAAATTCCTGTTGAAAGAGAGTAAGCAAACAAGGACGTCTCACCTGCTAATATCCCGCTGCCATCCTATAAAACACGACTCGGCACCGTAGCAAGCAGTAGCTACAAAACACACAGCTAAGGCAGGAGAAATGGGGAGTGATTCAAGTTCATAAAGGCTAATAATTTATGAACCCTCGCAGAATCAAAAGGAGCCAAACCAGAAAGGCCTGAGTGGTGTCAGGCAGAGCAGCGATGTGCGCTTGGAGAGCTGCAATGCGATTAAACAGCCATTCCGCTTTAACGACGATAATGTTCCTGAAAATCATTTTTAAAAAATCAAGTTCACCATGTGCGCGAGTGAATGTGCATGTCTGAACCCAAAGCATGTTTTTCGGCTGGCGGCGGCGTCCAGCCGACCACTGCTGATGTCGGATTTTATTTTTAGTTTTGTTTTAGTTTGTTTTTTGTTCTCAACCCCTTGACATAATCATGGATGGGTTAGAACATAAGTGAAGTTCCACCTACATAGATTTCACATCGTCTATTGGTGCTAAACAGAACTCTGCAAAATGGTAAAATACTTAATATATTTTAGATGACTATTTTATTTCTCCTTAAAGGGACGCCTGTTCTCGACGAATTTAACGCATAGGGAATGAACGATCGGAATCAGTTTTCATCTGCTCATTAGCTGTGTTAGTGTGTTTCGGGCTAGAGTGCCACTTCAATGTGCTATGGCATGCTTTCTCATGATCCACTGAATATGGTGTGTAAATAATAAGTAGTTGATAGATTTCAATGGAAAATAAAAAGTCAGTTTAAAAAAAGAGATATGTAAAAAAACAACAACAGTACTGCTGTATAGAGGTTGATTAGCCTGCACATTTTTTAGGGCTGTGAAATTTGATTTTATTTTTGAGACTTGTATATAATTGTAAATATATTTTTTTCTTTTTATTTTCCAATTTTTGCTGGTTTTTTTTTCCTGCACTAAAAACGCAGTAGGAGGCAAAGACATAATCCAAAACAGTATGATTATGGAAACAAACAACACATAACCAATTATGTTAATTGTGTCTTGTGTGTACTGCAGAGACGCAGTATGAGAATAAATGAAGTAGAACCCTTTATTAATATTATTATTATTATTATTATTATTATTATTATTATTATTATTATTATTTACTTTAAAGAAACACTGAACCGTTTGTGTATATGTATATAATGAATTCACATTGTTGGTCTCTACCTCTGGAGCTTAATGACTTGGTTGTTTACCTCCACAACGTTTTTAATTTAATGTGGAGATTTAAAACTTGAATGTCCCTTCCAACTTTTATATTCCTACAAAACCCTGTGCAAAAAAACTAAACAAAAAAGTAAAAAGTCATTAAAATCGCAATTGGTTGGAGGTGGGCCCATCATATCCTTGTACAAAATTCCATATCCCCATGTATTCCCAACTCAGTGTTTTTCCGACTGTTAGATCACACCAGTCATTTATTTTTCGTCATGTGAGACAACCCACAATGATAGGACATGGTTGGCATTCTTCACTGAAAGACGCTAGCAGTTGAATTTGAAGTGACTAAATGAAATAATCATGAGTGTATCTTATTTAAAGATAACCATGGAAAATTAAACATGAGTATTGACAGGGCTTAAAAAAGAGACTAACCTATAACTTCTGGTGGGCCAATCTGAAAAAGGTACTGCTCGCATTGTCAAACATTTTTATAAGACATTCCAGTTTATACTTGTAGAGGTTAATGGTATTGAACACGCTTTATGATATATAAGATTATAATGAGAGATTCTGTTGATGGCCTGAAGACAGAGTTGGGACCGCTAAGGACTCTAGGATGGCTATGGGGTTTGAAAAAAGCGGCCGGTCTCTTTTCAAAGTGTAGATTTGAAGTACAGTGGTGAAGCTCATTAAATGTTGACATTTATGGAAATTAAACCCTTTCTGGTTGTGTTTTTTCTGTGCTGTTTCTTCTTATAATGGTCTCACGTAGACTCACTATTAGCCAGTTTTTAAATATATAAATAAATCTCATATATTCGAGCCCATGGGGCCTGCCCAGGGTTGGTCCCCGCCTTGGCCCATAAGTTCCCGGGATAGGCCTGTCCCCACAACCTCTGAAGGATTAAGCGGTTCGATAATGAATGAATGTTGGGGAAGTTGCAAAGAGAGGATCAATTCCAGATGAAAGTCTATGTATTTGAATGCAGTCATTAACGTCCCTGGTGCAATGGTCAACCTAGCCGTCTGAATACTTTTGTCTATATCAGTACATATCAACATATGCACATTAAAGGGCATGTAAATTCTACACAAAGCTAAACTCTTTATGGAACATGGGTATATAAAATATATAAGCAGTTTGTAGTAAGAGTAAAAAGTGAGGTCTCAGCCACCGGAAAGGGGTCTTCAGATGATGTATGGAAGACAGCACAGGTCGTCATGAATTTGGTAAATAGAACAGGATACGTTTGTTCCACCCCTGAGGTAGGAGTGAGTAGAGTCGAGAACTGGAGAGGACACTCATGTCAGGCAAGACTGCTGAGCAGAAAAGATGGCTGTGTGTAATGTAGCTTTCAACATATTTAGTGAAAAGACTGCCTCAATAAGATTTATTTGATTTCATATATGATCTGCTCAGAGCTTTAACTTATTTTTTATTGCGATCATGCAAGAAGAAGCAAGTATTTGTTTGGATCTGACTTAGATGACTGTGCAATGTGCAATTTTTAGTTAAGACAAAAGTATTTTAGCAAATTGCTCTCAATGAGATTTATTAGACAGATCTAGGCTAACACTGGATGATGATTTGGGCATTTTATATTGAATGTAGAAATGTAGTACGTAGCAATAGATAAATACTTCAAAGCAATTAGGATCCACATTTTAAACACTGATTACACACAACCACTCTAATTATTAGAATTGTTTGAACTATACTTGTATATATCAAAAGTACCATTTATATATATATATATATATATATATATATATATATATATATATATATATATATATATATATATATGGCACTTTTTGATATATACTGTAAATTAGTTATATATATATATATATATATATATATATATATATATATATATATATATATATATATATATATATATATACACTACCAGTCAAAAGTTTGGACACACCTTCCCATTCAAGGTTTTTTCTTTATTTTCATTACTACTTACATTGTAGATTCTCACTATATATATATATAAATACGAAGTACAATAACACATTGATTTATATGGAAACCCAGATGTCATACTGTTATATTACTAATATAATTTTGATTTGATATAACGAATGATCACATCTGATTACCTTTTGGTCTTTTATGTTCAAGTCTGACAGCATTTGATATATGGAGGTTCACCCTGTACTGAAATGATCTTGTGTGACATAGTTTCGTAATTATATGTTGTTTCTTGCATGCATGAGAAAGTCTTCCTTGTGGCATGCCAGTGTGAGGTCTTTATTATTCATCAAAATACTGTGCTTGATTTCATCGTGCGTTCAAGGCAAGATGGATGGGGTATTTGTGGATTTTTATTACATAATACTGAGACAGGTGGGTAAACCGCCTCTGGCAAAAACACCTAGTAGTTGCTCTTACATAATGTGAGGTTTTATCTACATCATTTAGTTTTAGTTTATTCAACACGCTTTTGCTGTGAGTTTTCCATTGTAATTGTTCATTTTAAACAAATAACACAGTTAACAGAACTTCAGCGCCATCTGACCACATATGAAGTCATTTGAATGTGGAAAAAATTAGTATGTTGCTGTGTCTTTGTGCATCATCAATGCAGTTATGTATTTTTGGCCCATAGTTTAATTAAGATTGTACACATAAAATAAACTTCTAATTGTTGATAGATATGTTAATAGATAATAGATAATATGCGGCCTAATGCAAGGAATATTATAGGTGAGTTACTTGTGACCAGTACAGCCTTTATTTGCATGAAAGGGCGAATTCTGAGTTAGAAATTGAGTTAGATTTGTAAATTATATTTATTTTTTTAATTGGATGTCACTTAATCACTGAATTCCTGCTACGTCACCAATATTAATCCAATACAGATTAATGAAGCTTTTTAAAATCTATTACTCTATAATTCTACAATCTATAATTCTTAGTACAGGGAAAACCATTCTTATCCAAAAGATTGCATGTAGGTTTTTGCCTTAACTCCAAGTAAGATAATTAGAGAACTGATTTGATGAACAATACGTAGAGTTGGGTTTGAACAGCTGGTCTAAAGGTTGTCCCAAAAACCTGCATACACACCAAACCCTTTGCAGATAACACTGGTGAGCTAGCTTCTTCAATTAACCACCGGTGGCATTGAAATTTTACGCTACTTTGTCAAATTAGTAGTAGCTGTGTCCTCCTGAAACTGACTTGAGTGCCTGTGACAAAGTGGCTGAACATGGGCCAAACAAAATTTTTAAAGGGCTAAACACATGAAAACCAGAATTTAACCAAAAGGAGAGATGAAGTCCACGCTAGTAGTGTGGCGACAGGAAATGTTTTGCACCAAGGTTAGATACGTGACACTGGAATATTTGGTTCCTAGCCGAGTATCTTGCCACTATGCCATTATCACCCATTTTTGTGTGCAGGCCTTTGTAATAATCTGTCTGTGTTGTATGTGTGACAGCTGTAAGTGTGATTTTTTTCTGCACCTATATGACTATGTAAGTAAACATATCTCGAAAACATCTGGTTGCTGGCACATGAAACAGCTATGTTGCTGCTACTCTTTAATGTGTATGTCAAACTCTCAGGTGTGAAACAAATAGTGAAAGATGGATCTGTTGTTTGTGCAACTTGTACTTAGACAAGTATTTAAACAGGTTATGTCAAAACTGTTGCTCTTACGTAATGTGCATTTTATTTAACATCTGATGGAAGTATAAAACTTCAGGCCCAGACCTGCCACATTTGTTTTCTCAGGAGTGGGGCCCTGGGACTCGCACGTGGTGCCAAGGCTGCCATCTGAGTGTGATGCTCATGACAAACACATTGTTCTTAGGGCACCTTTTTCCCCATGTTGAAAAGGCAGAGGGGGTGGACTGGGGACGGGCGGAACGAGTCGAGGAGCTGGATGTTTAGATATATGTATATTTGCATCCTATACAGGGGGTGTTATCGAAGCCACAAGCCCACAGAACTCCCACCCTCCCACCCCGCCAACCAAACACACACTCTTTTTATATCAACAGTCAAGATTTTGGTTGTGTTGTTCCTTGCTAATTTAATGAGACATGGAAACACTGTAATGTGATTCTTAAATAATATAGTGTTTAAAGGAAAGAATCCTCTTTACAGCAGACTACAAAGTCTTGGCAATTGGAAGTATCGCAGACGGTTGGTTTTATAAGATGCCAGATTCTACACCTTTTCTATCTCTTTAATTCTAAATTAACACATGTTCCATCACATGGATTTCAAAAAACGCTTAAAATTGCGATTTGCTTTGACTTAATACTATGGGGAGACGGTTATTGTAACTATAATAAAATATGCATTCGCTATCCAACAGCTTAGTGAACTGAGCCAAATTCTGCAATAATTATTCGCCAGAACAAGATGTATATCATTAAACATTAAAAAAACTAGCTTAGACCTAGAAGTTGGCGGGGAAATATGTGGCTGTTGCATTAAAAATATTAGGTGAAGAATTTATTTATTTGTTTGTTTGTTTGTTTGTTTGTTTGTTTTGAAAGCTCCAAGTAAACTGTTTCATTTACGATGCTGTGCACATGCAAAGTACAACCCGGAAGAGAGACTCTTGTCATAAAAAATGGAAGTCGCGTACAGGAAGCGATTTCTCACTTTTCAAAATAAAGTCCCTCAAGTCAAAGTCGAGCAGTTCAAATAGGTCGCCTATACCAAGAAACAACAATCCGGCAGATGGAATGTGAGGATAAACTGCATTAAAGGCTTAAATGAGTGTTGGGAAATGTCTGTTGTTATTTAGTGGAAGAGCATGGCGCTGCCGCTGCCGGGAGCAGAACCGGTGCGAACCTGCTGTAGCTCTACTGCCACCACCAAGCTGCGGTGCTGTAGGCTGCTACCTTCTGCAGCCATGGGTTAAAAACCACTTCCTCACAGACACGCAGTCAGACAGGCATTAGGCCACCAACTCTTTATCTCTACAGCTGGCTTTGCCTTCATTGACTCTCAGTATCAACAGGCTGTGTGTTCTAAAAGAGTTTCAACAGCCACTGGACGAGGACGATCCTGAGAGGATCCGCGCATGATCATTCAGGAGAGCCAAGTGTCAGATGCTGGACTGGATACTAGGGAAAAGGTAGAAAAGGCTTGGTAAGTGTATTTCTACAGAGTTGTCACACCTCTGTATCTCCTCACTCAGTGGTTTTTTTTCTTCGTGCAGTACACAGCAGAAGGAAAACTCAATAGCAGTGATTCGGGGCAGAGCAGCCCGAAGAAAAGGTGATTTCGGGCTTGATGAAGTTCGCGAATTCACAGAAGGTCTTCGGTATAAGATTGACCTTTCCGGGTATTAATACTAGGTCAACAAGGGTCAAGTTCTCATACAAAAACTACTTAGACTTCGTGAACTTTTATGCAGAGCATGTCTTATAACAAGATATGCTATAAAGTCTGTAGATTTGCCAGAGATGAGTTATGTTTTCAAGCACTTTGAAAAGTTTTGGACTGCACTTCCAGAGAAGGTGTGGTAGGACAGTTACAACATATAGACCAATCATACTGTTTTTTGCAGTGGATGTTAGGAAATAAGTAAATGGCATGAAATGGGCCATCCTGTACTGAAATGATCTTGTGTGACATAGTTTCGTAATTATATGTTGTTTCTTGCATGCATGAGAAAGTCTTCCTTGTGGCATGCCAGTGTGAGGTCTTATTATCTATCAAAAAATACTGTGCTTGGATTTCATCGTGTGTTCAAGGCAAGATGGATGGGGTATTTGTGATTTTTATTACATACATTATAGGTGGGTAAACCGCCTAAGTAAAAAAAAACATCTAGTAGTTGTTTTACATAATGTGAGGTTTTATCTACATCATTTAGTTTTAGTTTTGTCCACGCTTTGTTGTGTGAGTTTTCCATTGTAATTGTTCATTTTAAAAACAACAACACAGTTAACAGAACTTCAGCCATAACTTTTATGCAGAGCATGTCTTATAACAAGATATGCTATAAAGTCTGTAGATTTGCCAGAGATGAGTTATATTTCTTTTCAAGCACTTTGAAAAGTTTTGGACTGCACTTCCAGAGTATGTGGTAGGACAGCAACATATAGACCAATCATGCTGTTTTTGCAGTGGATGTTAGGAAATAAGTAAATGGCATAAAATGGGCCATGGAAGTTTAAAAAAAAAGATCATTGACTATGTAAGTACATTAAAAGGACCTCTCATCCTGCATTGGTATTTCACCATCATCCATAAGTACTGATAGTACAAGGCCCACAAGAGTTAATGTCTGGTAAGTGTACCCTCCCGTATGACGGATATATAGATACTGAAGGTAAAATATACTAAAACACAAAGCTGATTAAAATCAATTAATTGATAGGCTGGGTATTGCAAAGTTTATCATTGTTCATAATATCCCACCCCCAGTTGATCTCATGTATGTGAAAAGATGCTGCTTTGTTTTTTTGTTTAGAGATTCATTTTTGACCCTCACTGAAAGATAATGTGACACTGGTAAAGTCTTGTAAATATATATTTGTTTCTCAAAATAAAATTGGATATCAAACCACAGCTCTTGATTGTGATACAATTTATGAAAACTATAAATAGTCTAAATGCATTTAAATGCATTTAAATGTATGACTTATCCAGAGTGATTTCCTAAATACATGGTCCCATTGGTGGTAGTACTGGCATGAGCATAGAGTTGCCACCCCTTTAATTTTTAGCTGTCCATAGTGTGGCTATAGTTTTAATTACACTATTTTCAGCCTATACCCTTCATATATTTTGGGGCTTTGATTTATTTGTTGAGTGGTTGTTAATGCTTAAGTATTTTTTTAATGTCATCATGGTTGATATAACTGTAGACACTAATAATCACCACTCAGACGACCCTTAACCCCCTCAAGTGAGTTTGAAGTGTGGTGCAAATATTTGGAACTCCAGCTGTAGCCAGATATGTAGCAGGTGCAGAGTATAAAAGTCAGTCAAGTTCTCTTAGTGCTCCACACTGGTGAAATTATATCTAACACAACAGGTAGAACAGAAGGTTATTAATTAAGATAAAATCATAATTAAGACTGCTGCATAATATCTTGTGTCTAATACACTATGGGGAAGAAACTCTTTCAGGAAAATGCAAAGAAACATGAGCCAGCTCAGGAAAACAAGGTGAGTAAAGATCTTAAAATGTTAAATTTGCCTTTCAAATATTAATAAATATATTGCCTAAATGGGATTAGATTGTGTCATCTTTAGTCTTAAAAAATTATTTCTTTCTGGACAGTTGTCTTCTGTAAACCAGCTCAGTCAGTGTCCAGTTTCAATCTATATGCACAACTTCCAGGATGGCACACATTACCAGGACAAACTTTACCACAGAGCCGTCAGGGTGGGTCTTAATGTTCAAGAAACTACTGATAAGAAATAATAATAATAATAATGATAATAATATGGGGAATGTTATCAGGATTTTTACATTTTACATGCATTACATCTTTTTGTGTTTCTCCATATTTGCTTTTACAGAATCAGTCCTGCAAATCAAAAGTTTGTGAAGGTTCTGTAATGAAATCAAGATCTCTGACTCACTTGCCCCAGTCTTCACCACCTGCAGTGAATGAGCTCCTTGCTCAGGCCGTCGACTTCATCAACCAGTACTACAAATCATTTAAAATGTAGGTGAAGATAAATCTTTGTATCTGCCTGTGTTAAAAGTTAAGGTGGAGCTTGAACTCCTTTGTAATTTTGTAATGTAGATCAAAAATAGAGGAGCATTTGGCCCGGGTTGATGAAATCACACGTGAGATTGATGCTACAGGAACTTATCAGCTTACTACAGAGGAACTGGCCTATGGAGCTAAACAGGCTTGGAGAAATGCCCCAAGATGCATTGGACGGATTCAGTGGTCAAATTTGCAGGTTGAACATTACATTGTCATGATATTCTTATACAGATTCTTTTACCATTTTAAAATATGTGGTTAAAAGCTTTTTAAAAACCTTATATTTGCCTTAGTATAAAACATGGAAAATGGGAATTCAGCAAATCTGTTTAAATTTATATTTGTTTTCAATGAACCACCCCTAAATTCTTAATATTCCATTCAAGGTTTTCAATTCATTTATAAAAAATGATTGTTGTCCATCTGTCAAAAATGAAAATACAGACTGCAAGAAGTATGTTTGCATTAAAGTAGCCATACTATGATCAGTCTTGTCAGGTCAAACAATTTTCCTAACATTTGGTTTATCAGTTTACCAGGTCAATAATCAGTCAGTGTGTATATTATATAACAGTGGCAAAAGGACAGGTGTTATTAACTTTTTAAGAGAAGGCTGAGAGTGGGTGTTGTAGACAGTAAAAGCTAAGTCTGTGTATTTTCCATCAATAACAATTCTTAAAACTGAGGAAATTTATAAAAGGTCGATATTACTTTCAACAATGTTTTGAAATTGCCTTGATGTTTTCCATAAAGATAATTTAAAGGACAATGTGAATAACAGCGTGCCATGTTTAACACCACAGCTTTTTGATGCACGCAAATGCAAAACTGTCAAGGAAATGTTCCAGTTCTTGTGTTCTCACATAAAGTTTGCCACAAATGGAGGAAATTTAAGGTATGTCACAACTAAACATTCCAAAATTGTTCATTGAATGGTTTGAGAAAGAGCCTAAATGGTATAGATTGTTTGAATTATATAAAAAGTACTGTAATGTTGAAAAGTTTTTATAGAGTTCTTATGTTTTTTAGGATACTTATTTTTCAGAGGATATGGTGTTTAAAGATTAATAAGCAGCAAGTTTCATTTGATGTCTTAACTAATGTTATGTATTGAGATAGTGGGATACCGGTGTCTGCTGAATGCAGGACCCTAGTCTCAGTTTAAGAGAATTTTCCCAGTAATAAGGAAATATGCATTGCTGTAAACAAGAGATTCTGTTAAATACTGCAATTGAACATGTATTATTGTATAATGACCTTGAACAATATTAATTGTCCCAGTGTTCCATTTAACAGATGCTCTTATCCAGAGTCATTTACATTTCCTAATTACAGGGACCGTCTCCCTGTAGCAACCTGGGGTTAAGCGTCTTGCTCAGGGGCTCAATTACAGTAGAATAGAGCCAGACTCGAAATCACTTGGCTCACAGCCAGTTGTTCTACCACTTACTCATATATTCACACATTTTATTTCACAGGTCAGCCATCACTGTGTTTCCTCAAAGGACAGATGGCCAGCATGATTTCCGAGTGTGGAACAGTCAGCTCATAAGATACGCAGGGTATCAGATGGAAGATGGCAGTGTAATAGGGGACCCTGCTAATGTGGAATTCACCAAGGTGTGAGCAGGACAGGGTTTAGACAGTGTAGCCATTGTTATTGTGTTTTGGAAATTAAGAACATTTCTCATTTTCTCATTTTACTTTGCACCATGGGGACTGCCAAAGTGTCACGCTCCTGCTTTCTATCAGATGTGTATCCAGCTTGGATGGACACCCAAGTTTGGCCTCTTTGACGTTCTGCCTCTGGTCTTACAAGCTAATGGGGACGATCCTGAACTATTTGAAATTCCTCCAGAGTTGATACTGGAAGTTGAGATGGAGCATCCAAAGTAAGTGACCATCGAAATGCCTAAAAGTGGATTTTTCCCTATTTGGAGCTTGAATGCTAATAAACACAATTAAACAATGTGATCAGCAAAGCTGTGGTAGGATGGACATGATGGACAACATTTAATGCACCATATTTTTAGAATATTCAGAAACTTTCTTTAGGTTAGCACTGATTTACACAGTAGATATAGATAGATCTACAGACATCTGTAGGCACACAGATTAGTCAGTGTTTACACAGACCATGAAGGCACTTGATGGGACTGCTTAAAGTCTCTCAAATGGCTTGCATTCTACTTGAGCTTGTAAATCCTTTAACACTCCACACAGAACAATTTGAAGTTATTCCACAGCCTTTGTAGTGTCTGTACTCTAAAAAGAACCTTTAAATCCAGCCTTTCATTCTTCGGTCAACACTGAATGGCACAGCATTTAGTGCTTCTTGAAACCTGCCTTTTTGCTGCATTCCTTAAAGATATAAATAAGACTTTGCTGTTTTCAAATCCCAGTACTTTACTCTAAAAATCTGATAATTAGCCACTTGAGTGCTATGTAAATTTCAAGTACTCTAAGCTGATTGCTACATACAAACTTGCAAATACAAGGAATTTTGGCTTAACAAAGAATCTAGTTGCATCAGTGGTATGACGTTCTAAAGCACAACATCTGTCAATGTGTTATATACTTGGATGCAGTCTTACATCAATTCAGAATTCAGTCATATCAGTGTATGTAGTTGTTCAATAAGGATATCTTTAAGTATTATAAAGAATATTTTCCATTTAGTCATGAGTGGTTCAAAGATCTGAACCTCAGGTGGTACGCCCTGCCTGCCGTGGCCAACATGCTGCTGGAGATTGGTGGACTTGAGTTTACAGCCTGTCCCTTCAACGGCTGGTACATGGGCACTGAGATTGGCGTGAGGGATTTCTGTGATGCTCAGCGCTACAACATTCTGGAGGTACTTTCATTACATGGGTTTAGTAGCTTAATGTGGAGTTTTATGACGGTTGAATTAGTATATTTATGTAAAGCTAATATACTTCATATGTTCTACAGCGAGTTGGTCGTCATATGGGTTTGGAGACCCACAGGCTGTCCTCACTGTGGAAGGATGAGGCTCTTGTTGTCATTAATGTTGCTGTGATTCACAGTTTCCAGGTATAAGTTCAACACCGGAAAGACCAGTTTCATGGTCATCTAATATGTGTCTTCCCATCTGAGGAATTATAATCATTAGCTTTTCTCACTTTTTAAATGGCCCTTTTCTTGTGCAGAAAAACAAGGTGACCATTACTGACCACCACTCTGCTGCTGAGTCCTTCATGAAGCACATGGAGACTGAGGTGCGTCTGCGTGGAGGTTGTCCTGCTGATTGGGTCTGGCTGGTTCCACCCATGTCTGGCTCTCTGACCCCTGTGTTCCACCAGGAGATGATCAGCTACATCCTCTCCCCATTCTTCTACTACCAGGTTGAAAACATGGTCATTAATTTGATTGTCAGATGAAGCTATTTATAACACATGTGGCAGTTACTTTATTTATCAGCTTGCTATCTACAAGAATACAACCCATTCTTGGGTAAAATACACAGCCCCATAAATACATGTATTGTTATCGTTACTTATGTTAATATTGTTGTTCGAAGTCTGATCCTTGGCTAACACATGTAAGGAAAAATGAAAAACGAGGAGTGAAGAAGAGAAAAGGAATCAGTTTCAAAGTCCTTATAAGGTAAAGTAATGCAGTGTTCTTTCCGCTGTTGCAATTCTAGTTCTTATTGTCTTTTTGTGATTTTTCTTAACAGTTTTTTGTGATTGTTTTGATTGAATGTTAAACCCAATAGGGCAAATGGTGGCGTAATGGTTGGGGTGTTCGCCCCGTGATCAGAAGGTTGCCGGTTCGAATCCCAGACCGTTACCACTCAGGTAGTCATGAGCAAGGTACCGTCCCCAAGCTCTGCTCCCTGGAGCTGCCCTTGTTACCTGCCCACTGCTCCTTCACGGATGGGTCAAATGCATAAGTCACATTTCATTTTGGTGCACTATGTGCTGTGCTGTGGTGTGTTCACAATGACAAATAATCACTCACTTTCACATAATGATGGTAAAAATCCTTTTATTTGCTTCTCCAGGGTTGTGGTCTTTTCCCAAATCCTCATGCAAAGAGTCTTGCTGAAGAGAGTGCCGTGCACCATTCTCTATGCTACTGAGACAGGAAAATCACAGACTTTTGCGAAGAAACTCAAGACAATGGTCAGCTGTGCCTTCAAGGCCAGAGTAAGAGATTTCTTCTATTTAGTCTCTGCAACAACCAAGTCATACGTGTATGAGTCGTACAAGCTTAAGTTTACTGTATTTCTGGGCTACAGCTACTCTGCATGGAGGATTACAGTTTTCAAGAGCTTGAAAGCGAAAGTCTTCTCATGGTGGTCACCAGCACCTTCGAGAATGGAGACTGTCCTGGAAATGCAAAGGTGTGAGTGCAAACTTATAAAGATACCAAGCGTTTCATTTAGACAAATTCCAAAATCTAAAATGTCTAAACGTTACTATTATCAGATTTAACAGTCTCACATGTTTTTTTTTTCCTCCTTTCAAGAGTTTCAAGAAGCACCTTTTCAACATTAATTACGTTCAGAACAAATTCAGGTCAGTATTCGTAGTTGTAGTAAAATACTGTACATCAGGGGGTTTTCAACCGGCGGTCCGCTCCCCCCCTAGTGGTCCCCGGCAGCAGTGCAGGTGGTCCGTGACATTCAGTAGTCTGAGTGGTGGTCCCTGGGACAGAACCAGTTGAAAACCCCTGGATTATATTGTAATGACATTGCTTGGGGATTTTCTGGCTACGGCATAAAAATTCTAGTTAAAAAGAACATTCCGGTAGTAACCATGGCTGCCCAGTCTGCAATCTATGCCCAATCTGCATGCAATGTGATGTAGACAAATTTATGGAGCAGTGAATGGTCTCACACCTATACACATGAATAATATTTTTTTGCTGGCTACTATCCATTCCTGCAGGTACTGCATCTTTGGCCTTGGTTCTCGCATGTACCCTCAGTTTTGTGCCTTTGCACATGCCGTGGACACTAAGTTAGCAGAATTGGGTGCCAAGCGTCTGACTGATGTAGGAGAGGGAGATGAGCTCAACGCTCAGGAAGAGGCTTTCTCTGCCTGGTCATCTGCTGCATTTAAGGTTGGTAAGACATGAGATACTTTCATAGGTGATTTTAAAGCATGGTCACATTCAGCAGAGGGTACTTGGTAGTTTAACGTTTACAACGTTCGCCCCGCGATCAGAAGGTTTGAAACTGGTTTCTTTGTTATTGTAGGCTGCATGTCAGGAGTTTGGTGTTGAATGCCAGCTCATAGGCACTGAAAATCTCACAGACAGCTGGGACCCTGAAAGGCACAGGGCAGAGCCTGACAAGTCCACTCTAGACCTCATCCCAGGTAGGTGTTCCAAATTATTGTGCGGATGCCTTATTCATTCATTTATTCCTTCATTGAGTTTCTGAACGGCTTAATCCTGTTCGGGGTCACGAGGAGCGGAGCCTTTCCTGGGACTATGGGCGCAATGCAGCGACCAAATGTGGAGGCACCAAGACACCGCAGGGCACACACTCACACACAAAGAAGGGCCCCACGGCCGACCAGAGGATTGAAGCCAGGATCTTCTTGCTGTGAGGCGCAGGATGGATGCCTTGTTAAAATTTAAATGTTTAGGGATTAAATTATGCTGTTGATTTGTGAGATTTGATGGCCTAATACATTAGGACTGCTTATGTGAGAATTTGCATCACAAACTGTGCTCTCTCAACCGACTTCTAATTAGATTCTAATTCACAATTAGGTTGTAATTAACCACAGCTGGAGCTAATGTGCTTTCTAATGGGGAACTAAACCATTAGGGAGAAATAGATGTACATCTAATGTTCTTACCTGGCTGATTAGCTGTGAATTGATATATATTATTTACTTGGATATACTGTAGTTTGGACATAGCTTGAACCATAGCCTGGGAACCAGAAAAATCTGCTGTCTCGCGGTTTATTTGCTGTGGCAGGTGTGATTTGCTCACTTGGATCATGTATTTTGCTTATGTATGAAAGTAAGCACAACATACTAATTTACTCTAAGTCTCCAGATGCTACTAGTTCATGTGTTCTGTTTCCGCAGCTCTCTCAGCACTCCATTTGAAAACTGTGTTTCCCATGAAGCTGAAGAGAAGATCAAACCTCCAAAGTTCACAGTCAAGGTCCGCTCTCAGACCTGACACATAACTTTATGTCTGAAGAAATCCAGCTTCTGCCCACTTTCATTTTTTTCACATGATCGTACTTTCAGACGTGCTACTATACTGGTGGAGCTGGAGGTAGAAGGGGAAAAAGACTTCTTAAAGTATTTGCCAGGGGAACATGTGGGCATCTTTCCTGGAAACTCACCTGAGCTGGTGGCAGGCATCATGAGACACCTCCCAAATGCCCCGCCCATCAATCAGAGCCTCCGCCTTGAGTACCTCTCTGACAGCCGTGTTGGTAATAGTGTATTTGTTTTTTTTTTATTTTTGTTAGACTTTGATCATGATGGACGATAAATAATTGTGGAATTTTCACTCATCACTAATCACTAAATCCAGACGTTCAACTCTTAAGATCAGGGAGCATTCTACCTTCTGCACAGATAAAAGTTACAAATCTCTCTTTTTTACCGCTTGTACAACTTGAATGTGTGGGTGAATAAATAAAATATCCCTAAAATTTTGAAACCCCTCAACCTTTACAGTATAAGCTGTACACATCACACAGCTTGTCCTATGTTCAGTTATTATTGCCTTGATTTATTATTGTGTTTAATTTACTGCTGAAAAGAATACATTAGTTTATAGGCAACAGCTTCTCTATTTTAGGAGAAGAACGAGAGCAGTATGGTTACAACAAGTTAAGAGCAGAGATTGTTAATGTTTGCTTTAAGGCACCACGCTGTATACAACTGTATGTTTCTGTATCTTTGTGTTACTCAGTAGGAGTTGCAAAGTGGCAGCCAGATCCTCGTATCCCTGTTTGTCCTCTGGCCAAGGCTCTTACATACCTTCTCAACATCACTATGCCCCCTTCCCAGAGCTTCCTGCACAAGCTTTCCCGGATGGCTAAGCAGGAAGAAGAAAGGCACCGCCTGCTATCTCTTGCAAAGGTGACTCCTTAATGCAGGGATAGTGATTCAACAAAATGTATCGTACAATATAATTAACTGTTCGTATCATTGCATCTTTGTGTATTGAGCAAAATAATACATAATTGTGCATAAAAGTTCTTAAAGGGATACTTAATATAACATTTCTTCTTGAGCATTTGACTTTGCTATTCTGAGATACCAGAGAAGCGATCCCAGAAGCTTTTTCTATTTCATATTTAGAAGTGACGGAAAATATTGACTTAAGCGTAGCCTTGTTCTCCGTAGAGTTAAGCAATGTTTCCCTTTGTATTATATTGAAGTGTTGCCAGATGACGTAGGTTTCCTTGGTAAAGACGTATTTGTTAAGTGGGATCGTTTTTGACAGGACTTCACAGCTTACTCAGAATGGAAAGCCTTCCACAAACCCAACTTGATGGAGATTCTGGAGGAATTCCCGTCCCTGGAGCTCTCTGCAGCCTTCCTCCTCAGTCAGCTGCCCCTGCTGAAGCCCCGCCTGTACTCCGTCAGCTCTTCCCCGGACCTCCACCCTCACGAACTTCACCTCACCGTGTCTGTAGTCAACTACCGCACTCAGGGTAAGGAAGAGCTCAGAACCATTAGACACAGCAGTGTGTAAGAACTAGGCATGGGCCGGTTTCTGGTTTCAAGGTATATTGTGGCTTGAAAAAGTCACAGTATTCATTCATTCATTCATTCATTTATTATCCAAACCGCTTAATCCCATCGGATCTCGCGGAAGGGACCGGAGCCTATCTTGGGAACCACGGGTGCACGGCGTTGACCAGCGCTGGGCAGGCGCCAACACACTGCAGGGCTCACACAATCACACTCACAGTCACACCTTAACAGGCCAATTTAGAGTCGCCAGTTACCATATATTGCATGCTTTTGGACTGTGGGAGGAAAGCGGAGCACCCGGAGGAAACCCAGGCGAATACGGGGAGAGGATGCAAACTCCACACAGAAAGGCCCTACGGCCGACCTGGGGCTCGGACCCAGGACCTTCTTGCTGAGTCACAGTATTAAACCAATAAAAACCATTGCGATGAGATGCTTTTTAGTCTTGTCTTATACAGCAAGTGCAGGAATCCCTCAGGTTGTGTGTGCAGCTTAGAGCAAATCCTTGTTTACACTACACAATGTTGCCAACAAAAGCCCTCAATCATACGCAACTCCATGTTTGATAGGCAGTCAACAGTCGCTATGTTTCAGTACTAAAAACACCTGATTGAACAAGCTTGCCAACTTGTTGCCAGGTGTAACCTTATAGAGATCTAGCTCTGGGCAACCTCACCTCAACGTTCTTTTTGCATGTTTTGTTTCTTTGGAACTCAACATCATGCAGTATTTTTTTTTGTTGGACATCCATTTTGAAACTGCCATTTTGTGAGAGAATTGTAAGAATTTCCGGCTTTATTTCTCATAAAAGAACGTTGTTTTATAGACACGCTGAAAGATTCTGTCTGACTCTAAGTTGTGCAGTGTGAAGAATACAGCAATTGATCCACTTTCAGAATTTTACAGTTTGAGCAAGGCATTAAAGGATTGTGTTTATTTTATTTAGTTTAGCAGGCATTCATTATCTGAGCTGCTCAATACCTATTGGGGTCGCGGGGACCACAGCCTAGAGTATGGGCGTGAGATGGGGACCAACTCTGGGCAGGCGCCAACACACTGCAGGGCACACACAATCACTCTCTCACTCACTCTATACGGGGCCAATTCAGAGTTGCCAATTAACGTATATAGCATGCTTTTGGACTGTGGGAGGAATCCGGAGGAAACCCACGCAAACACAGGTACTACAACTGACCCGGAGATCGAACCCACGACCTTCTTGCTGTGAGGCGGAGGCGCTAACCACTGTGCCAACGTGCGGCCCCAGAATTCAATCATTTTTGTTATTATTTTAACTCTACATACATATTTACTAATGTTCCAAATATTCTATATGTTGTTCACAAATAAAATTTTTCATATTCTATGGAAAACGTTTTTAGAGCTGTAATCACAATACGGTGAAACCATGATATTTTTGCTTAAGCTTATCATACTGTCAGAAAGTCATTCCGGCCCATGCTTACTCTGAACCGCGAAAAGTGCTGGTTTAGTTTTTTTGCCGTGTTGAATAGAATTCTATGCATGCAGATTTCTTTAGGAAGGGAAATTTCAGAGTGATTTTGTCGTAGCCTTCCGTAAGCCAATTTTTGGTTGTGTCGGCTTTTTGGTAGGATAATTATCTACAAAACGAGCCAAGTTCCATCTGCCCTTCAGCACTAGGTCGTTCGAGGGAGACTGTCTCTTTTAGTAGAAAATCTAAGTTGCTCTGGATAAACTCTAAATGAAAAAGAAATCATGTTCCTGGCATGAGTTGTAGGTGCTCCCCATATTCTGTTCACATTATAGGTTTTTACAAGAACATACAAGACAAGTTATTTGTAGAAATAATGACACGCCCAGAGACGTCAGTTGAGGAAAAAAGTCTCTTAACCTCACAATTTTGAAACAAGAAGCTCAAGACCTTTTAAACCTAAAATCATTTTCTTTCTCTTTTTAACAGATGGTCAAGGCCCTCTGCATCACGGTGTGTGCAGCACATGGCTGAATACTCTCAAAGAAGGAGAAACGGTGCCCTGCTTTATACATAGGTAGTGGCCACAACTTCTGGACATACTTAAAAAGACCTACTGTTTGTTATTTCAAGAAATAGTTTTAGTTGGTTTATTGTTGGTTTCAGATCCAGTAACTTCCGCCTTCCGCCAGACCCAGCTTGTCCTGCCATCCTAATTGGAGCTGGCAGTGGCATTGCCCCCTTCCGGAGTTTCTGGCAACAGCGCTTTTATGACATGAAGAAAACAGGTACTTATGATCACTGTGAATTAGCAAAAATTAGTTTTACCTGAAACTGTAAATTGTTGTTGATCCTGTAACTTGTATTTACTGTAAAATGCACTGTAGCTTGTGGTGGAAATTCTGTTTACCCAAAGATCAGACTCAGAGACAGAGTTAAATGCTAGTTGAGTTTTAATAAAGTATTTCTTAAGCAAGGGTGCCATCGCAGCTTTCATGCGAGATCGAGCGAGTGCCCCCTGAACACATCTCACACATGGGTATTTATACCAGAATCATCAACAGAAAAACAGGACACAAGTGCGCCTCGTGCTAGACGAGGTTCGGGACTTTTTAAAACCATAGACTATATCTGGACCCGACAGTTGAAACGGTCAAATCTGAGATACAATGGTCTTTCACACCTCTACAGTTAGGACAGACAATTCTTAGAATATGTTAAGTACAAAAGGTCATTCACAGTTTACACGTGATCTCAAAAGTTCATTAAGAACATAAGCTAGACATGATTCACAAGATCATGTTTTGACAGTAAATTTCCACTCATACACACATACAGGAATGAATTTTCCATCACAAGGTCTAAAAGGAAGTCCGATGATGCTGGTGTTTGGCTGTCGCGATGCGGAGACAGATCATCTGTACAAAGAGGAGACTTTCATCATGAAAGAAAATGGCACACTGAGGAGTATCATTCCAGCATACTCTCGTCAGGCCGGTCACCCCAAGGTACTGCTCGCACTTCGCACTTCCAACAAAAACCAACTAGTAAACTGCCAACATAAAACACTGTAAGTAGGGTTTAAAGGAGCATTTTATGTCTTGCCTGTGAGTTGAAACAGTACCATTACGAAAGTATTTGTTCGTTCAGTATTCAAAAATGGTGTCACAGCACATTAATCGATGTGTACATTTGTTAGATGTTCCAGGTTGTTTCAAGTTATGCTCTTAACTCTTTTTGGGTCAGGTGTATGTTCAAGATGTTTTGAAGAAGCAGCTCAGTGAAGAGGTCTGCCAGGTCCTGAACCAGAGCGGTGGACACCTGTATGTGTGTGGGGGAATAAACATGGCCCGGGATGTAGCTTATGCTATACAGGAAATCCTGGTTGGCCAGCTGGGCTTAACCTTCACCCAGGCAGCAGAACTTCTACAACAACTCAAGGTGACAGCATCTCCCTCAGTCTTTTTAACATTATATGTCCATATACTGCTGTCCCCAAATGCTTAGAAACAGTCATCAGGTCAGATTTGCCAGATTAATTCTTAATAATCAACTGGATGTTTCTATGTTTCCTATACTATTTTCTAAATCATTTTTGCTTAAAAAAGGCAAAGTAAACTTTATTGTCATCTCTGCTATATAATATACAGATATACAGAGAGATGTAGTAGTTGCTTTTTAATTAAAGCTTATGCATTTAAAAATGATACAATACGTTCAGAATCATTTTTAAAACATCAGTCACCAGCCCATCTATTTAAGGTCTGACTTTTGAATGAAAAATACTAATTGTGCTTTTTACATTGATACATTTCCATTGTTTCATAATTTACATTTTGTTATTTTTGGTTTGAATGAAAATGACTCCTATTGCTTTGCATGCTTTTGTCAGGCTGACAATAGATACCACGAAGATATTTTTGGAGGTTAGTCTCAAGAATTTCTCAAGAGTTCTCTGTCTGGCTGAATGTGCGTCATCTTGAGAAATCCACAGTGACATCACTATTTTCATTTTGTAAATTTTTTGTCATTTTCTAATGATGCATGAATAATCTTATATTTATATATGTATATATATACACACATATATACTGTATATATATATATATATTTTTTCATTAATTTTCATCAAGTATACTTTTTACGTTTAATATATATGTTATGACAATTATTTTCTTCCTTCTTCCTGGTTGGTGGCCTTTGTTTTCATGAGAATGACTACAAAACAGTGCAGGGTTGCTTTGTTGGGAATGTCACAAGGCTTTAAAAGTTCCTCAATCCCCAGGCCTGTAGTACCATTGTGCTGAGTCCTTAATCCTCTATTTTGCATATCAGTGGATGTCAGGTTGATTAGGACACTCTTCACTAGACTTTGTCCATTCAGAGCTTGTCAGTGCAAAATATTTCTAAACACTACTTTGAATAGAGGTTTATTTATGTCTTAATTGCAGATTTTCTACCGGGCTATCGTGGAAGCGCATAAACCCCGTAAAATAAACATTTATAAATTATTCATGATTGGGTGAACTGTACTTTACAGCAGTTGACACTGAACATGTCTACATTTGGTCACAACTGGTCAACACTACTTGTCCTTCCTTAAACATTGTTTAAAAAAGAAATCAATGCATGCCAGCGATTGTCTTATATTAAAATAATAATGTTGGTGACTGTGTTTATAAGGCTCCTCTTTCTTTATCAGTAAGTCCAGGCTCTATTTACCAAACAATGGAATCAACTTCTGTATGTGATTGTAGTCCTATCACGAGCGCTGGAATTTTGTAATTAGTCATAGATGAAGGAAGAATTTAAAACATATTTGCTGGTTGTTCTGACAGATGCTTTTATGTCTTCCTTCCTTCATTCCTTCATGCCTGTTTGATTTCTGGCTCTATCTGAGTTTCAGGAATTGTCAAGGTTCACTAAACATGGCAGTCAGTAGGCGACAGGTTTTAGAGAAAAGTTGTTTTTCTGGCCACTTTTTTGATTAAGTAGATAAATGTCACTCAAGATGCAAAAATATGTATATGTTATACATTTATTATAATTATCACAACCATTTAATTATTTGTTCACTTGTATCTGATACAGATGTACATAAATGCTTCTGAAATTTTAATAATCATTTTTGGTAATGTCACATGATATATAAGGCATCTGGTTTGTTTTTTTTAAGTGTTCCTCAAATGCAGCACAGTAATGAGTGTTCAAATGAGTGTGTATTATTTAAAATGTATTTTAAACAGTTACATATATTCTTTGTTAATTGCTGTAATGAATTTTCTGTTTAGGTGAACATGGATTTACAGTAGCAATAAAGCTCATTTCAGTAAATATATTTCATATCTCTTGATCTAATAAGCAATAAATATTGCTCTGAGCAATAATTAATTAAAGTTTAAAAGTGTTTTCCACAACTACTCAACAAGAAAGATTTGATAGCTACGTGATACATTATTTAGCAAATTTCATTGTCTATGTTTTAGTTGATTCAGACTCTGTTAAACGCTGTAAATGTAAAAAAAAAAAAAAAAAATCAATGTCCTTACATTTTGTTGTCCCATGACTCGCTATTTGTCAAGGAAAATGTGATGTAGTAATAGTTTTAATGTACAGGTATTTCCAAAGTAATAAACATTTCACAATGTGTGAAACTCAAATCTTTCAGAGGAAAATACCTGAGTTGTTCTTCTCTGGAACAAAAACTGTTTCTATGTAGGCATGTGAGTACAATGAAATTCGTGTTTAGAGGTGGATTCTTAGACAATGCTTATGTTTGTTTGCTTTTAGTGTCTTATTCAGATAGATTTGCTGTATATTTCAGTAAACAGGAGAGGTGAGGTGAGGAGAGGTAATATTCTATCAAAACATGCTCTCACATTACACTTTGTAAATGTGCTTTTCTGATTTTTTAAAAAATAAGTTCATTATTCAGGTGTGAGAGAGAATCTACTTTCTCAAATTCATGTTGCTGGCTGCCTCATCAGAGTTATCTTTTTTTTGTAAACCAAAGAAAACAAGCATTCAGTCACACATTGAGGGGAAACACTCAAATTTCATGCCGTCAAGCTGATGCCGTCAAGCTAAAGGCTTGTGGGACTCTGGAGGCAGCTGATAGGCACCGGCAGGCCAAGTGGAACACGGCATGGGCATTCACTGAGGCAAAAACTTGCGTGTGAGAAGAGGTCAGTGAGGCCATGGAGAACGGTTTCCAGACAGCTTCAAGGAGATTCTGGTCCGCCATCTTGCGGCTCAGGAGGGGGAAGGAGTGCAGCGTCAACACTGCAGACTTCAACTTGGGACGTCGGTAGATGAAATACTTCAAAGACCTCCTCAGTCCCACTGACATGCCTTCCACTGAAGAAGCAGAATCTGGGGACTTGAAGGTGGACTCTCTACTCTGAGGTCGCCAAGATGGTTAACGAGCTCCTCGGTGGCAGGCAGGGGCCCGGGGTGGGATGAGATACACCTGGAGTTCCTTAAGGCTCTGGACGTTGTGGGGCTGTCCTGGTCGACATGCATCTGCAGCATCCCCTGGACATCAGAGCCAGAGCCTCTGGATTGAGAGATTGGGATGGTGGTCCCCCTCTTTAAGAAGGGGGACTGTAGGGTGTTTTCCAGCTATAGGGGGATCACACTCCTCAGCCTCCCTGGTAAGGTCTACTCCAGGATCCTGGAGAGGAGGGTCCATCAGATAGTCTGACCTCGGATTTAGGAGGAGCAGTGTGGTTTTCATCCTGGCTGTGGACAGTGGACCAGCTCTACACTCTCAGCAGGGTCCTGCAGAGTGCATGGGCCTTTCAAACTGCTAGTGGTTGGGCCAGAAAAAAAGATATGAATGCAAACTTGCTGACTCCATCCTCCCTACAGTACGTCATTCCCTCTCCATCCCTAACCAAAACACAGCCACCACAGAATTTCCCAACCTTGAACTAATGCACAGCATAAAGTCGAGTGACACCCAGGACAGGTTTTTTTTGTTTTTTTTTCAGGTACTTAACGCAAATTATTCTACATGCTAATAATTGTTTGCATGCAAACTAGCCTCGGACCTCAGAGGTCTTTTACACCTGACACGTATCCAAAAAATAAAAGAATCCAATCCTTTCACTGATGTCTGTTTCTTTACTTAAAATTATACAAAACAAAAGATGAATTCCTGACTGGTACAATTTTACATGAAGTTACGTGACGGTCAAAAGACTGTGATGCTCTTAGGTTCAAGGCTTCTGCTGTCTTATGTGTGTTCTTGCGCTTTTACTCTAAATTCAGTAGCCAATGAAATTGCACCACGTAAAGCAACTACGTGTTAAGGTAACTAATTCTTAAATTGTGGCTAATGCAAAATATATAGAAACACTCAAAATTCTGTTACAAAACTGTATATGAACTCTGAATATTCAAATGTGTATGATCAGTTACAGCACAAAAATGGCTCTAACACACATTACATAACAGAAAGATTATAAAGTATCTGGTTTAAGGTTTATCTATTCTTGAAACGAAAGGCACATAACTGCTGAACTTTTTTGATGCAATACACATCTATATTTGAAACTGATGTTTTGCTCATTAACTAATTTGTGCTCCTTTTTTACTTTTCAGATGAACTCCTGAGTGGTGACATGACATGGGAGACTCCCTGGATCACAATTAAAGACACCTCTAGGCTTTCTTTCCCATTGACCCTCCTCCTCTGTCATTTTCCTTTCCTTTTGCCCCACCTCCTTTTACAAACATTGACCCTTTTTTTTCAAATGGTGCTTCTCTTTTCCCACGTCCTACTTCCTCCTCCTAACTTTCCGGATTTCACATCCTTTACTCCAGATGCAGTTCCCACCGCTTCTCCTTTCGACTTTGATTTTGACTTGTCTTAATTATATAAATAATATACTTAACCTTAAGTTTTTAGTGTTTAAGTGATGTGATTTAACACCCCTAAAACATGAGTGTCTAGTAACTTCCCTGACTTCTGAAGTTAAGGTTGCATAAATGAGGAATTTTCACTCTAGGCCACGCAGTTCGAGAGTTACAGGTAAAATGCATTTGCTTTTGCTATAGCACCAATTATAGGCTGATCAATACATTTTTTGCCACTTTTCCACCCTAATATAGCACAGCTTTGTAATTATCTTTCAGACGAAGGAGATGAAATAGATGTCCATGTACTATAGGAATCCACTTATATACATTTACAGCATTTCAGACACTGATTCAGAGCAAGATACATTTCTTAATTACAGGAACAGTCTCCCTGAATTGGGATGATGGGATTACACAGGGGCCCGGCAGTGGTTTTAGGCCCTCCTGAGATTTGAATGCCCAGTCTTAAGCTTTTTCAGATACTCAGGTCATTGTGGCACTACTGCCCAAATATTGCTGTGCACCTCCTATACACATCTCCCATAACATTACTCCTACCTTAAAATACTGACTTTCTTTTATGCTATGAATTCAGTGTTGTAGGCCTCAAATTGTGGAAATGATTCGCTTTCCAGTAACATCAAAGAAATCTCTTTCATTGCAGTATCTATGTTTCAGAATAAATCTCAGCTTTATCAGTGTCTGTCTAGTTCTGTTGTTGTCTAGTGCTAGCTTGTCTAGTTTTTTTTGTTTGCTACTGTGTGTCCTTGGCTTTTAGCGAGACACTTTATAAATAGTTAATGTCCTAATACTTCATGGTTTCACTGATTTGATCATCAGACCAGCGTCAGACATCAGGTGAGTTGCTTGCTTACACTTTCATTCTCAGTGCACCTGTTGTAATATCTTGTCTGATGCTATCAGCAGCTATACCACCTACACTTCAGACCAATGAGTCCTTCTGAAGCTATGTAGGTTTGCTTCTGGCCTGGACTTGGATGGGAGACTAGCTAGCAAAGATGGGTTGCTGCAGAAGTTGGGGGGACAAGCAGTAGGCTTTATCCTAGTATATAAAAGTGTAGATCACAATGCTCCAGTGCAGTGATGAGTATTCTGTGCAACTCCTGTTGTCCTGCTGAAATTCTGTTCAGTAGGCCTCATACGTCTTGCTTTCCAATCATCCTCTATGTCCAACTGGCTAATTCTGTCTTCATCACTTTGCTACTGTGTGGTGAGTGTACTCAAAATGAGCAAAATGACTGCTGGAGCATTATTCCGGTGGAGCTGTAGCTGGATTTGCACAAATATTCATTTGTCTTAAACCCTTGTTCAGTGTTATTAAGTGAATGACTCGTGACATTGACACGTGAATTTGAGGACAATGACAATATGCCTCTTACCTCACTAGTTTGATCAGCAGAACAGGGTCAGACATCAAGTTAGTTGCTGGGTTCCACTTTTCTTTTCATTGCACCTGTTGTAATATTGTGTCCGATGACAACACTGCTATTGACAGGGATGTATCACAGAGCAGCCCTACTGCAGCTGGTGGTGGCTGCAGTGTTTTCATATCAAGACATCAGAAACCTGTCATCATAGACTCTGGTGCCAGATATATGAGAAAAAGTACAGAACTGGGACGGAATTTACTCCTGCATTACAATAAATGAGTGATATGAAGTATAATTTTGAGAATACTTTTCTTTCATTTTCAGCTGTTGCAAGGACCATCTAAATGGAGAGAGAGAGAGAGAGAGAGAGATAAGCAGATAATGGGGAAATATTTAATGTTCAATCTAAAGCAGTGTACTTCCCATAGTTTTATTGTGAAACACTTAAAGCAAAAACTATAGCCAAACACATATTACAAGTAAAACCCATCCGTTGAAATATAGTTTATAGAAACACAATTTTGGCTCCATAAAAGTTCATAATGGTTAAGTTGTGTTTTGTGGTGGATTGAATTTGAAATTCTTAGTTCATCATAATGTAGCTTTAATAATTTAGTAACTGTTTGTTCCTCATCCACACATCTTTATTCTGCTCTGATAAACAGTCACTTTTAGCTGTGCAGTATCAGTATTATACAGTATTATACCTTAAAATACATAATACAAAATCCTTGATTAAGACAATGTGCTTTAAAGCTGACAGAAGTTCAGAAACCTCTTCTGCTGACGACCTCAGTTATACACTATATGTGACTCTGCACACGAAACCAGTCGCTTGTCGCAACGGAGGTTTCCGAGAAAAACGACCGTTTATGTTGTATGAGCTAACGCAGGTAGGCTATCCGTGTGGCGTGCGTAGCCTGTGTAGCTGTGAATGCAGCGTAGGCTACCGTAAATGCAAACGTAGCTGCGACCGCACCAAGCGTCTGTGAGTGCTACGGCGATAGTCAACTTCAAAGGCAGGTTTCTCACTTGGCTTGACAGGAGAAACCCGACTCCTTTAAATGTTGATATCTCAGTCATATGTTGTGCAATTAATTCAATATAGGTATCATTTTGAAGGTTGCTTTATGCCCTTTCATGAAAACATAACTTAATTTTGAAAATTTGAGTGAAGTGACTGGTTTTGCCATGGAGGGTCACATATATACTACAATCTAAGGGTGGGTGATATTTTAAAGATACTCAATATAACTTGGCTTGTTTCACATGTAATGTAATAAATGACTATATCATGAACAATGGGTACAACTCTGCATGTTAAACAGACAGCGTGTACTTTTTGCTGTTTGCTTCACTGACCTCTCAAAGCAGAGCGCTCACTGCATCACCCATCCAGAAAACTCCTAGCGCAAGTGCGTTTTGTAGTGGAAGCGGACGGAAGCGAGCATGCATAGAGAGGAGTGAATATTCTCGCCATTTCAGAGAAATTGATTGGAGCGGGTGACTTCCGAAGAAAAACAGCACTGGGTCTGTTATTCTGTGCACAAAAGCAAAAGTATATGCGTAAACAGAATATATCGAGATGTATGTCATGTATCACAATATCACTTACAAATATTGCAATATTATTTTTTAGGCCATACTGCCCAGCCCTATTACTATCTACAGTCATCAGATGACAAAAAACATGAAAAAATCCAAGGCCACTTCCATAACACCAGAGACACTCAAAGCATATGGAAAGGCATTCAGGCTGTTACGGACTACAAACCTACACCATCCCTGTGCGATAGTGATGCTTCTCTTCCTGACACACTGAACACTTTCTACGCATGCTTCAATGTACTCAACACCGAGCCTACCAGGAAATCTGCTCCTCTCCCGGACGAGGAGGCAATCTGCCTGACAACAGCTGCAGTGAAACGAACTCTATCCAGAGTAAACCCTCGCAAAGCTGCGGGCCCTGACAACATCCTGGGACGAGTGCTGAAGGAGTGCGCGGACCAGCTGGCCGATATCCTCACTGACATTTTCAACACTTCCCTGAGGCAGGCTGTTGTTCCAGTGTGTTTTAAGACCAGCACAATTGTCCCAATTCCAAAGAAATCAGTGGTGTCCTGCTTGAACGGTCCTACCGTCCCGTGGCCCTCACACCGGTAACAATTGTACAGCAGCGCTCAGCTCAAACCAAATCATGAAGTTTGCGGATGACATGACTGTGGTGGGTCTCATCAAGAACAACGACAGACAAGATGGTGAGAGTGGCTGTCGGGTGTAAGAGCAACAACCTTTCTCTAAACGTGGACAAAACAAAAGAAATAATCATCGACTTCAGAAGATCCAGCACTGCACACCCTCCTCTCACCATCAACGGCGCTGCTGTCGAGAGGGTGAAAAACACCAAGTTCCTGGGTGTTCACATCACGGAGGACCTCTCTTGGTCCCATAACTCCACCTCCGTAGCCAAGAGGGCTTGTCAGCGTCTGCACTTCCTGCGGAGACTGAAGAGAGCAAGCCCCCCCCCCCACCGATCCTAAAGACATTCTACACCAGCACCATTGAATGTCTTCTCTCCAGCTGCATCACTGTTTGGTATGGGAACTGTAAAGTTTCAGACTGCAACACACTTCAGCGAATAGTGAGAGCAGCTGAGGTCATTGGTGTGCCCCTACCCCCCACTGAAAGACATTTTCCAGACCCGCTGCTACAACAGAGCCAGGAACATAGTGAAGGACCACTCTCACTACATGGACTCTTTTTACTTGTACCGTCTGGCAAACGGTATCGTAGCCTCCAATCTGCCACCAAGAGACTGTGTAACAGCTTCATACCACAAGCCATCAGGACTCTGAATGCACATTAATATCAGAGCTCTCTTAAAATACCTCAAACTACCTCACACCTGCGCTTTACATACCTACTGTCTACTGTTTACATCAGGCACATTTAGATGCACTAGAGTTAATAAAATAACTGTATACTCCTCCCTCAATTGATGTCCTCAATTCTACATCTAACCTATAATAATCATGTGCAATATCAGTCATTAAGGTTTACATCCCCACCTTCAATAGTACTGGAGTGTTGTGTATTTATTGTTCTGTCTATTTATTTATTGTGATTGTTTTTGTATTGTGATGCTCTTGCACTCCGTCTGTCATAAGCTGCTTAGATGCTGATGCTGCCAATGTGCCTTAAAACATTACTAAGCAATACTTGTTCACATTCCATCTCTTCACTAAATGTCACTTGTGTACTATATTATTGCATTCGTTCTGTATTTATTGCAGATTCTGTCCTGTTGAATGTAATGTTTCTATGTTACTCTATGTTGCCATGGGGAAACGCTGTCTCATCACACTTTGTATTTGTATAAAGCGACTGATGACAATAAAGTACCTTGAACCTTGAACCTTAAATTAATAGATATAGAATCTTTAGTCTTACTTCAGTTTCCAGTAGAACTTCAAGTACAACACACCTGTCCTTTCAGTACGGACAGTTCATTACAGACTCCTCACTTTCGGTGAGAAGACACACCTGAAACGTTAGCACAAACCCTTCAGTGCAGATACACCTGTATGTTAAGTACGTGCTCTTTCAGTACAGACAGTTCGGTACAGACTCCTCATTTTCAGATATATTGATGTCACCTTAATGACAGATTAGCCTGAAATTCTTATTGCGTTTACAGCATGGCATTTCAGTGAGGAACACCTGAAATATTAGGACAGTCAGTACGTTCTTCCTGGAGCATTTAACCTTTCAAGGTCAGCGAATGCACTTTGCGATAGTTATTAATAACTCAGAATGCCTTTAACTTATAAAAACCACAAACATACCTTCAGAATCACAAAACCTAACTGACATTATATTGATTCCTCTGTATGCGAAATTATTTGTGACTAACCACTTGCACAAAAACTCATAAATGTCATTTTTCGCTATGTAAACACACACTGTGTTTGTGGGCATGCGCAACTGTCACAGGGAAGTCCAAAATTTAGTAAAACGCTCCAGTTTTACTAATAAACTAGCTAATATGTTAGCTAATAAATAACAAAAATAACCAATGTTCTACTTACAATTCAGCCATTTATTTGATATTTTCAGTGTTTATTCCGCTCAAAATTTGCCAAAATTTCTGAATATCTTCATTTTCAATTGATCAGAAAATGTTATTTTTTGTTAGAGAGTAATTAATAGGAAAAAATTTAATATAGAAAAATCCATTATTTTTTGCCAAATAGATGGATTCCAAATGGATAAAGAAGAATTTCTGCCTGGCACTAAACTTATTTTTCCTCACAGTACTAAGCCATAGAATGTCTCTGCATTCTAGTCTGTTCTTACTATTTGTAAAGTGCCAGCAGTTTTATACCTCTTAAAGTAACAATTCTACAGGTTAGTTTTCATCAGAAATGGGCTGATTTTAAGACATTGTCAGCATCATCACTTCAAACTATGACAAATCTGAGAAGTGCAGGACGTCCTGAACACAACAACATAAAGCAAGTATGTTTACGTATATTTTGAATCATTGTGTTCTTTTTTCTGGTGCTTCTGTCTGTCGTAGGCTGACAGAGCTCAAATGTATTTACTTTTCATACATAGCAGTGGTTGAAGCACACTGCCAAACATATCAGGTTTTCACACCCTTTCAGCACCTTTTACTAAGGAATAATTAAAGGTGCAGGTTACATAATCAGACGAGATGAGAAATATTTTGGCTTGAGTATCTATCCGCTTATCTTGTTGGAAGTAGTAGGAAGTACTGTGTTTACAGTAAGTGACCGCCCATTCTGGTTTGAGATTACCTTAATAGGCATGGTTGAGGAGGTTTTAAACTCTGAGTAGAAAGATGATTTTGCATGATTTCTTTTACAATCATTACTGTTTACTGTAAGTTCTTTTTGCCTAATCATATCTCTTACCTATAATGTCTGTGTTCCAAGTTTACTGACATGGTAGCAGACAGATGAGTAAAATGGATATAATTTTAGAGTCCTGGGGCTAACAGCAGGTACAATGCCAGGTGACTCAAAGTCATTTTCTGTTTTGTGCACATGTTATTTAATGATCTTGTGCCACCCACATTATTGTGGGTGTCAGTGCATATTGTTGTTAAACCATATAGTGTCAGCACAACGCTGACCACAATGTAATGACTTGATCATGGGTTTTATGCTTGTAAATTGTCACGCACAGTGATAAGTGGTTAAGGCACTCTGCCAAATAAATTTGGTTGTCATACTCTTTCGGCACCCCTTAAATGATTAATTAAAGGTGCAGGTTACATAAGTTCAGATTGAAAATATTTCTGTTTGAGTATCTGTCGGCTCATTTTGTTGGAAGTTGTAGAAATAGAAGGAAGAGTCCCGGGGCTTACAGCAGGTACAACTCCAGCTGACTCAATAACTACTTTTTCAGTCTTGTACTCATGTTGTTTAACTAGCAAATGCCCTTGTGCCTGGCTTTTTTCTCGTGGTCATATTGGCCTTAAAATGTCGCAGAGTCAGGCATATTGTTGGTACTGCTATTTTAACACAGTACAAAATGATTGAACTATTGACAAAAATCCAGTTTATAGTCTGGCACAGTAGTGTTTGTGTTAATATGAAAGATTCCAATTAAATGTTTTGAAAAATTACAATTATGTTCAGCAAGATGTTTTTTAAAAAATTGTCAAAAAAGTCAGTAAATTTAGGTGAAACGTTGCTACTTTTGCAAATGGTCTGGTTGTGCATAAAATTTATTTCTGAAAAATGTACTCCCTTTGAACTTACAAACGCACCATTATGAAAGATTGCAATTGTTTATTTTCTAAAGTACAATTCGTAATACCTCTACCTCTCCATAAATATGGGGTAATTTTACTGACATATTCAACACAACTCTGACACTGATGCAATGAGTTGGTCATGGGTCTTAATCTTGAAAAATTGTCACACACAGTGGTAATGCAGACATTGACATCCATATGAGTGTTGTATAGAGGCACAGTCCTGTCAAGCTGATGCTATTCTTTTATTATGTTCACTGTTTTTCTATGTTAAAAAATAACTAGCCTCGCATTGACAACAGTGTGGGGATGAAGGACTTAAAGATTTTATGAAGTTGAAAAGGTAGTAAAAGCAATCTGAGACTTGGTCATAGGCTACTCACAGCTCAAATACGTATACTTGCATTTCCCACTTGACAGTGATTGAAGCAACCTGCTAGATATGCATTTTTCTTTTGACTCAAAACGAAAGTGCAACTACTAGAAGGCTCAGGTTATATGAGCAGGCCAGGTTGAAGGTAGTTTAGTTTGGGTGTCTGCCAGCTTTGCTTTGTTGTATAGCTGCAAGCATCAGTGAACGTTACATAAGCAAGCCAGACTAATGAATGACGAATCCTTGAGTTCTTGGGGCTCTATTTTCCACTGGGTGCAATAGGTCACAAATGCTGTAACGATTTTGAATCTGGCACTATGGTCATTTTTCTATGTTGCATGCATGTTGTTTAATTAGCAAATGACCGTGTGCCACGCTTTGTGCCCATGTTTTATGTCAGCACAAAATGATTGCACTATTGACCAACAAAAACTTGGTCTAAAGTAAGATTTAAAAAAAACATTTTTGTTTGATTTACATCTTTTAAAAAATCTTTTAACACATCTGATATAGGCAAATGTTCCTACTGCACCGGACTTTAGACCCGATTTTTGTACATCAGCAAAATACTTTTAAAATTGTCATAATAGTTAATACATTTTGATTAACCTGTACAACTGTTGTAAATGCTCTACTTAAGCCTTAAGTTTCCTCCAGAGAAATTAGCTCCTTTTTCCCTACCAAATGTATCATTATAATAGCTTTTGACTATTTCTCATGGTGAGTTCTCATGCTGTAATTGTGTGCATTTATCAGTTGTCTTATGTGATTATAGTACAAAGATCTGACTTTCACTGGTCCAAGTCCCAGTCTGATAAAGGTACCACAGAGGTACTAGTGAGCAAGGTACCATCCCCAAGCACTGCTCCTTGGGTGTTGCCAAAGCTACACACTGCTCCTTCGGGGATGGGTGCAGTGTGTGCTGTGCTGAGCTATGGTGTGTTCACAATGACAAATACTCACGCACTCAAAAATCAATATACATGCTGATACATTCAACCCAAATGTAACACAGATAAAGTGACTTGGTAGTGGGTCTTATGCTTGTAAAACTGTATCACGCACAAAAATCGTAATGTAGACATTCTCATCCATATCAATCTGTTTTCAGATACAGTCCTGGTAAAATGCCCATAAATTAAACACTTAACATTAGAATAGTTTGCAGACAATATACAAGTAGAAAGGGAAGCACATTATCCTGACCTATGCATATGGAAATACATTACATTTGTTGTGTCCAGTAGCAGAGCAAGATTTCCTTATCTTATCTATGGAAAAGTTCTGTCTATGCTGAAACAAGTTTGTCCTTTAACGGTCAAAGATCATGCATCAGTCATCACTGCCACACCCTGCATGTATTCATGTAACACGAAGACTTTCTTGGAAATGGAATCAACCTGTAGTTGCTGTTTAACAGGATGCTCATGTCTTTAAAATTGATTATTTCAATTAACCCAAGGTATTAACAAGGATTTCACTTAATCTGATCTTTTTGTTGACTTTTTACGCTCTTTTTACTGTTTAAGTTACACACTAAACAGTTTCTTATACACAATAATGTGGGGTTAAAGTAATCAGTGATTTCATAAAGTTAATAGAAAATAATGGGCAGTAGTGGACTTTCAATAGAGGAACAAATAAAATTTTATGACTAAGATGGCTCTTATGCTTCTCAAAGCAGTCATACTCTTCATATTTATCAGAGTCCCTTCTTTAAAAAACAGCAATTCTGAAAGCACAATGTGAGGAAGAGGAATTATCTCATCTTCCGAACTGGTTTAATCTTACATTAAATCTCAGTGTAGTTTTCCCCTGAATTACGCACAAACATGCACACAAAATTAAATACTTTTTAAAGTACAAGTCCTTCAATGTAAACTATTCATATGAATGCAACTGGCTGAATTGGTGAAAAATTATTGATGAAAAGGACAAGAAACAAAAAGAATAAAGAGTGATGAAAATTATGAGACATCAACTTTCTGTGTTATGTATCCCAGGACTTCACACACACACTTGTGTTATAAAATAGCCAGTTTATCACTTCATTTGTGAGTGGTGTTAATGTTTAGTTTCATTGGTGCACATACTGGAAACAATATAGACTAAACACAAAGGACAATCAAAGGTTACAAAAATGTCACATCCCATTTTCATGCTGGACCAATATTATTTCATATTTCGGACATGCTACAAGTTACAGGGATGGTGAAAGAAGAGGTTCTGGAGGTGTGGTTCTTAATGAAAAGCATATAATCAGCGAGCTATTTTAGGTACAGATCTTTGCCATGTTCATAAAAAACATTCGGTAGAGACATAGTTACTCACAGTTAGGACTGCTTGTGTGGCCTTCCCCACATACATTGTTTTGAAGAGCAAGAAAAACTGCACCCCACATGTCTGGGAGACACAGATGGTCTGGAAAAAACAAGTACATGCCTTGTGTTTCAGTAGTTTCTAGGTTTTATAGACAATTTTTATATGAATATTCCTGCATCTTACTTTCATAACACCACCTCCATCACCAAAAAGACTCAGAAGCGTCTGCACTTACTAAGATGCTTGAAATGGGCCAACCTCCCTAATTGTGGGGGGCACTCTATGTACTGTATGTGACGACTTGATGAAAGGTTTTTTGGAAAGGTATCATGCTTTCAAGCTGAATTCCCCTTATTCTAACGTTTCCCTGACTGTAGTGCCTGCACGTAGTACATTTTACATATTTTTCAACATGTATGTTCTTGAGTGTGATAAAATCTTGAGTAGAAGCAGTACTGGTTAAACTTTGAATACATTTTTAGTGGAGGTTTCTCACAGTTTTACATCATAATTACATCATTTAAAGATAATATAGTAGAATAACAAATTAATTGAGTACTAAGATCAAACTGTTAATGTGTACATATGTAAAGAATTTTTTCAAAAAAATGTGGATATTGAAACAACATTTCAATAGCATTTTCATACAAGAATAGCAGATTTAATAGTATTTTACGTCAGCTATTAGAGTATTGTTTTTATTGTACATTTTATTGAGCTGGTATTTTAAGCATAAGAAATGGAAACATGACTCATGAATTCATGTTTAATTAGCCATCAGAAAGGTACGGAATGGAAAGCATGTTATGTGTAATAAAGCATCTATTACATACGGTATCTTGAAGTCAGAGTACCAATATCAAACAATCCTTTATCATCATCGGATAAGGCAGATGGTATGGTATTGTTTATAAACTGTATATGTGTTAGTCTGTCTGAGTAAATTTTTCCTAAAACCAACAGATTTTTTCATCCTAAAATATGGGAAATTCCTCACAAGAGAATACGCACGAATTGACATTTTATGCTGTTGGGCTTTTCCTTGTTATGAACAATGAGTGCCTTCATTTGCTCCATCAACAGACGCTTCGTGTTTCATGAAATGAGATGCCAGCTGGTGGCTTTTTAGGATTCAGAAAAAAATCTTGTTCAATATCTTCCAAATGAAAAATGAGCTGTTTGAAATGAAATGCCACAGGCAACATTAGGTCATCTTTAAGGGAATGACCACAGGCCTCTCACTATGAGGAGGAAACCCTTTAGAGGACCGGTAGACACTGTAAATCTTACACACTTGCAAATGGACACTTTTTAAAAAGACATTGTTCTTTGATACACCATTGAGTCATATGAATAACTTTCATTTTGTTCTTTTCATATTTGTTCTTTGATTTGATAAGTTTTTGTCAGAATTATGTGGCAAAACTAATTCTCACGTGTATATTTCTGTTAAGAGTCTAGATACTGACAGGGGCTGAGCCAGAGGGGAGGCCGGGTCGCACTGGATGCCCCTGAAATCTGATTGAACACCCTAGGGTGTCACCCCAGATGACTGAGATGTCACGGCCCCGCACGTCTTGAAGGAAGCCTATTGCATTTTAAAATTGGTAACTGGTTACTCGTTGATGGACAGAATGAAATCCTCATTCTGAAGTAAGTTTTAAGGTGGTTTCCTAATGAGTCACTGTTTAAAAAATTGTTTTGTGTGTGTGTGTTTTTTACATTAACATAAAGTACATTGTACTTTGTGAAAATATTTTACGATTTACAGACTCCGAAAGCAATTGATTGTTCGAGAAACACATTTCTTCTCATAGTCTGTTTCTCAAGTCTAGTTTCACCACTGGATACTGTACTGTATGTTCAAACATTTATGTATATGTCAGATTAAATTCATTTGTAATTTCATGCTATAATTTGAAGCACTACTGATGTTGAAAACAAAAATAACTATAAAAATAAAAATTTTACACTTAATAATCAATTGGTTGATCACACTTGTTTAATGTCTAAGACACTGTAATAAAATAGAAACATTTCAGCAGGTCTAGACACCTGCATTATGAGTCACATTTTCCTGATTTAGAAGATTTCCTCTTCTATCTTCTTTTCTTTCAGACTGCTTTCAAACTCATCCATGCATGCTGATCTTTCAGTACACAAGAAGTTATCATAAAGGCATGAAAGGTCTAAAAGTTTGTAAGTAGTCTGGATTCTTCACAAAGCCCTCTTTTAATTTAGATGTGTTGTGTGTTGTGATTCCACTACTCTAGCCAAGGGATATAAATTAAGCGGTGTTGATTACTACTGGTGTTGACATTAAGTATATGATCATTTACTTCTTGCTGAAAAGGAAAAATGCTAAAACAGACAAGTGTTACCATAACATCCATTACCTTTTCATAGTCCATTTCCTTTTCAAGATCTTGATGAACTTGATGAATTACTGCTAACGTGGTGGATTAACAGGTTAATCACATTTACCAGCCGCTTCGAGGAACCATCTAAACGGAAGTTTGATATGTCGATGCACATATTTAAATGGATGCTGTTCCCTTCAGATTTTTAAAACATCTTTTTCACGATTCACATGAGACCGAGTTAGAATCACTGGACTAGTAATCTTTCTTTTCTTTTTCTTTTTTTTAACTGAACATCATTAATTGGTGATTGGATGCTTTTCATGTTGCATCTTTAGTTACAAAACAAGAAGGAAATGTAAGAAATGTTATAAATAGATTTATGTGCTGACATCATACCAGTGATACCCAGGTGGCAGGAAATAAAAGTGTTGGAAGAATTCCAGCATTGGTTTATAACTAGAAGAGGAACGCCCCTTTAGAATTAGATGGGTCAGGATCCTCCCTGAATCTGAAGAAGGTGTAGCAAAAAAGATATAAAAGGTAGCAGATTGTGATTAAACTTTGGTTTTGTCCAGTGCTGCTGCTTCTAGAGACCGGAGAATAGCTGCTGCTTTAATAGGTAACTTTTTAATAGATATAACAAGACAAATAATCATGTTAGTACCATTCATGGCATGCTAAGTTTTATTGCTCCCTTTCCATTCATTATAATATTTTTTCGTTTTGTAGACAGAGACTCACATTCGTCAGTTATAAACTGACTTCATCAGTGTGTCTCCATCAGCCCGACACCTGGTATTTCAATTGAAGATGGGGAAAAAGATCATTCAGGATGGTATTGAGAAAGTTCCCCAGACTGAGGCAAGGAAGGTGAGTAAAGACAGCTCATTAAAACATCATGCAATAGGTTTGAAAAATGATTGCATTTGCCTCAAAAAGTTGATGTGATGATCCCGTTTTCTTATTAATCCTTTTACTGCAGGGTAAGGAGACCCGTATCAGCCGATGTCCTATGTCCATGCATATAAAAAACTTCCAGAATGGTTTCAGGCACCAAGACACACTTTATCACAGGGCAGTCAAGGTATAGTACAATTGTGGAAGTGTATTTTATTTGATTGAATTATATGCATTAAATACAAGTTCAAAACATATAAATGAAATAATCTTATGAAACTAAGTCAGGACATCTGTTAAAATACAATGTTTTTATACTTTTAGAGTCAAATCTGCCAACCCAAAGTTTGTGAGGGTTCAATAATGAATCCCAAAACTTTAACTCATTCTCCACCCACTTCTCCACCTTCCTCCGATGAGCTCCTCATTCAGGCCATTGACTTCATCAACGAGTACTACAAGTCTTTCAAAACGTAGGCACAGTTTCATTTGATATTTGACAGTGGTTGTTGGTATAATGAACTATTATACTGACTCCTGTTCTTTAATGCAGGTCAAAAATAGAAGAACATTTGGCCCGGGTTAATGAAATCGCCCAGGAGATTGATGCTACAGGAACCTACCAGCTCACAACAGAGGAACTGGCCTTTGGAGCCAAACAGGCTTGGAGAAATGCCCCAAGATGCATCGGGCGGATTCAGTGGTCAAATTTGCAGGTTGAATATTTTGTTTACTATTGTTATATATATTTTGTCATATTGTGTAATTGTCATATTGTCTCTGTCATATTACATACTTATACCAAAGCGCCATGTTTACCTCCCTAGCTGTTTGACGCACGAAAATGCAAGACTCCAAAGGAAATGTTCGAGTACTTGTGTACTCATATAAAGTTTGCCACGAATGGAGGCAATTTAAGGTAAATGTGTAGTATTCAACTAAGGGTTTATTATTGATAATTGTAATATTATGAAGAATTGCAATTAGGCTTAGATCTGTACAGTATATCATATATTATTTGTCATGTCATCATATTATCAAATGTGCTTGATTCTAGAGTTCCTGAGCAATTTTACTTGTGGATATTTATTTTTATTTTATTTATTTTATTTCACAGGTCAGCCATCACTGTGTTTCCTCAAAGGACAGATGGCCAGCATGATTTCCGAGTGTGGAACAGTCAGCTCGTAAGATACGCAGGGTATCAGATGGAAGATGGCAGTGTAATAGGGGACCCTGCTAATGTGGAATTCACTGAGGTGTGAGCTGGACACGGTTTAGACAGTGTAGTCATTGTTGTTGTGTTTTGGAAATTAAGAACATTTTTCATTTTACTTTGTACCATGGTGTCACATTCTTGCTTTCTATCAGATGTGTATCCAGCTTGGATGGACACCCAAGTTTGGCCTCTATGACGTTCTGCCTCTGGTCTTACAAGCTAATGGGGACGATCCTGAACTATTTGAAATTCCTCCAGAGTTGATACTGGAAGTTGAGATGGAGCATCCAAAGTAAGTGTAACTATGACTATATATTGTGTAATGCCTTATGCTGCCATCTATATATGACATTTATACCCACAATGGTGTTATGCTTTTTATTTAGTCATGAGTGGTTCAAAGATCTGAACCTCAGGTGGTACGCCCTGCCTGCCGTGGCCAACATGCTGCTGGAGATTGGTGGACTGGAGTTTACAGCCTGTCCTTTCAACGGCTGGTACATGGGCACTGAGATTGGCGTGAGGGATTTCTGTGATTCTCAGCGCTACAACATTCTGGAGGTACTTTCAATACATGGGTTTAGTAGCTTAATGTGGAGTTTTATGACGGTTGAATTAGTATATTTATGTAAAGCTAATATACTTCATATGTTCTACAGCGAGTTGGTCGTCATATGGGTTTGGAGACCCACAGGCTGTCCTCACTGTGGAAGGATGAGGCTCTTGTTGTCATTAATGTTGCTGTGATTCACAGTTTCCAGGTATAAGTTCAACACCGGAAAGACCAGTTTCATGGTCATCTAATATGTGTGTTCCCATTTGCGGAATTATAATCATTAGCTTTTCTCACTTTTTAAATGGCCCTTTTCTTGTGCAGAAAAACAAGGTGACCATTACTGACCACCACTCTGCTGCTGAGTCCTTCATGAAGCACATGGAGACTGAGGTGCGTCTGCGTGGAGGTTGTCCTGCTGATTGGGTCTGGCTGGTTCCACCCATGTCTGGCTCTCTGACCCCTGTGTTCCACCAGGAGATGATCAGCTACATCCTCTCCCCATTCTTCTACTACCAGGTACAAATCTATTTGCTTCCCTGAATGAATGAATGAATGAATGAATGAATGAATGAATGAAAACTTGCCACACATCGTAGTTTGTTTTGCAACACATTTTTAGCCTATGTCCAAATATAGATCCAATTTTTAAAAATGACGATAAGAAGGTAATACAAGTCAGTAGTGGACAAGTTTTAGCGAAGTATTCATCTAGGAGGTTATTGTTCAAATTTGTGGCTTTATCCTATTTACAGTACTGTGTAACACCACTATGCCCCATACCTAAACATGTCTCTTTTCCTGCTTTGAAGAGTGATCCCTGGTTAACTCACGTCTGGAAAGATGAGAGCAAAGCTCCAAAGAAGCGTAAAAGAGTCACATTGGCAGCACTGATCAAGTAAGACACCTCCACACTGCCATAATGCTAATTTCATCCAGACTCTATGGACATTTGATTGATTGATGTGATTTTACCATTTCAAATGTTACAAAATCCACTTGCAATGATGAGCGAGATGAAATACATGCATTGTTCTTCTTCAGGGCTATGGTCTTTTCCCAAATCCTCATGCAAAAAGTATTGATGAAAAGAGTGCCATGCACCATTCTCTATGCTACTGAGACAGGAAAATCACAGACTTTTGCCAAGAAACTCAACACAATGCTCAACTGTGCCTTTAACTCCAGGGTAGGACAATCTTCTGGTCCTTTCCAGAGACCAAAAATATAAAGGGAGCGTGTTTATAGTCTTGAGCTGCAAATACACAGTGAGGAGAACTTCATTCATTTTTATTGAAACAGGTTCTCTGCATGGAGGATTATAATATCCACAAGCTCAAGGAAGAACGTCTCCTGATGGTGGTCACTAGCACCTTTGGGAATGGAGACAGTCCAGGAAATGGAGAGGTAAGTGTCATTATTGTTAGTATTGGTTTAGTCTTGGTTGCTAACAGTTTTTTCCCTTAAGGATTCAATTAGAGCTCTGTGTAGAAGTTTACACATTTACTTTTTTGTTCCTCAGAGCTTCAAAAAGGACCTTAAGAGTCTGGAGAATCTTAGTCGCAATGTCAGGTAAGTATTGTGCAGAGATGTCAAAAAGAAACCATTTTTCCAGAAACACAGACTAATCACTATTCATTCCTGCAGGTACTGCGTCTTTGGCCTTGGTTCTCGTATGTACCCCCAGTTTTGTGCCTTCGCTCATGCCATAGATACTAAGTTGGCAGAATTGGGTGCCAAGCGTCTGACTGATGTAGGAGAGGGAGATGAGCTCAACGGTCAGGAAGAGGCTTTCTCTGTCTGGGCGTGTGCTGCATTTAAGGTTGGTGAGACATGAGATACTTTCATAAGTGATTTTCAAGCATGGTCACATTCAGCTTAAGCTGCATATGTTTCTTGGATATTTTCGTAGGCTGCATGTCAGGAGTTTGGTGTTGAAGGCCAGCTCACAGCAACTGAGAGCCTAACAGACAGCTGGGACCCTGAAAAGCACAGAGCAGAGCCTGACCACTCCACTCTAGACCTCATTCCAGGTAGGTGTCGTAACTGTATCAAAAATAAATATTTGAAAATAGCAACAAATGAACTGAAAGCTAATTAGAGGATAAGATTTTAAAGTTTTTAATTTCCTTTGAAATTCAATTAATGAAACAGTTTGTGTTTGTTCTCACAGCTCTCTCAGCACTTCACTCTAAGACTGTGTTTCCCATGAAGCTGAAAAAGAGGAAGAACTTACAGAGCCCTCAGTCAAGGTTTGCTCTTACCCCGCCACTACCATCAGATTGTACAGATTTGAATAAAATCGACCTGGTTTTCCAGATGCAGTTATTCACTGCTTGAAAATTTTCCTATCCTTGTTTGCAGCCGCTCTACTATCCTGGTGGAACTGGAGGTGGACAGTGGAAAAGACATCTTGAATTATGCTCCAGGGGACCATGTGGGCATTTTCCCAGCTAACTCACCTGAGTTGGTGACTGGAATTCTGAAAAGTCTTCCCAGAGCTACACCTATCGATCAAAGCCTTCGTCTGGAATTCCTTCCTGATTCTAAGAATGGTAATCATCTGTCTGAATGTGGTGTCAATTATTGGGTACCAAAAAATCCTAATTTTTAATAACATTTTCTCTGGAATCCTGCAGGGTCAATTGGATGGCAGACAAATGAACGTGTGCCATCGTGCACTCTGACCCAGGCTCTTACGTACCTCTTGGACATCACCACACCCCCATCCCAAGGGTTCCTCCGCAAGCTCTCACAGATGACCAAACAGGAAGAAGACCGACAAAGTCTGCTAGACCTGGCTTCGGTAGACTTCCATTTATTAATGAACATAAAATGTTCTTTAGTCTTCCTTGCTAATCCTAAAAGGTTTTATCACAGGTAATTTATTAAATATTACTATAACTTTAACAGGACTTCAAAGCTTACTCAGAATGGAAAGCCTTCCGCAAACCCAACTTGATGGAGATTCTGGAGGAATATCCGTCCTTGGAGCTCTCTGCAGCCTTCCTCCTCAGTCAGCTGCCCCTGTTGAAGCCCCGCCTCTACTCCGTCAGCTCTTCCCCAGACCTCCACCCTCACGAACTTCACCTCACTGTGTCTGTAGTCAACTACCGCACTCAGGGTAAAAAAAAACCCGCAAAAAAGACATACTCTTAATTATCTAAGTTGTGAAGAATGATATTTGTATGAGAAAGCGCCACAAGACAAAGCCAAAATAAACCAAAGAAATCTGAAAAATATTGTAAGGACCACTAAATGAATTGGAAACACATATCATAAGCATCTAAGCATTTAAATGTTTGCTAGCTATAAGAGATCGACACATGAAAAGCTTGTGTATACAAAAACGCACTGATTAATATCAGGAGCAGTTGGTAGCATAACGGTTAGGCAGTTTGCCCAGTGATTGGAAGGTTGCTGGTTTGAATCCCTCTCCTGTAAAGATACAACTGAGGTACTCATGAGAAAGGTACCGTCCCAAAGCACTGCTCCCTTGGCACTGCCCTTGTAAGCTGCCAACTGCTCCTTCACGGATGGGTCAAATTCAGAGGTCACATTTTGTTGTAGTGCACTGTGTGCTGTACTGTGGTGTGTTCACAATGATAAATCATCACTCACTTTCAGTACAATATTTTATGATATTTCTATAACACAATTCAAAATCTGAAGATGTCTTACCAGCTTTTTTTCTCTACAGATGGAAAAGGACCTCTGCATCACGGCGTCTGCAGCACATGGCTCAACACTCTCAAAGATGGACAGATGGTCCCTTGCTTCACTCATGGGTACTGATTGTCATTTCTGTGCCATTAATCCTTTGTAAGAAAGCACACAACTTCTTTTGGCTTACGTTCAAGTACCTTTTGTAATCTTTCAAAAGATCCAGTGGCTTCCACCTTCCTCCAGACCCCAGCACTCCAACCATCCTCATCGGAGCCGGCAGTGGTATTGCTCCCTTCCGGGGCTTTTGGCAACAACGCTTCCATGACATGAGAAAGACAGGTACTCACTGATCTATAGCTTGACAACTGGTCTGCAACCTGAAAAATGTATTTTAATGTAAAACAAAGGTAACCTTTTAACAAAGAGATGACATATAAGACAAGTTGGGCATTGTCTTAACAAACTGCTTCATTCCAGGTATGAAAAATGTTCCAATGATGCTGGTGTTTGGCTGTCGTGATGCACAGACAGATCATCTGTATAAAGAGGAGACTTTCATTATGAGACAAAATGGCACACTGAAGAGTATCATCCCGGCATACTCTCGTCAGACTGATCAACCCAAGGTACTGCTCACACTTCGCTTCTAATTTATGACTAGAAGTGGCTTAAGAATCAGTGTTTGGTAATGAAAGTAAAAGATACAGATCAAACTAGAGTTATTTAATAATAATAATAATAATAATACAGTGAAACGAATGAACAAGCTAGCTATGATAGCTATAATAATAGCTATAATATGCACAATCTTACTATATAAGCAATTTCACTAATTGAGATTAGTTTGATTCATTAATTTGAAATAAACTCTTTCTGAAGTCATGTAGAAATTATAAATATTATTCAATAGTTGCCTTTGCATTTGTAATATCCAAGCAGTTTTGTCCTAAACTATTACTTTTTTTGGGTCAGGTGTATGTTCAAGATGTTTTGAAGAAGCAGCTCAGTGAAGAGGTCTGCCAGGTCCTGAACCAGAGTGGTGGACACCTGTATGTGTGTGGGGGCATGAACATGGCCCGGGATGTAGCTTATGCTATACAGGAAATCCTGGTTAGCCAGCTGGGCTTAACCTTCACCCAGGCAGCAGAATTTCTACAACAACTCAAGGTGACTATATTATGACAAATCAGGGATCCATGTGTCAATATTTTGTTTGGGTGTAGTGAAGTAAAATGTATAAACTGATGCCTTGGATTGCTTTCTTTTTCTTGTAAATGTAATAGTCTAATTTTGTTCTGTCTACAGGCTAAAAAGAGGTACCATGAAGACATCTTTGGAGCCTAGTTCTCTTTGCAGCCTAACAAGAGGCCTAACGAGAGAAAATATAAAAGGCCAGCAAAGCTCTGGCATAAAATTTAAGATGTATTTAACTGCTTGGATGTGTGTTTTTGCTTACAACTGCTCTAATTGCTCATGTAGCAATAGCAGTTTCTGTCCACTAGAGGGCGCTGCGGCTATCAAAATGTGTCTTTGAAAGGGAATACAAGTGCTTTCTGGTAATGACTTCAAATAACTACTTAATTTCAAAGCAATGCCAGTTTCTTCATACTTTTTTGCTTATTATCCCGTATGCCGATTATTAGTGGGCACAGCCAGAACATATATCTCATAACGGCAGTTTTTGTTATATTAAATTAATAATATAATGTATTGCCTTTTGGCAATATTTTCCTTCTGTGTTTCTGCTATGTCTGATCATTTGAGGGGAAAAGGTGAATTGTTTTGCATTTTGTCTGATTATTCAGGCATTTATTAATAATGTATGTAAATAAAATAAAAAAATAAAAAATAACATATTGATAACCAAATGTGATATAATTCGTTTTGTTACTTGTTGATTACTTAATGCAAGCTAACTTTCATAACAGCTCATGTCTTACATTCCTATGCAAATAGTTTTAAGAAAGAAATCTTCCGTCGTTTTAGCCTCCAACACGAGTTCTGAAACACAGTAATAAAAAGGTCATTTGTGAATAGTGTATAATTAAGTAACTGTTTTCAAGGACACTGATTTCAAACATACAAACAAAAATTACCTGAATGAAAAATGCAAATACATCAAGTAACTGATTTCATAATATATAGAATACTGTATATTGGTACTAACCCTAGACCTTTATATGTGTTTTATATATAAAATTTTTTTAATCTGAATAATCCACCGAACTCTGCCTGATATAGACCTCTATTTTCATCTGATAATTACATGTAATAGTTTAGTACAACTCCACAGTTTTTACATACATTGAGTTATATTTATTAACTACAATAACAAGGTAACTAACAACAATATGTACGTGGAGATACACAAATAAATAAATGCGTGCTCTGATGAGAAGGTACTATATTATGGGCTTAAATTGGTATTGTAGAGGTTTTGGCTCGATCCTTGCAAGTCGTTAAATGTTTTTTTCTGTTTTTAGCAGAATAAATGTAATGTAATGTATGGACGTTCACTGGACACACAATAGGCTACAATGAGTATAACGTCTACTTTTGCACTTTATCGTGAATTTGGTGGCTAGTGATTACAGCTAGTGATAGAAGAAGATATTTTCACATGGAGAGATCGAAAAAAAAATGCAAAAATAAAAATAAAATAAAATAACTTAAAAAAAAAAAAAAAAAAAAGTAAAAAAAGAGAGAAGCTAATTCTGCAACTGAACGCGATTTCACCTTTCGGTGCATCTGGGGGAGAAACATTTCAAAACATTTTTACAAACCTTCCTTTTTTGACTTAATGAATTTCGTGCCAAGCATTTAATAATAATTAATAATAATAATAATAATAATTAATTAATTAATTAATTAATTGATAATAGTGTATCCAGTCTTCGAAACAATAATAATAATAAATAAAAAATAATTAATTAATAATAATTGTGTCCAGTCTTCGAAACATTTCAAATTGCTAGTTCGAATCACTACATGCTACAGTATCATGCTGCAGTATAAAATATACGTTAAATTAAACATTGTAACATTGCAGTGTAATTGGATTATAGTGCACTAACATGCAAATATATATATATATATATAACTATGGTCTTCCTAAGATGTGTATAAGAGACAGATATATATGTGTGTGTGTGTGTGTAAAGTAATTAAGTAAATATTTATTGGGGTATATTACACTAACATTTTGCTTGCAAATACAATAAAAGGACCTTAATTAAGACACTTGGACGTTTCTCAGAATGACATGAAAACAGGCGCGTTAGAAAAACGGGTAACACTACGATTTGTCCTCAATGAGTTGCCATAGATAAAGCGGAAGTGGCGGGCCATGCTGTTTGGATGAGATGTGGAGGTACTGCGCGGTCTGACTGTTCTGTCAGCTCTTCTTCTCATACATTCCTCTTCACATGAAAGAGGTCATTAAGGCAAAAACAGCTTGTAGCCGCTAATAAGCACGCCATGGCCGGCAGTCGAATTGAGAAATTCGGCACTGTATTTACCAGGTACGTGCAATGACCTACATGTCCTGTTTAACCTAACTACTGTAGTGAGCTACTTCAGCTAACTTGCTCATACATAGGGGACTAGCTTTAACTCAGTGCTTCAGTGAATCAAGTAAGGACAATGCGCTAGTTTTATAACCTTCTTTTATAGGTTCTTCTTTATTGCTTTATCCTTCTCTTTCTGTTGCTTCATCTAGAGTTCGGGATCTGATGCGTGCTGGAGTGATCAGAGAGTCTGAGAAGCCTATTTGGTTTGATGTGTATGCAGCTTTCCCTCCTAAGAGAGACCCCGTGTATGTAAAACCAGCCACGGTGTTGCCCAACATGAAAATAGAAGATAAGGTGCCTGAGATTTTTTATAAAGAAGATGAAATACGAGCGTAAGTGGCACAGATTCACTGCAGATGGACCATAGCTTGCAAAGATGATAAAAATGCTATCAGCTACTGAGTGAATTTCTCTGTTCTTAATTTCAGGAAATTTTATGAGTTGTATGGTAGTGGACCTAAAGCATTTGATCTCACTAAAACCAACTTTGTATCAACTTGCCAGAGGTAGTGTGAATTTATTACCTCTCCACAAAATGAATGTATTCACATATTAAGAAGGGAAGGGTAATGCCTTCACTTGAGAAAAAATAATTAACGAGATACAGTTTTCATGTAAAAAAAAAAAAAAAAAAAACTCTGTTTTTCTGAATTAACCACAGAAGCTCTCATTTCGCCTACTTTAGAGCTTGATTTCACTGCAATAATGTCACACCTTAGATTAGTCCAGTTTTATTTTGGTTTGGATTTGAGACACTGGGAAATACTTGCAGCATTAAGTAACATAGATGGCATTGTTATTAGTGTGTCGACTTTGCGCAGGCACCTCAAGACTTTGCGGTTGTTTAGACGGAAAGCCCATTCTGATCTGCAGGACAATGCAGCTTTTTTTTGTTTTTTTTTTACATGAAAACTGTATCTCGTTAATTCAGAAAAACAGAGCGTATTTTTTTATATATGAAAACTGTCTCGTTAATTCAGAAAAACAGCAGAATTTTTTTTTCTCAAGTGAATGCATTACGCTTCCGTAACATAGTGTAAAAATGGGAATATAATCTCACTTTCTGACACTGTGTATAAAAAGTTCGGTATAGACTTGACTCTTTGTTTATTTTGGCTGTGCACACACTGCTTAAATATGTTATGTACAGTATGTTTCTCTAGATATCATTTTATAATTGCTTTTCCAATTAAGCTGTGGTACTTAGAGAACCTGATTTGTATTCTGCCCTCATGCAGGTTTGTAGACAAATATTGTGAACTAGAAAAAAGAGGAGACTTGGAGCCAGAGCTGCTTCTTGAAGAGACAGGGAAGGCTCTTCTCGCTGAAGGCATTGTGCTCAGAAGGAAGGGTCTTCCTACTGTAAGTTTATTGTGTGTTACATAAGAAGTATACAGTGTCATGCATTACGGTGGGGTAAGGGTTATGACCCCAAGCAATTAGGTTATCTCATTTTCTGTAAAGGGGAAAGTTGCTGCAAGGTCAGTATATGGCTTTTTATGTATCAACAAGTAAATATGAATGTAAAAACACAAAACAAATTGTTCATGATGACATTAAGGTCATGGTATTTAACTTGACTTTCACACTGCAAATGGTATTGTATCCAGTTAATTGAGTAGAATGATTAGGGTTTTGTGTAGGGCTGGCTGATTCTGGCTAAAATGTGAATCATGATTTTTCTCCATGTGAATTGATATCACGATTCTCTCAAACGATTCTCCTTCTTTCAGCAAAAACATTTATTGTACTTAAGTTAAAAAAAAAAGTGCTTTCGACAGTGACTTTCAACAATAAAAAATATACACAGTTCTTGAAAGTTTCTTGTGACAAAAAATTGTATTTTCCTTATTTAGACCCTTAAAAGTAAATAACTTAAAATCTGTTGAACATAAATAATAGAACTTTAATTTAAAAAATAATAAACATATAGCACATATGTTTTGGGCAGTCAAGTCAACTACACCACTTAGAGGTTTTTGGTGAAGACCACTAGCTTATCAACATTTTGAGGCTTTCTCCACATTGGTGTTCATTTAGCTTTTCTTCTGTTTCAGTAGGGTTTTATACTGGTTGGCAAAAAAATGTGCTAAAAAGCGCATTACCGCCACAAGTGGGCTGAGTGTGAATCGCCATTAATTAGAAATGAGATTATATACGCGTGGATCAAAATTGTGAATCGACATTCGATTTAATCGCACAGCCCTAGTTTTGTGTATCAAAACTATCGACTGTTCATTGATCTTGTAATGCAACACATGGTCTCTGAAGCACCACAAATGACCGGTTATCTAAAAATATAAGAACAATTCCTTTTAATTTGTGTAAAAATATTTTTCAAACAGTTTACCTGCTAACAGGCTATGTCCCATTTTGTTCAGAAGTGTACTATTACATCTTGTCCACCAGGTGACATCAGAGGTGCGAGATGCTGTATTGGGCATGAAGTTAACTGACATGTTGGTGGAGCAACAAAAAGACACTGCTGTGACTTCAGAGGAGCACAAACACACAGAGGAGACACAAACACTTAAAACGGATGGTTCACCAGCCTCATAGTAGTTAAGAAGACTGTTTTTGTATTTTATGTTAATATGATATTCTAATAAATACACTGAATGCAAAGCACCAGAGACATCTGAAGATGCTATTCTCATTAATGAACATTTTCTTTTTTCAAGAGCTTTATCCCAAAAAACAAGAGAAAGTTTGAGGAAATCCATGTTATGTACTCCATAAATCTTGTATAAAAGCTAGGAAATGTTTTAATAATTTAGGTTTTGTGTATACACTGAAAGGTCCATGACTTAATTTTTATTCAGATGAATATTGGTACTTTGCCTGCAAAAGAGTTATGAGAGAATCCCATGTGTACATTGCTTATTATAAGGTTTTTAAGGTACCCAATTTTCACAGTGATGTCCCAGTGTGTTCCAATAAATTGCTTGTTAAATTCTTTATTCAGTATAATTAGATATTGAGAACCTTACACATAGTGTTACTTTATTACAATGAAGTCCAGAATGTCTCCAGTTCCTAGTTTTAGTGACAATTTCCCTGAGATCTGCTGCTAATGATGGTAGGATTTGAACTCACAACCTCTTGGTCTAAAGATGAGTATCATAACCACTAGACCAGCACCACCCTTTTTTGTGTAATGTAGAAAAGCAAGCCCTATCTATGAGGCAGGGCTCCCATGGGTCCTTGAAATCCTTTGAAAGTTTGTGAATCTGAACAAATAAGTTCAAGGCCCTGGAAAGTTTTTGAAAACAGGGATTAAAAAAAAGTCCTTGAATATTTTTGGAGAAATGAAATTTCTTGGATAACGACCGTTGTTAACGCTATTATTTTGCCACCACAAGTTTGTTTAACTTTATCTATGCGTACACCGACTTTCTGCTAGGTGCAGAGCCTGCTGCAAGTCGATCAAAGTTGAGTTGGGGGTATGATGAAGGTTATACATTCAGTCCACTTTCTTGCATTGATTTTGTCCCAACAACTTCTATGCCATTCACAGTCTTTTATTGAATTTGCATCTAAAATTGTTTATTGATAACATATTCAGCGGTAGCAGTAGGTAAATGCCGCCGCGTGTGGTCCTTGAATTTGAGGATATTGGTCCTGGAAAGTCCTTGAAAGGTCCTTGAATTTGATGTTAACTAAGGTGTGGGAACCCTGATGAGAGATTATTAACGTTTTTTTCCTTTTCCTCTCTAGTTGCCACCCTTAAACTGCAAGATTAAGAATTAAAAGGGCCTTTCAAATTATGAAGATACTGCACTTATAAATCTGAGAGAGACCAATCTAAAAATTCAGGAAAAAAAGTAATTTAGGATTTAGGAACAGACTGTTAATTAGCAATCCTGGTATTGAGGATTCTGATCTATGTAAAGATACAATGAAGTGTGATAGCAGCTATAAAGCAGTATATTGGCTATTACTCTGTCTGAAATAACATTGTAATTATTTTTCTCTCACACACAGAGTAATTAGGAGATGGCATGGTGATAGCTTATTGGTTTGAGTAACTGAAAGCCTGTGTTGGAAGGCATTAGATTAGGGTCCTGTAGTACAGATGAAATACATCATGCATTCAGACATCCAGGACTTACTTGACCTGTGACATGTTAGAGGTGGAGTCTGTGTGTCTGGAGCAATGAAATCAAGCTCGACCAAGAAAAAAGTGTTCCATATCTGAGTCAGTGTTGGTGCTATTGTTACTTTGTTGCATTTTACTCTTTCTCCCTTTCTCTCTGTAACTTGCACAAACACACATAGCATGATTTTACAGGTCATGTTAAAAAATCTCATCAGTACATATACAGTAGTTGACCTATCCCTCATTTGTATATATAGTTGAATAGGAAAACTAAACACAAGTGTTATAATAAAATAATAAATAATAATGAATTAATTGTTCTTTATTTGTTTGAGAACCAGATGTCACTGGTGGTCCTATGTTCCAAATATCTCTGTTTAGGTGCACTACTTGCTGCTTGGTTATTGCAAGAGAATGAAAATGTACATATGAACATTACTACTACTACTACTACTAATAATAATAATAATATTTATACTGGTCTATTATTTGTTAATGTGAATGGTTGATTCTATGTAGTTATACAAAAAAGTGCTATGGTACATGGCAGGATTTGTCCCTCTCTTTATTGCTGCTTTATTGGTATTTTCCTTCTTTGGGCAGAGAAAGAGTTCCCCCTAGCGGCTATTTTACTGCATGAAGTTTCACTATAGATTTTCCCCTCCTTCTGCTTGTTAAGACTGTGCCTGATTTTTGCCTCCTAACTTTCATTTAATCACATGAGTCTTGTGTTCTGGTTGTTCTGTTGTCTTATTTGGATGCTGAATTTGAAACTAACCTGACCTCCTTAGCATCTCTTAAACATTCCTCAAGTCTTTCTTTGTGTTCCACTATTGTTTACATTTTCTCTCAGGTACAGTGTTTCATTTAATGCTGTGCAAATGTGTCAGTACTCACTAAATCGCATCGGAGGTTTAAGGAGGTGCTTTTCCCTTCCATTGCCACAGTGTGTTTATGAGTGATTTGTGGGCCAGCTCATTAAGTTGGCAAAAGACTTGTGGTTTCTAAAGAGATCACATTTTACGGACATGCATTAAAGTCAATTGTTAAAATTTCAAGTAACTTGCTACTCACTAAAACAGGTATTTGTATTTCCCTGAAGGTTGAGTAAAGATTATATTTTCATTCCATTTACAAGACAGTTTACCAACTGTGGTATGTATGACATGAAATACACTCCTCTCATTGATACTGAGCCTTAATATTTTCAGCCTAATGACAGAATTGTCCAGCTGTCCTTGAGACAGAGTTAATCCTGGGTGAACGTAGTGAAAATGTATATAGATTAGTGCAAAAAAAAAAAAAAAAAATCCCACATATGACAGACAGACAGCTGTTCAAATTATTCATATGTTCACATTACAAATTTGGTATTACAGACATTATTATATCTTTCATATATTTTTGTATTTATAATAGTTTCATTTTTTAGGTTTAAGCATTATCAAATATAATTGATGGGGTATTACCAGTGTATTGATTGCAAAAAAGCAAATAATAGGTTAAAAACAGTAATGTGTTGCATTGAGATTGGACTGAGATTACACATATGCTGTACTTATAATGCAATAGACTTGTCTAAATGATGCAATTTTGCAAACCTTTTTGCTTGCAGTGCATCACATTTATATAGATTTAAATGATTCCTGTTATCATATAGCTCTGACCAGAGGTGGACAGTAACTAAGTGGACAGTATCTGTACTTCACTTGAGTAGCATTTTATTTGGAAACTTATGACTTCCACTTCACTACATTTTAAAGACAAATCCTATACTTTTTACTTCACTACATTTCTATCAAGTTTCTCGTAACTCGTTACTGTCAAATCTGTGGATAAAGTGGGTGTTTTCCCCCCTTTCTAAAACGTGATTGGTTGTTTGGCAGGTGACAGTCTATCAGTAATCAGTAGGGTTACATCACACCTGTAGACTGGAAATATAAAACCACGTTCTGCCATTTTCTGTCTTGATTAAAACATTGTTTCTGTTGGAAAGTCATGAAGCTAGAGGTGTAGTGCTGGGTTTTTAGCAGGTTGGAATGTTGATTTTATTTACAGCTATTGCACTGTTCTCCTGATTAACATACACATCTATGTGCACACACTGCCAGAGCTGTGTCAGAACATTACCATACTGTTTTGTGGGGTCTGTAGTCTTACAATTAATTAATAAAATAAACTAATGACTGGTTTTCTTCATCAGTTTAGCTTGTGTTTCATTCTGTAATATTCTAACAATTCCTTATTCTACAGCGTCTACAAGCTAGTCAGAAGCATTAGGTATTATAAGTGTTGTGCCAGTAATGCAACAATGATTTCAGTACTTTTAATACTTATGTACTTTTTACTGTACGACTTTCACTTGTATTGGAGTAACATTTCACTAGTGGTATTTGTACTTTCACTTAAGTAATGAAGATAGCTACTTTGCCCACCTCTGGCCCTGACCAGTAGAGCAAGCAGGCTCATACGGCTTTGCCCATTATAAGGAGACTCATGAAAAACACCATGATGAAAAAAATCCACATGAAAAAAGATCCAACACCTTGGCCACTTTTTTCCACTCGCCTGTGCGTTTCTGGGTAGCCCTCTGGTCTCGGTAACAGTTGGCAATGTACTCAGTATTCCTGAAGTGATGCTGCTGCTGTTGAAATGTACCCTGTACATTTATTCCTCCATCATTCTGCCTGCCTCCATCTTCCCATTCTCCTGCCCTGTCTCCATCCATCCATCCTCTTGGCGTTCCAGATGCGCCTTCGACACCATCCATACTCATGAACTCTCCGTTCTTCCAGACGCTGTAGCGATTGGTGGGATTTTTTCCCATTGAACATGTTGGGGACATAATCTGCGAGAAGTCCTCTTTCTCTTCTTGGATCGTTGAAGACACACCATCTTGACCCTTCTCAAATTTGAACACAAGGTCGTCTTTACCAGCTTGACCATTCATCGTGTGGCTGGGCTGCCTTGGAAGTGGAGGATCAGGTTTCTCTGGTTGAGGGGTGATACAGTTCTCACCAACCTCATAGACGAAGCAAATTCTCGCCAAATACTGCAAGATAAACTTTTTTGCCCATTCGGGAACAGGCCTCGCGTCAGGGCCACAGTGGTGGATGTTCATGATGAAGATAGTGAGAGCAGTGGAGGCAGTTATCATGGTCATGGTGGCTATGTAATATTTTCCTGTTGAAGATATGACAAAGAATGTACATGAAAAGTAATACATAAAATATCTCAAAATATAATAAATTATAAAAAAAATCTTTTGAGTATAATGATGTGAAGTTAAATTACTGAAGATGACAACATTTATAATATACTAAATTATTTCTTAATTTACAGGTCAACACACCTATGAGTGGCACATTCTCAGAGGGTGGCATAATCTCAGCCACCAGTAGCTGAAAGACAGTGAGTGCCAACATTACGGTGACACCCAGAGACACCTTCTCTCCTGAATCAGCAGGCAGATAGAAGCCCAGTGGGGCAAGGAAGGAGATCATCACACAGGGTATGAGCAGGTTGAACACGTAAAAGGAGGCCCTTCTCTTCAACATCAGAGTGTAGGTCACGTCTGGGTAGGGGTCAGCACAGCAGCCATACTGGATTATGTTCTTTTTGGCTGGCATTCCCAGCACTTCCCATTCTACATTATCTACCAGGTCAGCCAGGTCGGCACTCTCCATGGCATTGAGGATGTCCAGCTGCTTGCCATTGTAAGTCCAGGAGCCGTAGGTCAGACGACACTGCTGGGCGTCGAAGGGGAAGAAGGACACATCAACTTTGCAGGAGCTCTTAATAATGATCGGCGAGTCCCACATGATCTGACCGTTGTGACTGATCACCACGTTGGTGTCCATGGTGCCTGTGAAATGGTCGTCTGCACTGAAACAAAAAAGCAGATGTGTCTGGGAAATGGACACATTGCGGCATTGAGGTTTCTTTTTGTGGCTGATGCATTTTTCATCCAGGGCCCTTCTGCACATGAGAACAATGCAGTATTCCACTCGGAAAGCAAAGACTTTAAGTGAAGCTGTTATGGAAGGAATAAAAGCAGGGACATTTGAGTGAGGAGATTAATGGACCAGATTCACAGGGGCCATCATGGAGGATAGTTGTCATAGTTTGGGGAGTCAAAATGGATACTGGAGTCACTAGTGAGTCACTAACTCAGGATCAAAGTTTAACCCAAATGGAACAGATCATAAGGGTCAAATCAAACACAAAACCGAGATGAAACTTAAGATAAAAAGTATGAAGAGCTATTGGTAAAACTGGACGGGCTAAATAAGGAGAAATACAGGTGAAACAAATGAAAAAAATCAAGGGAGAAAGCAAAATCCAGGTCCAGTAGACCCGGGCTGCTCTATGAGCTGGCTGGAGGATGGCAAGAGGTCTGTTTTGAAAAGCAAGACTGCACTGTGTGCCTGCCCCAAACCATGAAACCCTTTGGTGAAGCAAAGGCACAAGAGTAGCACGCTGTTCTGCAGTGCCAACAATTTGTTTCTGCGTTTTATGCAGTCTGAAAACACTGCAGAGCTGGTACTAATGGAAAAATATCAATAAATAAAAAAAAATCAATAAATGAGTTGCATTCGGTTATGATTGAGGTTAAATTAACAAAGTGTTTGGCATAAAAAGCAGAAATGAAAGTATCCTGAACACTTGTTGGCAAATGTGTCCTGAAGTGTTCAGCTTGTGCCCAGCTTGTGACGATAGTTACAAAGGCGATAAACCCAATACCATGCCGACCTACTTGTTATATAGGACAATATCAGGCCTCCATACATAACTACCAGGTATACGGATGGTATCGAGTCCATCATAATTATCTTTATTCCAGGTGAGGTATGAATCAGTCCAGACTTGCCGAATCCAGACATATGCTGTAAGAATCTGGTTACGCTCGTCCTGCAACACACAGGAATATGGAGCCAATAGCATTCTTAGCATGTCAGTTGTAAAACAGACTTATTATCTTCTCTCTGCTGAAACAACATAGACTTCTGTAGTATGTAGTATGATTACTTACTAGCTAGTGCTTTGTTAATTCTAGTACAGCTGATTATTACCTTAAAACATTTATTATTTGTAAAACCAGCTTGCTGGGTCATGATAATCGATTATGGACTGCCATTGCATCGGTGCAGAATCGTCCACGTCTGCATCACGATGTATCGATTATGCAATTAACTTCAATACCCCTAATTACCATGTCAATTATTTGGGACAGTGTAATCTGTAGAGTGACGTTTAGAATGTCATCTGTATTTTCCACTGGCCTCAGTGCACTTGTGTAGTTCTGGAACAAGTCTTTCAGCAGCAGCTGGGCGTATTTCCCATGGGCTCCCCAGCAGGCTGCAGCAGTTAAAGACACCCACACAATGGGAAAAGACAACAAAAGTGTGTGAATGAGCAGACTCACATATTGCAGTGTCATAATTACTTGTCTCACCACGGAAGATGATGTAACTAAGCTATTTAGTGTGAACTAACTACATGAAATGTTTAAAATATGGACAGTTTAAGGTCACGGTTATGATGTTGTTGCTTGTAGTAAAAATGAAAAAGGACACTCATTTTTAAATATGATAGTATTGAAAGCTAATAGACTCCCCATCTCTTTTACCATGGATTATTATACAGGTGTCACTTATTTAGACCCATGCACATGGTATATTCATCTTGGTTACTTTATTTTTGGAGTTATTTTGACAATCAGAGCTAAATTTACTACAGGTTCTTATCCAGTTCTAATATTGATTATCATTTTTTTCTAGTCAGATAAATCATTCCTACAGCACAAGGCAAAATTACCAGTCATCTCTCAGCAACACTTTTCCAATTCGGACTAGGTCAACCATTTTGTAGATAGAAGTGCCAGAATTATTCAATCTTTCTGTCATGTCTCCCCCATGCCTCCCCCAAGACAGTTGGCCCTGGCCCTAGAAAGATAATGCTACATATAAGATATATATATATATTTTTCTCTCTTCAGAAAGAAAGGACTAGGACTATAAGTAATAGTTCCAGTCAGCAGTACAAGATTGCAAGTAAACGAACCCCTAAGTGAGAGCCTGTATTGTTTGGTGTTAGGTACATGTGTAAGAATTTTGTTAGTGAATATGAGTGCATGCCAGATGGCAACATCCATACAGAGGAGGGATTTCCTGCTAGATTGTGCATCTGAAGTAAGAGATTGAGTAAATCTGCCATTAGGAGATAGCCAGATGTCATATACCCTCCCCCACAGCCAAACATGAAATTAAGACAGGCTATATAACTGATCATCTAATCTGTATAGCTGAGGCTGTTCCGTGCCTACACAAACCAGGTAGAACTGAAAGAAGTGAAAAATTGAAGAACTTAAATAAAAAACACTTTATAGCAGTGTCTTTTGGGCACTTACAGTACCTAAAAGTCTTTTACAGTTATATTCTTGACTGTATAGATATTGATTTGTGCTGTGACAGGGTTTGGATAGGTAAAATAAGTAACTTAGCTGTCAGTAATTTTAGTTGAAAAGCCCACAGAAAACCCATTGTAGCAATCTTTCAAGAAATAGGTTGATGATGATGCTTTGTTTGAAAAAATCTTTGAGAAGAATATGAAGAAGATTTCTATGAAACGGTCCCTAAAAACAGTTCAAACACTACCAAATCCAAATGAAAATACATTTCTGCAAAATATATCACTAATCACATTTTGCAGGGCATTTAATTATAATATTCTATTTCTTATTCTTAATATTTAGTTCATCATCTAATATATAGTCCTCTCTAGTCTAGTTACAGTTTTGCATTTTTATATATGTTGCAAATTTATGTCCTATATATATATATATGACAAAAATAACATTCTTATCTTTTAAGTCCATTTATGCCATACGTTTACTGGTACTGTATAAACAAATTGCAATAAATTATAATAAAACAGTGATATATTTTCACTTAAATACTTTAACGTGTACTTGCAACAAAAGCATATACTATGTTATAGGTTCATATTCATATAAAAATTCCAATTTTTACCTGGTGCAAAGAATGTCCCAATAATGAATGGTACAAAACAGCACATTCCACTGGTTCTCATCTTGCAAAGACAGTCATTCGATCAGAGAATAGCAAAGGCAGCAATCATTCCTCTTTTCAGATTCAGTGCAAACTTTATAGCTCATATTCCACATAATCAGAAGTTAAAGACAATCTGCAGGAGGCGGATACCCACTGAATGCATGATTTAATCCTTCTAGCCATCCGTGTTGCCTGACTATAATTACTGGATGCACAGCACAACCTACCACTCTCACAGCCTCAGCTTTCCTTTAAAAAAGAAATGCTTGAGATAAATATTGCTGAATTAAAAACTACAGCTCTTACTGCTTATATCATGGACCATCTGACCCAAACATACTTATGTAATAGGTAGTTTTCTGCATGTATTTTGGACTGTCTTGTAAAGGTAGGCTCATGTGGATTTTAAATTTGGGACGGCACAAAGCTGATCAAGGACCACAATTGTGCATAATCCCCCTAAGAATCTTAAATGGATTCAAGAATCAAAACTCAGATTAGTTATGTTCAGAGTGAGTGAATGATTATTATTTGTCTTGTCAACACAGTACATTGGCAGCACCCGGGGAGCAGTGCTTCGGGACAATACTTTGCATATGAGTACCTTAGTGTAACCTTTCCGACCCGGGACTTGAACCAGCAACCCTCCGATCACGAAGCCAACCCCCTAAAAATTACGCTACCAACTGTTGTTTGATTGTAATGTTAAAAGCAAAAAAGTCTCAGATCAGTCCTATTCTATCTTTAGGCTTGTTTCATTGGTTGTTGCCTAATATCAAGCAGTGTGTGAGTGAACCTGAGCGAATATCATATTAGTTGGATCGCACTAGAGATCACTGGAAGTACATTCCAGCTGCTTCAAAAACTGTTTTATTATTTATTTTGGGGCCTTTGATCAGTGTCAGTATTACACACAGAACAGGAAGGGAAACTGGCACATCAGCAGCAATTATGGGGGAGATTGTGAAACATTCACTTCTTTTCTTTTGTGTATGAATATCACAGCTGCAACAGGCTGCACCTGTAAATATTAAGGTAATGGGATGAATCCGTAATTTCCATGTGTTATGTTACTTCTTTCTAAAAGTTAGAAATAAGTACCAAGCATGAAATGATTGCAATGTAATCAAGTGTGAAGTGATTTTAATGCTGGTAGTGCATGGCACCAATATAGTGCAAGTAGTTGTGGAAAAGCATTACGTTACAAATCATATAAACCTCAAGTCATTAACTAACATTTATTAAAATTCAAATTGCATCCCAGATCATGATGTACCATGTTAAAACAGATGTTTACTTGACTATGATGTTCCTTAAACAATATAATTGCATTTTGATTGTTCATGTTTCACATTGCCAAAGAAATTGAACTTGATCAAACTTCTTCAAAGTCAAAATTCTTTGTGAATATAGTAAACAGTGTAAAGCCCTTCTGTTGAGCTCACATAACTAGATTCAGGCGATGTGTAATCAACTATCTCTGCTAACTCACTGTAGGAGATTTACATATTTACAATGTCCAGTGACTTAACGTATTAGATTGGAGTAATTCTAATAGAACATGCTGTACAAGTTGGGAGACTTCACATAATTATTTCTATTTTTCAACAAGTTATTTCTTCATCATAACTGATTGTGGTAAGAAAACCAGCTTATTCGTTTCCTTCATAGAGAGCCACAGCCTGGTTCCTCTTTCATATTCATCTGAATGTAAAAGATATGATACAGCAAAGAGGTGAGGATGAAGCATGCTAAATGTTATGAGTAGTTCTTCTTATTAATCTTTGTATCCTGAAATGCATTGAGTCAGCATTCCCAAAACCATAAAACCTGAAATTTCACATGATGACCACCAAAAAGTTCTGGGTAAATGCTTTAATTGCAGTCTGAATTTTGTTGAATCAGATCAACAATGTGCTTTATTTTAATAGACTCTTAATTCACATATATGTTATTATATTTGTAGTTTTACATTATTGTGTGTATCAAATGTGTCTGCACACCAGAAACACCTGTTTTGGTATAGCCAGATTGCCCCTAAGTTTGAATTTGATGTAGGGATTTTACTTTTACTAACTTTTAATAGATTATTCTAGACAAAGAAGCAAGTCATCTATTATGCTGGAAATCATAGTTCATCTCAAATTCACAACAAGGGAAAACATAAAAAAAATTGATCAGTTTAATCCTTTTATAAAGTCCATCCCCATTCAAATATAGTCCTCATAAAAGCATACAAAATCTTTTAGGTCTCTCAGGCTTAGGGTTCAGAAATGCTCGAACAGCCTCCTCAAAGACTTCCTTCACCCCATTCTGGGTGAGAGCTGAGCACTCGAGGTACTTGACTGCTTTGATTTCTCGGGCCAGTGCTTTTCCCTGCTGCTGGGTGACCGGAAGCAATTTTTGTTCCTTTAGTTTTTGCAAAACTTCTGGGTCGTCTCTGTGGTCCTTTTTGGTGCCCACCAAAACAACAGGCACATTGGGGCAGTGCTGAGATATTTCAGGGTGCCACTTGAGCCTGATGTTCTCATAAGAGGTTGGACTGGAGATTGAGAAGCAGACGATGAAAACGTTGGTCTGAGGGTAGGATATGGTGCGCAGGCGGTCGTACGCTTCCTGACCCGCTGTATCCCACAGGTTAAGGCTGACGGGTCTCGAATCCACTGTGATCTGGGAGCTGTAGTTGTCAAACACTGTAGGGATGTACTCTTTAGGGAAGGCATTGGTGGTGTAGGAGATTAGGAGACACGTCTTCCCCACTGCACCATCCCCAACCACCACACACTTGACCGTCTGCATTTTCTGACGTTTAACTCCCCTTTCAGTAGCTTGAAAAAGTCTAGAAAATGCAAAGCAATTGATGCTAGGAGTAAATAAAAATATCTTAGTAGTAGTTGATAGAATACAGAAATTTGATCATTTCATGATTACATGCCAATAAGAAGCAGTCTTTTGATTTTGGTAGTGCTTTCTGTTTTGAAACACGCTATGAAAATAAAAATTCCTAACAAGACTCTGGCACTGTCTCAGTTTTTGTAATCATATGTTAATCTGAAAAAAGTACTTAATGAATGAAAACATAAACATACCCAGAGCAATGATCCTTCAGTAGAAGATTTTGGAAGCAGAGTTCTTTCTTGTCTCACAATCATGCGCAACATATTGAAAATCAACCTCCGCACCCACAATACTATACAGCCAGGTCAGCTACATTCACTTATGTTTTTTTAACAGAAGTGCTGTGCAGGCCTGGTGTCCTAGTCATTGTGAGGAAGTAGTCTGTCTCACAAGAAGTTTTTAGCCTCCTTATTTGCGTAACATGGTTACAAAATGGTATGACTAACTGCAAAGGCAACTTATTAAGACATTTTAAGCATCTAGACATTTTGACTAGAAAGCACATCTACAATTTTATTTAGTTACTGTTAGAAATACAGTTTTGATATACTACTATTTAAAATGACTTAAGAACACCCAAATGATGCAAGAAGGAATGAATTTGTCATCCATTTTAATGGCTATAGTACACTATATGTTCACTAGTCACAGAATACTTTACCTAAAATCACAAACATACATAAAAAGACAATGTAATAGTGTTAGATTTTTGTTTTAATGTAAGTCTCTGACAGTATGCAGTATGAGGATTCATCAGATTCACAAATTCTATTTGTGAATGCTATTTGCAACAGAAATATAGAAATCTGTGGATTAGATTAAACCTTTTCAAAAGTTAGTGTTCTTTTTTATATTTATCAGTCCACAGGATATGAATTTAGTTGATAATCACTTAGAAACTCCCCAAAACATTTACCCACGTATCATCCCAAAGACATGACATTGTTAAGAACTAGACCAAATGTAGCTCTGTATGATGAAATTATTAGTTAGATTCACATTATACAATAATGTCTACTACCTCATGGACAGCTGACAAAATCAGTTCACGCCTTATATATGACATGACTACGTCTATTTCCTAAACACACTGTCAGTCTCGCTGAAGTTACTTAGGGTTGAGAGTCTTGCTCAAGGCCCAATGGTAGTAGTTCAAACTAGAATAGAGCTGGAATTGGTCCGTATGCAAGCAGTCTACCGCTAGGCACCACCACCCCAGAAACATGGTGTGAGTCATGTTACTTAGCTTCTCATGTGACCTGCTTCCCTGGAACAGCTGAGCAAATCAGTCTTAGTGATAGACTGAATTTTTGATATTTTGCCCAACATAATAGACAAATAGTAGCTGTTGCCTCTACCAATTACATTCTTTACTAAAATTGTTAAGTTTTCCGTTTCTATAACAAAATTTCCAAACCTTACTTGGATAAAAACTATCACAACAATCCAAGTGTCTAGATCTATGTCACCTAACAACTGTAACTAATTTTATTTCCCCCAAAACAGGCAGGCAACGTCTCTTGTAGTAACATCACCTCTACAATAGGCGGCAATGTAGGCGGCACTTAGACTGCTGTCAGCGCCTTTTCTGCATTTTGTCAAAGGAGGCTAGGAGGCGTCTGAAATAGCTGCCTTACCCCTATGTAGTGTACTCAAGTCCTCAAGAAGTGTCTTTGAGAATGACTGTTCTAGTTCTTTTTCTAACTATTGTATTCACAAAGGGCCTCTTACTTTCACGAACATAATACATTTCATATTATTCTATACAACAACAATATTTAAGGTTAGAACTGCAACGTATACATGAATATATTTGACCTAAAACTGAAATTACCCACAATACCTGGGTAGTTGGATTAAATAAATGCGTGGTTTAGAACCGTTTTTCACTTCATTAGTAGTACGACGATGATATTTTGGTAACATGACAAAATGAGATGATTACACTACATAGGGATTAGGGGGCCATTTGAGCTAATCTCGAGCACCAGAGGAAGCGGGCGTAAGCATGGTAGAATCCAGTTCGTTTCTGCCAAGCCCTTACTGGACATAAAAGCCCAAATAGTAGAGAATTATCTGCAAAAGAATCTGTCCATAACGCTGCTCTATTTCAGTAATTTGGGCTGCAATTTCATTTTTCCACACAGTGTCGGTGGCTGCCTGTGTCGGCTTGATGTGCGGCGCTTCATAATGATCCATTGCAATGCAGATCGAGTCTAAGTGGAGGAAGCAGTGAAGCGGCCTCTGTCTGTCTGTCTGTCTCTCTCTCTCTCTCTCTCTCTCTCTCTCTCTGTGTGTCTGTGCTCTGCTTCTTGTGGCCTTAAATACGAAGCAGACGGTGAGCTGCACCGCTTTATCCGCTTGGTAGCTTGTCTTTGTTCGTCTTTGGGCTCGGAAATACAGAAGAGATCTTCAAATCAAACCAGCGTCGAGGGCGGTGAACTGTCTTGATGGAGTGCGGACGGGACTCTCACGGGAGCTGGAACAGGACTTAACAAACCTACGATTTCATTTCTTTTTTAAAAAGTGAGACATTACTACTAAATCTGAGGTAGAAAATGCTAAACCTATTTTCATTGTCTGTTTTTCTGTAGACGTGCCACTTATCATTTAGTTCAAACGGGGCTCTGCAAGGCGTTACGTAGCCAAGGTTGTTGAACCGCTAGCCGGTTAGCTTCATGTACGGGTTTTAACCGAACTTTTGGCCGGTTTAACTATCATTTCATGTCAGTTCCTGACATTTTACAAAAAAAATAACTTCTGTCTAAAAATAACGTTACATGCCTGTAATGCCAGCACATAACGCTAACATGTTAGCCAGCTAAACGTTAGCTATGTTCTAAATACTACGTTCACACCTGGACTGCTAACGTTAGGTAACCAACGTTGGCCTGACTGAGTCTGATTCTTTTTGGCAGAATGGCATATTTCATCCTAAATATATATTACTATATTATAATTTACCAAAAGACGCGACGTGGAGAGGCTGATAAAAATGATATTGGCCGTTCCTTGCTAGCCCACTAGCTTTCATTACAGCTGACTGGGTAAAAAATAGATAGAAAAGTTTCCATGTTGAGTAATATAATGAATGTATACGCTGAAGGAGTACGCGTTTAATTTGATGTAAGGTGTAGCTTTAAGTGACACCTGGGGTTTAAATGGTGTAAGCTTAGTGTATTAAAGATTGAGTTTAAGATTAGCGTTAGATTTGATTCGTTAAGACATTGAGATTTGCTATACCTGTACTGTTTTGTTTAATAGGTGTGACGCTTATTGTGTATGTATATTTGCATTGTCATTTGGCTTTATTCTGAGTCCTTCTCATGATACTGGTAGAAATGTGCAAACACCAGAAAGCAAATCTATTAAATGTGCTTGTAAAAGGAAATAAAATCTAACGAAGGCTATATAACAAAATGAAGAAACAACCAGTAATCGTTTATTTATTAAAGGCAAAACATCTACCAGGTAAATACAATTGTGTGATTAGTGTTGTCATAATTAAATATGTACATACATAGGATTTTTTTTAGTTCAAACCATTTCAGTGAAATATGATTCTGAAGATAAATCTGCAATAATAGTCCTTACATGATGGTTATATAAATGTAACCAATAAATGTAAGGTATGAGGGGAAAAACGTTTTTGCTGAATTTAACCTAACCATTTTATTCAAACATGTCTCTTCCCTAGATTGATTCTGCAGTCTCACTATGGATTTCACTAAATTGACAAGTTTATGGATCATGTTCTTATGCCTCTTGGGAAAGTGTCGGACCGACAAGCCCAATCAAGTTGCAACAGAACAGCAGCAAGTTGACAATGGTATGTTGGATGTGCATAGTCATTAACAGCTAGAATAAAAGTTGTGTTCTTTTTCTTAAATCTGATTATCCAGTGAATAACATCATACTTGATGAAGACCCTAACACCAAGGATTAACACTAACTCCTATTATAAGGTTGTTTAGAGGCACTGTCTTGGTTTAAAAAAAAAACCCCAAACATCCATGTTAATTATTATGCTATATGTCATGGCTGTATTTAGACATTGTTTGGACTCCAAATGTAGCCACTCTGAGAATAGACAGGGTATGCATTCTCGATTAAGCACTGTCGTCCATGAGATCAAGGCAGCATGTCCTTTAAATCAGCTTTGCCATATTGGTATTGTCTGTCTTTAGACACATCTAAATTGTTGTACAAAAATGTTCAAAAATGGAGCAAATAAACCATGCCATTGAGTGACTTAAATTATAAACTAATTAGCTTTAATAGAAGAAGATGGCCTTCAGAGCATTTAGTTTGTGTAAGTTCATGTCCGGTATGTTATTCAACTTGACTCGTTTTAGGTGATTCACATCCATGACATTGATATACCGTTTTTGGCTAATCAGCCTGAGGTTTATTTTGGATAATTCTTTGTGGCGACCATGATATCAAACTTTGTCATTTCTTCAACCCATTGCAGTGAATGAGATTTTTAAAACCTTTCTTCTTCCTCTGTTGTAATGATGGATTTGAGTTAGTGATGCTCATCATTCATTGGTTCAGAGTGCCAGAGTCCAGCTGAATTTGGTCATTTTCTGGTCAAACACAACTGACTAAACATACTAACGGGAATTCTAGCATTTGTTGGAACAGAGAAATCATTGAAGAGACTGTGGACACTCATCTTTAATCCCTCAAGCCACTTGCAGAGGTGGGGTCTGATGCATTTGAAAACATCTTTTGTAGCGTAAATAGTAATCTGTTTAGAATGTAAGAGGAACATGCTTCATCACTGCATAAGTGTGGTTTTGGTAACACTGTGCCTACACACTTTTGCAAGTTGCCAGTGCTTTTGTCCTGCCAGATTCAACTGTTTTAATAGCCAGTACATGTTTCTTAATCCTTGAAATATTTTAACTTGTGCTAAACCAGTTGGTGCTAGTGTATTTACTTTGCCCTGATTCCTTTGGCCTTGTAGATGAAGTCAGGTAGGCATTAATGATGTGTGTTCACAAGTGGTCAACTTTGACACCTTGGAGTCACACAAAAGACACAGGTGTAAGTTGCAGTGTGTGGCGACTTTTCGCTTGTGATCGGGAAGAATTTGTCATTGTCAAACAGGGCCCATCTTATGTTGTAGAAGTACATCCAAAAGTGCTCTAATGACCTGTAAGCACTTGACAACCATGTCTCAAGCCCGGTGTACTTAAGGGTCTTTGTCTATTTGGAACGGAGCCCAGACATCAAGTGATATTACAGCATCCGGCCCCAAGTCAGCGTGGCTATAACTGAGCTCCATTTGACCCTCCCCATTAAAACACTTTATTGGCTTCACTGACTGTTTTATGAATCAGAGTTTGCATGACATTAAAGCACCTGAATAAAGTAGGATCTCTCTGTGTTGAACACTAAGGTGTAAAAAACCTCACTCATACGCTGGGGTGCTGGATAGTTGTTTAAGAGCTACAGAGAGCTGCCAGACACTGTGGCGAAAGTACTGAGATAATATGATATGAGATACGGACGCTTATGCAATGCAAAGTGGAGCTGAATTGTATTAACTGTTCAAACGAAATGAGATCATTGTTGCTTCGCCGATACCTTTGCCTGATGGCACTTGTAGTTCCCAGCTGCACTGGTTTGTCCCAGCGAAGGAACTTGGGTGTTACCTTACTCGAGGGCACAGATGTGGGAATTCTAGTGCTGGGATTTATGCAGACTTGTCTGAACCCATGGCCTCCTTCTACCTCATATGACAGTGAAGTAAAGAGCAGCTATATTTGAGTTAATTTTTAAAAAGAAAATGCAGTTTATTCAAATTGTTCATTGTTACAGGAGTAACAATAATTTGTTACTCCTGATAATTAAGGATTAGGTTGTGTGTGATATATGCAGAGCCTACATCATAACGCGTTAGCAGTTATACAGAGTATAAGACAGGATTTTAAAATGTACTTAGACATGCCATCTGTGTTACTCAGTTTTTGTGTTTCCTCTTCCTGTGAGGCAGCAGTTGAACCTTTCAGCAGCTTTGTTTCAGCAGCAACTTCTGTTGTTAAGCCTATCAAAGTGTCTACATTTTTTATTTATATAATAAGAAAGGCAAATATCCTAATGCAACATTTTAAGATTTTATTATTTTAAACGATGAATTCCCCTTTAGGTTTAACACCATGCAGTCAATCCACATACAAATTGAAGATGAATTGGGCTACATTTTTCAAATTGTTAACAACGTAACTGACCAGATTTGTCACTATTTAGTAAAATTCAGCATGACGTCAGTAGATGACATGGATATACTGTATGTCCCGATAAAAAAATGGGCAAAGCAGTTTGAAAATGTGATTTATGCTTCCACAAGAGTCAGGTAAGCCCAGTTAGATATGATTGAGTGTGACATGTCCAGCTTTACATCTATGGATCTACTTCTGGAGATTTCAGTTTTCAGTCTCAAGTACAATACTTAAAATTTGACTTTATACTGTGTTGTTACAGAACTCTATCTAAGGCTATAGACCTTGAGTGTGATTCAGCACTCTGCCACCCTCCTTTTTTGTGCAGTGCTGATTGATAGCCAGGCCTGTATGGACTAGTGGAACATTGCACAGATGTCTTAATTCTTTTTTATGCAAATTCACAGCAGGAAATGCAGTTTACAGGAGAAATCAGACTGTTCTGCTTAACCTGTTTTACCAACATAAATGCAGTGCAGATATAGACATGATTTTTTAAAAATTTGATCTCTGAATTATAGGAGCTAACTGTATTTTCAAGAAGTTAATGTAGGTATGTCTTTTGCTGTAAATCTAGATATGTATATGTGACTCTGTATTAGTATGTATTTCTGCTGTTCTTTTTGTGTGCATTGACTGTCTGATAAAAAACGTCAAACTTGCTGAGAAAAGTATGCTTGGTGAAACAGAATCCAGCCATGCTGTCACAAGCTGGGAAGTAGTATCATATAGAGTAGGATATCTCCTCCATACAGCTTCTTCCTCATCACACCCACAACAGTAAACTGCTCTTTACAACAGTAAACTGCTCTCATATTTAGACTGGGATTTCAGCGTGATCTAGAAGGCTGTTCTGAACATTTCATGCGTTACTGGAAATTGCCTTTATGCAGATAGTAATTGCAACAGACTTTGCAAGCTGTGGCTTGTGTTTCTGATTGTAAAGAAATACACTAATGTTTTAAGCTAAAAACGAAGTGAACACAGTATTGTGACAGTGATGCATGCATGTCTCTACAAGTGCTATCTCATATTAAAAAGATGGGGTTAAAATGGGATTTTTCATGCAGTTTTGGCACCTGTGAAAATTGCTTCCTCGCTTGTAAGAACACCCAGAAAGGCCGAAGAAATGCTGTTGTCCTTCCAGCTAGCTTTTGTATTTTAAATGGTTATCCGGTTAGATTCTACAAGTTGAATTCCTACCAGGAAAAAACAAAGAAATTGCTCCTTGAATGCTTTCCTTTTTGCTAATCTGAGAAAGGCATTTTCAATCCGCAGTTTCACTTCCTGTGCTTTTAAGATTCCAATATTGGTTCTTACTCAGTAAACACTATGTAAAAGGCCTCGAATGAGTGAATATTTTTTCAGAGAGTTCTTATTTTCAGAGCTTGCAGTAAATTATTGGTTTGACAGTCAGTGGTTCAGTTGTGAAACTACTGCATTGTTTTTGATCTGACTTAATACTAAAAGCAAAATGAAGCAGTTTGAACTTGAGTGCCCACTGAGTCCCCAGGGCTTCACACTTCTGTAAGCAGCATGATATCGCCCTCACTCTACTCTCTAGAGAACTCGGATCTATTTCCTCTAGTAGTTTTCCAAGTCCTTAGAAAGACACGGGAGGGACGGCTGACTTGGTGACTTTTGACTGGTTTATAATAAGAAACCATTTGTAACTGATAGTGTTTTGTCCCTTTAAAATAAATGTAACTTTTTTGTGCTGTTTTTAGTAATCTTTGGATGATTGTTTTTCTGGTTTAACATCTGATTATTGAATTTCTTTCCAATTCCCAATGTCTATGTGTGGGAAAAGTGTGGGACATAATTGTAAGCAGACTTTTAAAGTGAATTAAAATGAGTGATTGTCATTGTGAACATAGCACAGCACATAGTGTAGTACAAACAAAATGTGACCTCTGCATTTTAAGGAGCAGTTGGCATCTTTGGCACCGCCCAGGGCACAGTGCTTGGGGTCAGTACCTTGCTCATGAGTACCTCAGTGGTACCTTTACCGATCCAAGATTTGAGCCGGTGACCCTTTAATCACAGGGCCAACTCCCTAAATATTATGCTAATATATACCCTTTGATTTTACCTTGGTTGTAATAATGAACCATAAGGTTTTTATATGCTTTTACTGACTGACCATGATGTATTATTATTATTTTTTTTACAAGGGACAGTTCATTCATGAATTCCAAACACTGATTTTAATGCTTGTTCTGTTAATTGACCAGCCCTTCGCAAGCCTGCAGTGTTTGCCGTTTGTGTTTAAACATGTCAGGATGATTTGGATATTTGTTCAGCATGCAGAAACAGAAACACTTGGATTTCTTAAAATGGACAGGTGAATGGAAATTGTAGAACTGTGCTGATTAGCCATAATGTGTTTTAACTCATATTAACACAAACACTGGGACACACTTCTGATGTCAGCGTGCCCACCCTGACCATATTTTTCATTTCAGACACATAGCAACATTACTGGTTGTTTTCTGTACACTTGGACTTTAGAACCTTTTTGCATCACGCTGCTCTTTGAAACTTTATTCCAAACAGAGCGACGTTCCACAGGCCCACTGTGGCAACGTAACAGCTGTACAGATCTGATGGATAAAAATAGGAGCTTGCTAGTCTAAGTTAATACCAGAGCCAGGCCTATATTTAGCTCACCTCATGGTTTGTTCTGTGGGCCATCAGAGTAGTATTTCTAGGAGTCTCTTCAGAAGCCCTGTCGAGTTTTGAAATGTGACCCAGATTTAATTAATCCAGTTTTAAGTTATTGAGCACTCCACCCAAACAGTAATGTGTCAAATAATGATTAAGAGCATGGCTTTTTTTTTTTTATTGATTGTCAGCCACATGAACATTACTTGGTGTAATTGCCTTGTTGACGACCGTTGCCGTTTCATTGCTTGACTCTTATCCTTAATTTATTCATCAAAATTTGTGTGAAAGCTGTTAAAAAAAAATCTGTGTTGGTGTCAGGTCTGGGTTTGTTTTCATTGCTTCAGTGCTGTCTGTCTCTCCCCCCAGAACTGTGTCGCATCGACGAGCCGCTGTGCCAAGACGAAAATGCCATTCTCAGTTTTGAGGCCATCCGCAGCATCCACAAGCAGATGGATGATGATGCCAATGGAAATGTGGACGTTGCAGAGACTGATGGGGTCAGTGCTTTGATTTTTCGAGTAATACATTCCTTATGTTTTCCCAAACACTACAATGAGGTAGTTGAGGCATTTGGTAGCACATTTTGGCCGCTCAGAAGGCAAATAAACACTAGGTTTAGCTAAAGTTTCCTTTAACAACACTGGGTCAGAATTTCATCTGCACTTTGACAGTAGTTCCTGCAGTGCTTTTAGCAGCCAGATCTGTGTGATTGGCTTATTTAATAAAAGGATCACCTTTAACATTGTAATGCCTCCCTATCCACTTAAATACACCGTCACGTGTAATGAGATTTAGCTGATTTGTACTTTCTTTAATACCCATACCTCTAGTCTGGTGCACTTGCTCTCTTCTAAAGTAGCTGCAGTATTATTCAGTGTTATTTTATCTGCATTGTTTTTATGCCAGTTGGAACAGATTTTGCTTACTCTTCTTTTTTTGAAAAAAAAAATTTCCCCTCTGTTATCCGCTGTAAACCCTCTATGGGCTGGTCAAATGTAGTGACTTCCTCTAGAAGTGTAAAAGTCAGCTGTTTTAATCTTATATAAGGGCCTACATAGGATTTACACACTTGATAGTAGCAGCCATTTTTGGGAGGTCTATTAATTGGTCGTGAAATACTGGAAATTTTATAACCCAATACTTGGGGTATAGGTAAGTTTTGCCCACCACTGCCCCAATTTTAAATTCAGTTAAAGACTTGATTAATTAGGTTCCATCGACACCCTCCCTACGCTGGAGCATTCTGCAGATTTCACAATTAGGCAAAATAAGCTCTATTAAGAGATACATTCTTAGTGTTGCATGTTGTGACCTCACTTTCAGCCGCTAGCCCAGGGGTCCCTACCACTCCTAAAGTACAGAGATCTTTTCAAAGGAGGCCTTCAGAGGCCCTAGCCGGCAATGTGAGGTAAGTGAGGAGCGGACTTTGTACTCCAGTGCTAGCTTTGAGCCAGGGCTGAAGAATATGTTCAAAAGCTACTACACAAGCCTCCTGCCCCGCAACAAAGCAACACAGATCCTTCTTCCTCCCACGTTGATTTGTCTGCCCTCTCAGTGGATCACTGCTAACCAATGCTGTTCTTAATGGCATGGAAAACGGCAACAAAGAACACTGCTGAACACATGCTATAGCGGAAGGCCCTGCAAGAGAAGCACCCTCACTGATAAAGGCTTTCGGCTTTTTATGTTGAAGCAGTGGCTACTTGCAACGTGCACTTACAGCCTTGGCTTAATATAACTGTTGGAAGCCTTGCAGTCTATAGTCACGGTGTCTGCATGTTTGGGAAATCCAAAACTACCATGCCTATGTGAATTAGTAGGTTTCCTCTCGGCGCCTCAGGCTAACTGATCTGAGCAATAGTCCAAGGCCAGTGCCTCTCTTCTGGCTTTCTGTCATACGAGCAGTATGTTGTGGGGGCGTGCTGTCGTTCCGCAGCCAGCACTTTCCCGCCATCATTATGGCTAATCTGTGCACAGGGAAATTGTACCATCTCTGATAGGCTGGCATTACTTTCTAATGGTGAGGATTCGAGTTGCCTAGAACAGTGTCTAGATACGGTTAAAGGGCTTTTAGAACTCATGTGCATAGGTCATTAGGTGCTTTAAATTTAAAACATCCTTATTTTTCAAACTGTCTACCTGATTAAGGTCACCTTGAATCTTGAACTTGCCCATCACCAGTAGATGTTAGTTATTTCAGATGGCTTGAGTTTGGTGTTTGGTGAACGTGAGTGTTGTGAGTGTTGCATATGATGCAAAAGATGATTCATCCAGGTGACAGCCTTCATGCTAAAAGGGGTGATTATTATTTGGACTGCTCATTGTGCTGTCACTGGGTGACAGTGCAACCATAATATGGTTAGTGCTGGGCGGTATACCGGTTTATACCGAAAACCGTTTTTTAATTTTTGTTATGATATAACTGTTCTTATACCGCAATACCGGTTTAAATAGCCTAAACAACGTTTGGAAAGTGGCACAGCTGGAAACTGTTTAAGGGGGGAACTTTTTCACTGCTGCACCACTAAACATGGGGCGCTAAAGTTTGGAAACGGAAGGTATAATTGACGCTGCAAGTGAAAATAATGAGACACAAGTAGAGCTGAAACGGTTATTCAAATATTTTTGCAATTTTTCTAGAATCGAAGCTTCGTTTAAGTCATTTCACTCGCTAGAGCATGCGCTGCTTGTGTTTCACACGGACGCTTATTAATGACGCGCAACGTTTTCAGTAGCGCGATCAAGACAGGACCTCATCCCTCTGTATGTGAACGTATTTGTGAGATTTTCCGTGCACAAAAACAGAAGTCGAAGTACGAAGTCTAAATACCTCTTTGGATGCTTGAAAATATATTGTGAAAAGTATAGTTTTGCCAAAAACATGTCTTAGAGAATGAAACTACGTTCGGTTTCCAGATCTTCAGGTAACACTGGTGAAAAAGCAAAAGCAAGTTCAGTCAGATGCAATAATTCATTTCATCCATTAAAATGTGGTAAAACGCCCAGTCATACTTTAAAAAAAAAAAAAATAAATAAATACCCTGAAAAATACCGTCATATACTGTGAAATCAATATAATTTTGAAAATACCGTGATAAAGATTTTCGGTCATACCACCCAGCTCTAAAGATGGTCACATTATTGCTGAGATTTTGAGCTGTTGGTTACCCGTTTTAATCACAGAAGACATTTTATTTTACTCTTGTGTGATGATGTAAGTGTGGAAGTGTGACTAATGCTGCAGGACGAACAAGTCACATTTAGAAAATAATCTTGTAGTGTAATGAAGATCAGAATAATGAACTTGTCCTTTCTTGCAGGTTCAAAAAATAAAAGAATGATTAAATTACGCTCTCATCAATTTTAACAAATGTGGGAGGAGCCGTAACCAACTGCTTGTATATACAGAAGGCCTGCTTTATTGGGTTAACTCTGTTGGTTTCATGCTTTATTTTTTCATAAATTCTGTATTTCTTCATTTTTCATTGCCATTTCTTCTAGAGTGTCAGATGTATTGGCCTTTGCCATACAGATGCGCGAGTTCTCACCAGGTCTACCTATTCAGCAGTTTGTTGTTTAACTACACATGGAAATTTTTTACACTCAGATTTGTACTATGACCACTTGTGTGCCCTGTAATGATTTTCCATGATCCTCTGGTTTGGTGCAAGGCCTTTTCCCTGTAGTTTGTTTGAGGTCACTTGAGTCTCCGTAGCCAGGCTTAGTTCTCTGTGACAATTTCCCTCTTGAAACTGTTCATGCCCAAGGGCCAAATTCTGCTTACGGTACCAGGCAGGAGCACATTTTTTAACCTGTTTTAACATGATACAGCTGTAAGAAAGCTAGTATGTATTTGCATGGTTATAGCAGTGTAGTAGGACAAATTTGGTAGCTGTAGTAAGAAAAGCAGTTTCAAAACCAAGTGAAAAGTAGAGCATTATCCTCTAACTAACTCTTTGTCTTGGCTAGCTAGCTTTCTCTCTGTAATCTCTTCTGTTTGTCGTTCTCTGTCTGAAATTCTAGAAGTTAAATATAAATATAACAAGCTAATCAAAAAATCAAGCAAAGTTTATGCTGACTGTCTGAAAGGTTGTTCACACCGTCTCCTCATAACATTACTGTTTCAAATTGCGCTTCATTAACTTCCGGCTTTAGAACATACAGGGCTAATTTCTTGATCATGGATTAAGCCTAGTCTTGGACTAAATTACTCTACAAAATTGAGATTCACCACTGAAACTCAGGTCTAGTCTAGGCTGAGGCTTAATTATAGTCTGGAAAACTGGCCCTCAGGATTTTAGCGTGCAGCATCAGCTTAAAGTTGTTCATTTAATGCAGCTGGAAAACCTCTAGCTGTGGTCACAAAATCTTTTTAAAATGATGTATATGTGTTTTTTTGCAGATGTTGGAAGTCGCTCTGGATAAGAGCGCCTGCTAAATGCCATAAATGACAATGTAAACTCTTGAATACTGTACACAACAGAAAGATGACAGTGTTTTAAGACACTATTCAAAATATGTTGATTTAGGGAATGCTTCATTTTCTACTGTAGTTTGCTGTCCGGTTCCTAATATGGATATGCTAAGGTAGATTATGCTATCTCTCTTCCTATAGTTCTTGAGAGAGGACCTGAATTATCACGATCCCAAAGCCAAGCACAACACTTTTCATGGAGATGACCAGTTGATCAGTGTGGAGGACTTGTGGAATTCATGGAAGAGCTCTAAAGGTAGGCATGTCTTAATTGTGCATAAAATTCTTTTTGGTTAATCATTTTTGTGTCTCTTGTTTTAAAGCATGTTTGTCATAGGATCGGGCAGTTTGCAGAAATAAGTGTTTTGTTAAAGGAATAAATACTTAAAACTCTAAACTGTTGTATGGACAAGAATTAGATAAAGAGTAAAACTTAAACTGCAGTCTGTTTTATATAGAAAACAAATAAGGAAGGAAGTAAAATGTAAGGAAGACTTTTGTATGAAACACCAGTAAACCAAATTGGGTCTTTGTTAGTGGGGAAAAAAAGCCCAAATAATAATAATAAAAAAATCTGAACATTTCAGAAGGATCAATTTTAAACAAAGAATTAAATATTATGATTGTTCTAGATTGTTAAAATCTCGCTTATACAGCCATTCGTAACTATGTTTTCAATTGCTTGGTCTTCTTAACGATTGTCATGCTTTATCTGACTAGTGTTTTATTTTCTGTGTATGTGTTATTTTTATTTTCAATTGGTTGTTGAACAGGGACTGCGGTCTGCCCTTATAAGAGACAGATCCAGAGCAAAGTGGGGTATATGTGTTATCAGGTGTTATATGGGAGATAGAGGTGTTAAGAGGTGTGAGCACAGCTCATTCAATGAGAGCAAACTGAAGGAGTGACATCCCAAAGCCTTCAACAGCTCATTCACGTTCTGATAAACTTCACTGCGGTCATGGGCTTTTCCTCAAACCTCGTGTTGCAACTGCAAGGCTGACCAGTCTTGCTTGTTGGCTCAGTCTCACTCCCTCCCACTCCTCTCATTTACCCTGCAATGCAGTTCTTCTTCAAGGCTGAGCTTGGAAGGCAGAGCAGAGACAACTAAGCTTTTTTACAGCACATTATGCCAGGATCATATTCAAAGTAGTGATTTAGGTTTGATTTGTTTTTGACACAATTTTTAATGGTTAACTTTTTTGTCCAAATTATATATCCTGATCTGATGATTACTCAGATAATGAGCTCATTCATTAACTATGCAAGAAATGATGCACACATTAACACCTTTTGAAGCACGGATGCACTGAGTCATTCCCAGTAGACGATAATTCTTGCTTTGAGTGTCTCCACTGTCACGATTATTGCCACAATTAATGCTAGATCCATTAGAATGTTCAGCCGTTTTGCTTTTTGTTTTTTTGGGGAGTAGTTTGGTTAAACCCACTCAGTTTGTTACCAAACAGCAAGTCAATTTGTTTTTGTTTATGCTTTATTTGTGGGAGGGGTAGCCAATTATGTGAGCCTAATCAGAAACTTACTTCAGTGAATTTGTTTTGTTCCTCAGTGTATAACTGGACAGTGGATGAGGTGGTGGAATGGCTAGAAGCCTATGTGGAGCTGTCACAGTATAAGGAGTTTTTCCGTAAAATGAACTTGAATGGAACAGCCATGCCCCGGTAAGTCAACGTCTGTTCAAGTCACAGGACTTCTCATTCACTGCACTAGGGGTGACACGATTATTCGATTAACTTGAATAATTCGATTGCAAAAAATGGCCGAGGCAATTTTTCTAGAATCGAGGCTTCGTTTAATTCATTTCACTCGCTAGAGCATGCTCCTCTGGTGTTTCACACGAAAGCTTATTAGTGACGAACAACGGTTTCATGTTCCGTGATTGAGGCAAGACAGAGGGATAAATGACAGAATAGGAGTGTGCGATAGATATATGTCTTCAATATGTTTGGTGTTTTGCTGCTGATGAAAATTAGAAGATGTAGGTCTACAATTGAAATTTGTCACTTGTAATAGTAGGTTGGAGGGATGGTAGAAGCAATAAAGTGGTCTGGTAGGTGAGTGTAAGTATTATTAAATTAACAGTTCACTGCCTTATGTCATATATTAAGTCTTTATACAAAGTTTGACTGAATGAATGAAGTTTTGCGACTCGCTTTCTCAACAAACCTGTCTCTCATCGAGTTTGTTTTCTGTATCCCCAGGCTGGCTGTAAAGAACAACACACTGACGCAGACTGTGTTAAAGATTTTGGACCGCAGTCACACTCAGAAGTTACAGTTGAAGGCACTTGATACAGTTCTGTTTGGAGCCCCAATGAGTGAGCAAAAAAACCCATTTCTGTTAGAAAACAAGTTTATCTCCCAAGTATACTCATTTGGATACTTGGTATAGTTTTCAAAATATTTAAAACAGCTATATTCCTTAAAATAGAGAGGCTGTGTATTGTTTTATTAGTAGTCACTTCCCTGTCAGTTAACAGTAACTGTCAGCTGGTATTGTGATTGCATTGTGAATTCATGTCATAAATATCATTACGCCATTGCATTTACTGAATATTCAGTCACATTTGCATAGAATGAGTCAGCAAACTACTAAATGAAATGCTGAAATCCTGCCAGCAAGCTGGCTTTGACACTTCAGTACATTTTACCTCTGGAGAAAAGAGTTTTAATTCATAAGTGCTTTGTTCTGTTTCATGTCTTTGCTGAGTGGTCTGTTTTATTCATTCCAAACCCACCTTCTGTGAAGCTGTGTTAAGTCAGGTGAAAATCAAACATGCCTGTTCATCGTTGAAGCAGGGGTCTGTTTAACATCGCTTGCTGTTTGCATTGTACCGTCATTGCTGTTTGTATTGGCCTGTGGATCGTTCAGAACGGCATGTTTATACCTCTGCTAGTTCCTCCCTAATTTACTGCATCACACTCCTGTACCGACAAGTCAAATAGCCTTGCCGAGACCTCATTGGTTTAAGATCATCTTGAGATTTTGCCCATTAGGGCGCTGTTCAGCCTGACTTTTAATGCCCATTTGAGTCACTGTTGATTGATGGGAGTTCCACTGAAAGGAAGTGCATGGGAGGAAGGGGTTGTGAAAAGATAGCTCCGGATTCTAAGCACAACTGTCTGGCACTGAAACAGACAAGCGTCACATTCCTTCTTTCATCTTTTCTCTCGTGCCTCAGGTCTCTAGAATGCTGAGCTACAGGTCTGAATCGCTCAGGTGTTTGTTGCTTGTCTCTGTGCATTTCTGTTTTTCCCCACCTCTCTTATCATTTTTCTTGGTCTTTGTGCAGTCTCAGACCGACACATTCCTGTGTGGCTTATTCAACTCTGACCTGATATTTACAATTTGTCACGTTTCTCTTGATCAAGTATGCATTAGCTCAAACAAGTGCAGTGATGCACAAGATCAACACATTTATTCAAAGCATCTTCCCAAAATAAAGGTTTGGGAAAGTTAATGGTGTTTTTGTTAATGTCCCAGGATGTTCCTGAAACACTTTTGTTGTAGCACCAAAGGGTGCACTTTATCTCACACACATCTGATTTTTAGCATCTGACATAGAAGGCAGTAGCGCACTTCTCAAATGCTTAACAATGCAACAGCAGTAGGGACGCAGTGCAGCGAGTCTGTGTGTGTCATATGTCATTGTGTGTGAAGGCTTGAGAGTCCCAGCTGTGGGGAACCTGTGGAGCTTCCTACAGGCTGCTTTTGACAGAAGCCAAGACTAGCCTGCTTGCCCCATGCTGATCTTCAGCATTTGCTGTCATCTCTGAGAGTGACGTTGCTTCAGGCTGTTTTGCACCCGCCTGCGGGTATTGTTTGGGCGGCCACTAGGTTGATTCGCCTACATAATTTGCTTGCTTGACTGATTTCAGTAGGCTCTGGTGAGGTGTTTTGTATTAAGCCAGCATGCTCACCTGGTTGTGACAGGGAAGTGTTTAGAATAATGCATCAGCAAAACACAGCAGGAAACAATGTTCCAGTTATGTAAGATAGCGGGTTAGTAATACGTTCAGTAAATATGTCTAACTGAGGTCAGTCATTGTAGGCAACACAATAGATATGCAGATTAAAATATAAAAGTTGTCCAATGACCCACATGTAGCTTTTGTGAAAGTGTTGGGGACATTTGTCATTTTGTCAGTAGGTAATGTCTTCTGTCATTCATCCCAATATATACGTAAAGTGGCCCAGTGAAAGTGAGTGATTATTTGTTATTGTGAACACGTCACAGCACTGCACACAGTCCACCACAGCGAAATGTGACCTTTGCCTTTGACCCATCCATGAAGGATCTGTGGGCAGTTGACGGGCAGCGCCCAGAGAGCAGTGCGTGGGGACAGTACCTTGCACGGGAGTACCTCAGTGGTAGCTTTACCAATCCGGGATTTAAACTTCTGATCACGGGGCAAATTTTACCACTGCGCCTACAGCCCTGTGCAGAATGATTTCTGTTCTATTGAATATTTCTGTCGTCTTTGTACCATATCACAGAATGAGAAACTTGACTGTTTTAAATTAGCGTGTCAAACTGTTACAAAAATCATAAAAAATCTTTTTTTTCTTATTCTCTTCTTTTGTTCTGCAGTGAACAGTCACAACCACTTAAAGGACTTCATGCTGGTGGTGTCTATAGTGATTGGTATGGGTGGCTGCTGGTTTGCTTACATCCAGAACCGTTACTCCAAAGACCACATGAAGAAGATGATGAAGGACCTAGAGGGTCTGCAACGGGCTGAGCAGAGTCTACATGACCTTCAGCAAAAGTGAGAACATATTTTTCCTCTTCTCTGTTAAATATGGCGGTCAGTTGCGGAATGAACCTGAGCCGGTACTACGGTTAACCTGATGGCAGATAAAAAGAAAATTAGGTCATCTGTCCTTAACAGGTCATAAATACTTTTACTTGATTGTTTTATAACGACCGATTCTCAGCTTGCTAAATGTCATATCACCATTTGTGAAAAAACACCTAGTGGCTTTGGATACTTGCCAGTGTTATATGTTTTGGAACCCGTAATAGTTTTGAAGCATGAGTTTCTCTGTACTCTGGTTGTGGAAGTTGTAACTGACTGAGTAGAGTTCATGAAGCAGAGACGTTTGGGCTGAAATGTTGTGCATTTTGCCTATGAGAACTGATTTGGATCTATTTAGGAAGAGTTATTTTCTTGCTGCTACTGATCCAATCTGGCTGTAGTGACTCAGACAATATTACACCATATGAGATTAATTACAAATTACACACAATAATTCCATGATCTGAGTGAGAGACAGTAAGTTTAATGAAGGTCCGTAAGCAGTAACAAAGACTGTCATACAACTACTAATATGTTAAATGGTTCATGAGAATATGACACTGAAATGTCCTCTATCAAATCCCTTATAATACTATCGGTGGTCCTAAATACCATCCCTTCCTGCCCTGCTTTCCACACAGCCACAAAGTCTGTCACCTCTGCGAGTGACAGAGATGAGTGTAGATGGGACGAATGGAAACTATGTCGTTGATGTAAATGTAGAAGGATGTTCAATCTGTTGTTTTTGAAAGCAGTTGCTCAGAAAACATTCCAATTTGCAGCTTTCTAATCTGCAAAAAATGTAAATATTTGTTGACAGCTATATCGGCAAGCAGTCTAGCTCACTCAGCCATAAACGTTTAGAGACTTGAGGGCCAGCCAGTAAGATGAAAGGGGAGCTAAAAGCAGCATATTATGATTTTGTGAATTGACACCTGCTTGAAAATACTGTCTGATTAATATTGTGACATGCTATTCCTTAGAATTTTGTGAAGTACACGAAAATAATTTGTTAGCGCCTGCAACGGTCTTGCATACACCTTATCCTTGTCGCAAGCGGATGCTGGTTAATATCACTTAAATATAGCTGCTGCCGGAAGACTTGGTGTGAAGTGAGTTAGGGCTGCTCACTAAACACCAAATGGTTGGCGGCTCTATTTTGGGAAAGTATGCAGGAAATAGATGTTGTTCATGTGGGCTGCTGCATTCAAGGTGCTTTACCTCTGTACTCTCAGTAGTACCTTTAAAGACTTCGGTATCAAACTTCTACCAACCCCTACACCACAGTTCACTATTAGTGGGAGTACCTCACTCTGTTGTAGGGGTGTGCAAAAAAAATCGAATCGAATGGAATTGCGATTCTTTCTCTGTCGGTTCAAAATCGATTGATGCATTCTGAAAAATCGATTCATAATTTTCAACTACCGTACTTTTTCCCCCCGACATGAGTGCAACTTGCCAATCCTAAAGATGGCGCAATGTCGTACTCTGCCCAGATGGACCTCCTTCACGTGAGCATTAAAGGAAATGCAGTCAGTATGCATCCATATGTACTGTATTACATGTAGTAAACTACATTTGATTCTGTCTGATTTCTTTGTTGGTTTGAAAGAGTCAAATGGGAAAAGTAACTCAAAACAAATTCATCTTTGTATTGAGTCGGTTATGAATCATGAATTGATTTTGAATCGAATCATGAGCCCAAGAATCGGAATCGAAGCGAATTGTGAGATTTTCTGAATCGTGTAACCCTACTCTGCAGGTATTCACCCGAACACTATTTTGCAATTTTGAGGTTTTTTGAGTTTGTACAAGGAATCAAAATGGGAAAACTAGGGTCTGAACCTTAGCAGAAGAAAACTACAGTGCATAGAAAGGTTTTTGAGGTGTACATAGATCTTTTTAGCACTACACCTTCATTGTCAATGCACTGATGTAGTTTTAGTACAGAAAAAGCTTTAAAAATCCCTTCCCCTTTAGTTGGATGGCTTGTTATATGTAGGTGTTTGTGCATATGCATGTGTAAGCTCAAGGCACTGTTAAATATTTTAAATAAATAAATATTTTGTAGATATGCACAAGCAACTCTCACAAACATGAATGCAGTTCAGAGACAGAAAAGGTTGCAGTAAACAGGAAATGCTGATTGTGCTAATGGATGGTAATTTGTCATAGCAGTAATATACCATTGCATCTCATTACACAACTTAGCATAGTGGGAATATAACCTTTAACTCATTAGTAAAAGGATGTTTTCTGTAAATGTAAAAGGTGTTATGTAACAGTAAACTTTTTATTGTGTAAACAGACAGTCCCAAGTTGGGTGTGATTCATTATCAAAAACTCAGCCTTTTATATCTTACATGAAAGATTAACATTTAGCTCATTAATACAAATAAAAGTATTTTATTAGTGGAACTAGACACCGAACACATTTTTGAAAACTTTCAATTGCATCTGGCATGTATAGAAACATCAGAGAACTAAGCTTAATAATTGAATGATGCTTTGCCTGGAGCTGCAGAGGCACTGGAAACTTCTTTTCAAATAAACTGTTTTTTCTCTTCCTTTTCCAAATATCATAGTCTTTATCGTGCAGAGGTTGAGTCAGATCCTGCCTTGTTGCCTAGGCTGCATTCGAGTTGTGTGTAGGTGTAGTGACGTCCTTCACATCAGACTCAACGTGATTGTCATGACAATTGATCATGCAGTTGATGTTCTCAAGGCTCCCGATACATAGTAAAGAGATTGAAAAGCTTAAACGAAGTAGTTTTTTAAAATCTGTATCTGTGTCTCTGACAGGATGATTAAATATGGCAGTTTTTCTGCCAAATTATGTAATAATTTTATAATAAATTATTTTACCAGTAACCCATGCAGATCTCTTGTAGCTACAGATTTCACAAAACAGTCTATATGCAGTTCAGGATAGTGCTTCCATACAGTTTAGATTTATGGTTTTGCAATATGTTGGATGTCTCATGGGTCAGTAAAGCCATCTGTGCTGTGTATGACATAAGGGGAAAGAACAGGAGAGAGAGAGACACTAAGATCAGACACTCCAGCACAGTCAGTGCGTATGGTCATCATTAGTTGCACAATGGTGTCGGGGCTTTCTGATCAGAGGGTGAGGCCTTTTCTTGGCACTTATTTCATTCACAGGAAAATGACGTCTCGGCAGTTCGCTTTACATCCTGGATGTCAGAGATATTTAGTTGCATGAGAAAAGCCAATTGGGAGAAGACGCAGCAAAGAATCTGTGGGCGTTTTAGGGTGCTTTCACACCTACGGGCTTTAGTCAGCTTCAATCGAACTCGAGTTCGTTTCCCCTCTTGGTGCGCTTCATTTGGTCTGGTGTTAACACGGTAATCGCACTCGAGTGCAGACCAAAACAACCGCACCGAGAAAAGAGGTGGTCTCGATCCGAATCAGTTAGCAAACTCTGGTGCGGTCCTCCTGGTGAGAAAGCATACCGAACCAAAACAGGACCAAAGGCTGCAAATCATGTGATATACTCTACATACCTGTTGGATCTTTGGGAAAATTTCGCATGATGAGCATATCACTGTTCCTCCTTATTAATGCTCGCCACCTCCTGTATTTTTGCGATTTGCGCCTTCGGCGGATGTAGTGCATTAATACGCTGTTTTCCCAGCCGTAACCGTGCTTGATTTTCAAACGCAATAATTCGTCTGAAGTGGTGAACGCACGAGATGTAGAAAGTAATCACCAGGGCGACAGCCAGTCCACGTACGTTCTCCATCTTGAAACAATCGGCACAGAATCTTCTTACTGTATTTACATTTTTGTTCACGCGGCAAACAAATCTGACCAATAAGCGGAGAGGACGTTCTCGCGTGATTTAAAGTGACACATTTCGGTATCCTTGGATTTTTTCCCGTGTGAAAACAAACTGAACCAAGGAGAAAATGCTACAAGTTTACAAAATTATCAACTGATTCGGACTAGAGCAAGTGTACTAAGGTGTGAAAGCACCCTAAATTGGAGGTCAAGCGATATAGTTTTTTTAGGGAGGATATAGATTATTGCTAGTTAATGGGGCTGATAAATAAATGTATTGTTTAGAAATACTTAACGTTAAATAATATTAAATAAACATTTTAGTAACATTATAAAACTCTGAAACTTAAATTTGAAACTTGAACATTTTAGTGTTCCAAATTAAGCAGCAGCACGGTGTGGTGAAAAAAGCAAAGCTACTCAGCATGCCCTCCACTTAACATAGAGCTCGTGTGATGCATAGCCAATCAGAAACTGTTGTGGGCAGGACATTAAATAAAGCAGCGAGTCGAGATCAAATGGCACAGAGAGAAGAGACGGCAGTGGAACAACAGTAGCTCGCTGTAGCCGATAATTGGTCGACCCTTAATTTGTTTGTATGCACTTAGTGACATGTAGCATGTTTGGCTTTAGCTGAACTCAGCTGTACTTTGTTACTGAAGCTTTCATTTGCCTTCAGCACAGATTTTCGGTGTTACATATGTTATTGATAAATAATCAAACAGCCTGATGATCAGTCCGGTTCCAAGAAGCTTAATGTACAGTGGAAGTTTGAATGTCGATAGTAGATAGTAGGCAAATACACATACTGTTATGTCCTGAAGATTTGTCATGTGTACACTTTCACATAATATATTTAGCAAATCCTTATCATAGTTGGTTTTCTCGGCCACAAGCTTTGAGTCTTTAAAAGTAGAAGCATGTTACATAGTTTACCCTGACATTGAATAAGCTATAGAGAGATGTCAGAAAACCAAGGCTACAGCAGTCATTAGTACAAACATGAGTCACTTTAATCTAGGGCTGGGCGGTAGGACCAAAAATCATATCTCGATATTTTTTGGTAAATGTCGATATACGATATATATCTCGATATTATTTTGGGTGAAGTAATAACAAAAACCAGTTCTGGGTCAAAGCCACGTGTACCAACTGTCACAGGGGCACTTTTATTAAAAACAAACTCAAATATATATTGAATAAAAATGCTCCCCGATTAAAAAATAAAATGTAAATATAACAGATACAGAGCAAAAAGGACGAGTGTCAAAGTGCTTCCTCTTTTACAATAACCTGTACAAACAACAAAACCGAACAAAATTGTTGGTTTTGCACTGACCAAAACTCCTGGTCAGTGTATCCTGTGCAAATCAAGTCAAATATTCAGAAAATAAATAACAACAAGCTAGGGCCTAAGAAAAAAAAAGGTTGTCAGTTGAGGTCATGGGACGGTAGGGATTTTTTTCTACCCAGTAGCAGCAACTAAATTTATTTCATTTTGTTATTTTCCTTTACAGCAGTGATGTTATTTTTTGATAACGTAGCCTACGTCATCTTCGGTAATCTACTTTGCGCGCGAGGCCATTTAACACATCGAGAGAAAAAAAACATTCGAGAGAGGAAAAATACAGTTTGCACGCAATATTATCACAACCACGCACTCGATTCTTAATTTTGTGCTCTCGAGTTTCACGTGCGCTCGCGACTTAGTATAATTTTACCGCAACATAAACTATATCGATATAAACGATATTGTGTAATCCTGTATCTCGTATGAAAATATATCGACATTTTTTAAAAACTCGATCTATCGCCCAGCGCTACTTTAATCACGGCACAACCAGAGGCACTTTGAGTCTCTCATGCAGTAACAAATCACAGTCTTCACGAATCCCAGTTCAGCAGTGGAAACCAACAGGTTTAAGGCTGTTCGACTCTGTCTGGCTTGCACAGATGCTTAGGTTGTTTGTACATGTGTTCGTGTTGCTTTGGTGCGTTTTGAATGGCAAAGGTCGTGGTCTGGTGTCTTAGAAGGAGGGTAGATTGCTAAGATTTTCCATCTTGGTTCACCCCATGGATCATCTTACACTAGCCCCTCACTCCACTGCAACCGCTTCCTGATCATATTTTAGGTCTCAGGAGTTTCTCACTGCCCCCTGCTGGCCATCTGGCTATTTGCTTTTTCTGTCATGTCATGTTTATACACTGATTCTTAGAAGGTTTTGGCATTCCTGTTGAATTTGCAGATTGTTTTGACACATCAAGTATAGGTGCTATTAGTTTATCTTTTGGTTTATTTCACTGCAGAATTCATACAAAATGTTCAGTGACTGTTTTGAAACACACTACAATCTGTCATTGATTCTATTTTTGAATACAAAACTAATTCATTGGTTAGAAACCATTGGAACACTTGGTCCTCAGTTGCATTTTATTCATTCATTTATATGGTTCATAACTGAATTTATCTGTGGTTTGAAAAAAATGTTGATTACTTGTTTATAAACATCCATATAAATATGATTTATATTTAGCAGTGCAGCTAGCTGTAATAGCATCATTTGGAAAACTGTTGATATAAATGTTGTAGTAAGTGCATTAATTAGCATCTTTCTACTGATCAGTTTACTTTTGTATCTTGTTGCATAATATTTTCCCACCCTTTGGTTTCTAGATTATTTAATTTCTGCCTTTTTCAAGGTACCAGCAGGTAAAATACCTTACTTCTTCCTGTTAACTTCAGTCACATTTAGTTTAGAATACAGTGCTCATGAGAGCTGAGCCTCGTCAAGAATGCACTAATAATTAACTAATGAATTGACGCATTGGCCTAGAGCTGTGTAAAGCTAAGCTGATTCAACACAAGTCTTTAAATTACTTCGATTAAATTCCATAAATTGTGTTGTGTTGGAGTTTTCATGTTCAGATCTTGTTCAGGTAGTGTATAGTAAAAAGCCAAGGACCCAAGTCTCCTGCTCAGACCTTTTCTATTTTCTGCCCTGTGAACTTGGTCATATGACCTGTGCGAGTCAGGCATGCCAGCTTCATGTCGTGCAGACAAAGGCCGTCCCCATGAGGGAGCTTTATCTCTGGCTTTATATAGACATGTCCAAGGCTTTCGTGTGCCGGCATGAGTGTGCTCACTGCTGCCAAGGAAAATGATTAATCCCGTCCTAGCTCCGAGAGGCAGCTTCTGTGTCGTAATGCTTCGGTTGCTATGACGCTGGGCTTTTTGAATTCTGTCCACTGTGGGTCAAGGCTGCAGCAGCTGCTTCTGTGAGCTCAGTTCCGGCGACAATCACAATCTTCAAAACTAGAAACTGTGCTCCTTTGCCAAATTTGATTTAGTAGGTTTACACTCATGGCATTTAGCTGATGCTAATGTTCAAGGTGGCTTAAATACAGTGGCTACTTTCCATGACCATATCATGGGTGGTGGACCTCTGGACCAAGAGGTTGGGTGTTTGAATCCTGCCTCTAGCACTACCATCATGGGGTCCCTTAGTGGAGACTGTGCCTGAAATTAGGAAAATGGAAGTCACTCTGAATAAGAGTGTCAGCCAAATTGTTTTAATGTTAATTTTTCATTAATCAGTATTCATACCTTAGTATAATTTTCCTGTTAAAATGCTTCATCTACAGTCCTTGTAATAGCATGTGTGTATGGAATATTTTAATATAAATAATGGTAATACAATATGCTAGTTCGCCTTGATGTAAACATGATTAATAATACGTTAGTGTTACATAATAATACATAGTAACACAGAATAAACATGGTTGTGTGTATTACTGAGAATCCTGATGATTTTTCAAATATGTACTTGGCATGGTGCAAAAATTAAAACCAAGTTTTGCTGCCTTGTGCCCAGGCTGAGGATTGCTCAGGAGGAGCACCGCACAGTGGAGGTGGAGAAGGTGAACCTGGAGCAGAAGCTCAGGGATGAGATTAACTCAGCCAAGCAGGAGGCGCAGAGACTTCGGGAGCTACGTGAGGGCACAGAGAATGAGCTCAGCCGGCAGAAATATGCAGAGGAGGAGCTGGAGCAGGTAAGAGTGTCGGGGATGCCCATAGAGGCGTGGGTCACTGAGGGCAGCTCAGTAACATCAGGCCATCTGAAGTTTGCCCTGCATAACTGCTGTAGATTATTTCTTATCTTTATTTGGTTAGGTCCAGAACCTGGTTTATTGTTCAACATTTGTGCTAATTCGTACATGTTGATGTGACCATGAGGAGAACAAGCAACGCAACACAATACAACCCCAAAAGCAAGTCGCGCAATTATACTGTTTTATTCTCTTAACACCAGCTCTCACTCAGTCTTTGTGTTCCTGATGGTTTTAGTGCCTCAGGATGAGGGACTGTTACAAAATGACACAACTGTGTTTAAACAAATAATTTTTGAGATGTAATGTTAATAATAAATAATTTAGCATATACATATGGGTGTCATTGTTACATTGTTTTAGTTAGAAAAACAGTATTTAAGTCAAGATTGGATGATACACAAAGTCCAAGTATCAACGTCAGTATGGGAACAGAAAAAGTTGAATCGCTGCATCCCTAGGATTTAGTGTGAGTAATGTAAAAAATTATGTGAAAAATACTTATATTTATGTGAAAAATAATATGAATACATAAAACTGTACATACTTCTTGGCTATTTCTCACTTCATCTCACAAAAGCCCTTTGTTGTCATCTTTGCACATATACAAGTACTGTATAACCGCAGACTCTCAAGCTGGTGATTAGTCTGTGGTAGTAAATTGCAGGATTGGATCATAGTACATCCCACAACAGTTGAACTCTCTTCTCTGAGAGCATATGTTTAAAAATTATCCAGTGCTCATGGGTCACTCGCGACGTTACGCTTAACTGCGATTTCCTCGTGATTTTGGCAAGAGGTCGAGAGGTGATGTTTTGGGCTTGAATCTGAATAAAATCTCAGTGTCTTCTGCACTTCAAGTGTTGTTCTGTGAGAGTGAGAGATCATCCAGTGCATGTCATGTCTTATTAGAGTCTAGGCATGGAGGGCATTCTAGGACATGGGGGTGCGATGTCTGTGGTACTGCAGCTCGTTAGCACTGACTAATGAGCTCAGAAAAATGAGCTTACTTCAGCAATAGAGGCCCAGGGCTTTTCTCACTTTTGTCTTCTATTTACACAAATATGGTGGTTTTTAGTTTTGCCACTGAACAAATAGGAGTGAAACTTTGCTGTTGTGATCAGAGAGGATTGGGTCTGCTATCTTCGGGCCAATTCAGTTTTTTTTTTTTTGGTCACGCAACACTGAGCAAAAGCAATTTAAATTCATTATCAGTCCATTGCTGATGTGTATTTTGTCTCTTTGTATAAGTAAAGTGCACTCCGAGCTGCTGGAGTCTTTGCCAATGGCCATTAGTTGCTGGGAAACTACACATTAGACATGACTCTATTCTTAGGCAACTTGTCACTGATCAGCAGGTGTTTTGTTTGTGGTTTAGGTCTGTGAAAGTGTTCAGGGGTTGATTTTGGTTGTGCTGTTCACAGATCAGGATTCCTGTGTTCCACTGTTATAACCCGAATTAGTGCAGTCAAGAAGCACCGCTAACACGGCTGCATTGCACTGCTCCGCTGTGCTGCTGCTCGTCTTGTCTCATGTTTGACTCCGGCGCCCCCCGCAGGTACGCATGGCCCTGAAGAAGGCGGAAAAGGAGTTAGAGTCTCGCTGCAGCTGGTCCCCTCCGGAAGCTCTGCAGAAGTGGCTGCAGCTCACGCATGAGGTCGAGGTGCAGTACTACAACATCAAGAAGCAGAATGCTGAAAAACAGCTGCTGGTCGCCAAAGAGGGGGTCAGTGTTCTAAACCCAGTTTCTGCTTTTAATCATTTAACAGCTTTTATAGCGGATGACGTACAGTATATGCTTAACAAACACGACATAACTAAACAAAGGCATAATCTTGCTGAAGATACTAATGTTGCAGGAAAATCAATGAGATTCTGCTGTCTAATATTTCAACACTGCTATTGCTAGAGGTGTGAACCTTCACTGGTCTCACGATTCGATTCGATACGATATGATATCCCAATTTTTGAATAAAATTTTCTACATTATTTCACATTGCATGCAGATTGGGCAGCCGTAGTTACTACAGGGATGTTCTTAATGACTAGAATGTTTATGCGGCAGCCAGAAAACCACCGTCATTATGATATAATCCAGGGGTTTTCAACTGCTTTTGTCCGAAGAACCACCACTCAGACTAAGCAGTGTATGCTTAGTAGAGTATTTTCTTCTATTACTTTTTAGATATTGGTATTAAATTCATTTCATAAAGATGGCCAAACTGTCTGGAAATATTTTTAAAAATCAATCAAATGAAAAAGTTTTTAAAAAGTGATTTCAGTAGTGAAACTGTATTGCACGTCACGGGCCACCTGCAGTACCGCCATGGACCACTAGGATCGTCAGTGTCTGCATCACAACGCATCTGTTTTGCAATTAATTTCAACACCCCTAGTTATAGCGCATGTTAAACATGCTCTGATGTTTCCACAGGCAGAGAAAATAAAAAAGAAAAGGAATACACTCTTTGGGACCTTTCATGTGGCACACAGTTCCTCTCTAGATGATGTGGATCACAAAATCCTGGCAGCTAAGTGAGTCTGATTCTCAGCACTGATGCACTTCTTACTTTTATTACTGATGTGACCTCAATGCTAGATTGATCTACTGTACATTACACACCCAGTTAAATCTGTAGACTAACAGATGAGGTTCTGTACACCTGAAAAGAGGTTCTACAGCCAATAGAAGACCAACATGCTGACATAATATTTAAGAAACACTGCTAAGAAACACTTTTAAATCCTTAAATGTTGTTTTACTTCACATTTCATTTTTCTTTTCCTTGCTCTTCCATCCCTCTTTCCCTTATTCACCTGAACACCTATATCTATTCTCTGCTGCTTCTGTTGGCCTCTGCTACTTTTGCCTTCTTCCTGTCCTCTCTTACTTCCTTATCTCCTTTTGCTATTTTTTTCTCCTGTCATTCCCACCCCTCTCTCTCTCTACCTTCTGTACTCCTCTGCTGTCTCTCCTGTCTTCCCCTCCGTTCTCTCTCCTGTCTTCCCCTCTGTTCTCTCTCCTGTCTTCCCCTCTGTTCTCTCTCCTGTCTTCCCCTCCGTTCTCTCTCCTGTCTTCCCCTCCGTTCTCTCTCCCCTCCGTTCTTTCTACTGTCTTCCCCTCCACTCCTCTGTCTTGTCTTCCCTGTATACCTCTTTCCTTTCCTCCCTTCTTCCACCCTTCCCTTTCTCCTTTCTTCCCCTTCTCTGTCTCTCCTGTCCTACCTTCCTCTCACCTCTTTCCCTATTCCATCGTCCATCATTTCATCTCTCTCTCACACTCCCCTCTCCCCGCACTGGCCCTCATTTTGTGATCACTCCTCTACTCTTTCTCTCAAATCTCTCTCCTCCTTTTCTCCCTCTCTCATTCTCCCTCTGCCACTGTGTGCCTCTCAGGCAGGCCCTGGGTGAGGTAACGGCAGCCCTGCGGGAGCGTCTTCACCGGTGGCAGCAGATCGAGGTGCTGACAGGCTTCACCATAGTGAATAACCCTGGGCTGCCCTCGCTGGCCTCAGCCCTCAACCTGGACCCGAGCTTCATGGGCGGCCGCGCCACGCCCCAGCACCTGGTCATGTCCGACGACATGGATGACATGGACGAGGGTATAGTGGCACCTGGAGCTCTGCAATGTAAGGATTTGCCGGACTTCAACGGCCAAAAGGCTCGACCCACTAAGACCTCTCAAAGACAAACCAAAAGTCTCTTGATTAAATCTAAAAAACCCTCTTTTTGATGAGCTCTCTTGGAGAAGAGATGCCAGGATTTGGGGTTTCAATGTGAAAGATCAGTCTTATTGTTTGTCAGCACAAGCTTTGTGTACTTTCTTTGAAGGGAGAAATGGGGTTTTCTGCTCTCAGAGGTGGTCTGACGGTGACGGTTGAAGGTCTTCCATGCAGTGTTGTCACATTTTTGAAATGGCACTTCCAAATACATTTCTGATGGAACCAAATCTTTTGTTATGGATTAATTTCTTGGATGATGAGTAACTTACAGACATAGGTATGTAGCTGGGTGTTTCTGGGAAAACAAATGCTCGACAGTGGACCTCATTTACTGGACTAAAGATGCTACATTTCAGTCTGTTGTATTGTGTCTCAATGACTGCTCACTTCTGGGTTTTTAAATCTTAAAAGTGCAGTTATTTAGTTGCAAACACATTAAGGCACCCAGCGCCTAGCTTTAGGAGACCTACGGGCACTGGGACTGGGCAAATCAGAACAGAGCCTTTGCAAAAGACGCATTGGTTGCCACTGTATGTATGTGTCAAATCTGACTCGCAAACCTCTGCAGCTCAACCCTGAAGTGGGAAGATTATCCACGTTTATTAACAGAAGTTCCCTCCCCCATTTGCCACTTGCCCCTCCTCTTGCAGATGCTGCCCGGTTTAAGGAACGTCGAGCAAGCGACCTCTGGTCTGTAGGTTCAGACCGCCGGTCGTTGCGAAAGTACTCTGGTGGGCTAGGCTGCCATGCTTTTTTTTTCTCACCTTCCCCTTTACCCCCCACCTGAACTCTTCTCGCACCTTTCGGCCTACGTGACCCTGAATGAAAGAGTCTTTAAGATGAGACTCAATTCTGTGAATCCTCCTCTAGCAGTCTGCTGCTGTCAGAAGGCTGATCTCTGTTTTCTTTCTCTCCTGCTACTGTAACCTAATCTTCAAAAGTAATATTTTTGTTCTGTTTCAGTGATTTTTTTTATTTTATTTTTTATTTTTTAACGTTTAAAAAAAAGAATATTGTATTGGCATTTAATTGAAACGTATGAGCTGCAAATCCACCTTTGAACTGAGAACATTTTCTGCTTACCTCAGTTCTACCTACAAAGTAACGTGTTTGGGTGTAAAATAAGCAGTAGAGGAGAAAGAGGCATGAAATCAGCTTTGGTCAGAGATTTTCCTCATGTTTCACTCCGAGGTTTGCCAAAGAAACCTGTTGTACTTTTTGTTCCCAACTCTTCCTTTTTCCTCACCAGCATGTGTTGCACCTGAACCTCTTGTTTAAAGGCCGGTTTATACTTCTGCTTCAAACTGCTGCAGTTGCCCTCTACTCCAGCCCATGCCATAATGAATGTTTGGATAAACTAGTGGTGGTTGTAGTTTAGGGGTAAGGTACTTAGTTACGGACCAAGAAGTTGTGGGTTCAAGTCATGCCACCACTACCACTACCACCACTGAGTCTCTGAGCAAGGCCCTTAACCCCAAAAATGCTGAAAGAAGACTGTCCCTGTAATCAGGAAATGGATAAGAGCATCTGAAAATTGGCAAGTGCAAATGGTTGTGCGCTTCAGATGCAGAAATTAGTTTGAATAATGAAGCAAAACCCACAATTGATGCAGATGTGAGGTAGAAATTCACAGCTGCCAAACTCATTTCTCTTTGATCTGTTCAATATTTTTCATCTCAAAAGCTTCTGACCATAAAAGCAGGGACCAAATAGAAGAATCAAGAGATGTATGAAACCATCACATTTAGTCTAATCCCATTTTACTATATCGCAGTTACGTTTTAGATCGGCCAAGGCTGGGGCACAGAATCATAAATTGGCCTTAAGTCTGATACACTTGAAAAACACCTGATAGACTCACCTTTCCCATTTTTGCTTGTATGATGCACTTTGTGTTATAGCCTTGGTTTGACATTTCTCGTTCTGTCCCCCACAGCTCCCAGCATGATGTCCCTGCGCCAACGCCACATCGACCCGCAGCTGGCCATGGGCTCGCAGAGGTTGGTAGAGGCTTGCCATGCCCCCGGGGGGCAGCAGGGAGAGGGCAGTTCATACCCATCCTGGTCTAGGTCCAACCTGCGTCATACTTGCAGCCAGTCCTTGGGGCACTTTGAATCGCTGGGGCTGCCCCCTCTGTCCTCAGCTGTCTCGCACCCTTCCATCTTTTGTGCCGCCTCCTCCTCCTCTCATCCCAGCTCCTCTTCCTCCTCCTCTGTCCCTGCCGCGTCCCATTCTGCCTTCTATCACTCGTCTCATTTCCAGCCATTGGACCCCATCCCAGACTTGCCCTTTGATGCCACCCCACCGCAGCCCCGTCGCAGTGGCAGCTATGGGTACTGCGCCGTCCGGCATGAGCGTGGGACTTCAGTCCAACATCAACCCACACCTCTACCTCAGTTTGAGCTTGAATAGTTCACCTCTTAGTGTTTTCTGCCTGTCATGGGATGCTATGTTTATGAGCAAGGCTTTTTCTCTGTCCTCTCTGAGCCAGGAGCAGATGCTTGTCAGCTTGTCTTCCTGTCTTAATGCAGTTCCTGCAAGCATGTCACTTTTATTCCATCTTCACACATCTTAACACATTCGCACATACTCATGCATGAAAAACTTCTAACTTGACAACCTAACTGTGACTTTCTGTGGTCTTTCATTATATCTTAGCGGCTTTTGCGACCAGTTTTTTTAAAGAAACCTAACATCCTTTAACTTGACTGATAGTAATGTGCATGGAACAGTTGCAATTTAAACTACTTTCTAGTTTGAGCAAACGTTGATTTAAAAGTGTCATCAAGGCGGGCAAGCGAATGATTGAGAACAAATGGAATTGGCATCTTGGAAAATTTTTCCCCACCCCCCTCATCCCCACTAATCGTTTCCTTTCCTTTAGGGACCTGAATCGCTCCGATTCCGACTCGTCCTTGTCCCTGTCCCAAACCAGCGAGCAGCTACGCATGTCCTACAGCTCCAAAGCGCTCCCTCTTAAGCCCACCTCCCTCCACCATGGCCCCTACTCCCGCTCGGAGGATTCAGCTCCTTTTCACGCACCGACCCCTAACGGAGGCAACCGTGTGCAGGACGGGGGAACCTCGCCAGACGCGGGCTCCGACAGTCCCATCCTGATGAAGAAGATCTACGGCATCGAGAAGTCCGCCAGCATGAGCGAAATCCACGGCTCCCGCATGGCTATGGCCATGTCCGATTCGTCCCGCTCCCTCAGCCCAAACTCCACCGACCCCGACACGCCGTCCCCGACGGGCCAGTCTGGGATCCTGGGGGGCAAGGCGGGGAGCCGCATCCCCCAGTTTTCGTCGAAGAAGAGCCCTCTGGAGGAGGACAGCGGCTCCACAGGCGAAGACACTGACTCGGCCAAAAGCAAGAAACATACCTTCAAGATCTTTAAGAAGCAGAGGAAGTAAAGACGGCTGCAGACTGTTAGACGACGCTTTTTTTTTTTTTTTTGCTTCCAAGGTTGCAATGGGGGTCTTGATGTTGTTTCCTGTTTCCCTCCACCCCCACTCATGTCACATTATGGCACAAGAAAATGCCTTCTCATGGTTTTTCTAGGTACTTTGTGTAGGGATTTCAGGGTTGAACATTTGGCCAGGTTGTCAGATATTTCCCTCCATCCTTTACCTTCCTCCTAATTTCTTCACTTGTATTCTTAAGTGGATTCAACTCTGTTGTCAGTGGGAATGTAAAGCACTATTTGTACTGCAGGAAGCAGTTTGGGCCCCTCCTCAGGCTTCCCCCCCTTCTGGCTGGACTCTTGCTGTTTTCTTGTATAATCCACATCGGTTTGCATGTCTTCACCTTCGTTTGACTGAAAATTGAATGCTTCTAGGTGTTTGCTTGGTCCGCGTCCCCCTATAGCTTCGGTACCAGACGTTGTTTCGTTGATGCCAGTCCGCAACCTCCATTATTTTGTCATTTTAAAAGAAAAAAAAAGCTGAATGGACATTTTACAACAGTGTTGGTCAACTGCAAGGGGAGTAGAAAAGGGCTGAACTACACTTGTGAAACCCTCCTTGAATCTGTTGCACTACCGCTGAACATTATTGAATTGGTTTTGCAGAAATCTTGAGGACACGCAGGAACACACAGACACAAATATGGGAGAATATTTCATGTTTACGGGAGAAATGAGCCACGGAATGGACAAGAGATTTTAGCAAATGATCTTGATCATGTCATTTTCATAAAAAGACCATTGGAACGATCAATGTGCATTAAAAATATCTTAGAATTCCACAGTATAACTTTGAAATATAGTTTATGTCGCATAACATTTAATCTTCTAAATAAGAGCTCTTAAGAGAAATTGCTAAATGTTGTACTAGATAAAATGCCCCTTAAAGATATCTTGTACTTGCTATCTGTATTGGTTGACATTTGGAGACAAGAAATCTGAAGTTAAAAAAAAAGAATGTATCTAAATACCAGCTTCAAAGTTTAAAACAAACTTAAGTGCCAAACCAAACCAAAGATTTTCAACAAATTTTCATGTGTCTAATAACTCTTGTTATAACTGTATTGTAAATCGGTTGGTTCATCCCAATCGCTTTAATTTGCAGAGTTTTACAAACATTTTAAAATGTGTAAAAGTTTACATAATTGGCTCGAGTGTCGTTCTAATTTAAACGTTGCCCCTTTAAAGTGTTAATCTATATCGGTGTATATTATTTTCTCTACCACTTATGGGTCTCTACAAGTCTGGAGTCCTGTTTCTGAGGCAGCTTCTGTCAAACTGGAAATAATTTTAATACCAAGTTCTTTTTTGTCTCACCTCAATGCTGTGATTAAGAGTACATGCTAAGCATCTTTAAGTTCACACTGTTTGGGAGAGACCGTATATGAGAATACAGAGTTCAAATACAGAACTGAGTTGTCCTTAAAGGTAGAGTTCAGATTGGTTTTAAATCCTATGAGTTGAAATGGGCCTTTCTGGCATCTGTTGTGCATGCTGGTTTTGTCCATTTTCACAATTTAGTGATGTCATCCTTCTCCAAAAACACTGAGGGGGAAAAAACAAGCACACTTTTCAAAAACGTACCAACAGATTTTTCTGCAGTTGGCCTCATTTGGCCCTCAGTCCTGGACTGGCCAACGCAGCGCTGCAGGAGATGCAGCCTCTTCTGCTGTGGACTCGAAGTCTGTATTTCAAACGTGTCAGTCTAAAAAAAAAAAGTTGGCCAGACCTGTCAATGCCTCATGTGTACCTCTTGCTGCACGACGAAGTTGTAATTGAACTTGTGTGTGGGTGTGCGTCTGTCTGCCTTTCTGACTTCACTTAAGCTGCACTCCATGGCATTGATGCATGTTATCTGCTGCGATACCAGTTCACAGATTCCGGGGAGGGGGTACAAGGCCTTTTTTGGATTCTCTGTCCTGCTCTGCCTATTTCCTACTTATGTCTCCCTTTGAGCTTCTATTTATGATAATATACATTTGTACAGAAAGAAACTGGGGCGAAAAAAATCTTTTGCATCATCTGCATTGTTCAAAACTGTAGTCTGAGTCTTCAGAATTTTATGGCACTCCTGCATGAAAGCAATAAACTGTTTTAAAGAAGAAGTTTCATTTTCCTTAATTATGCACAGAAATGTTTTATTGTTGGCCTGTACAAGAATAAGAGTTGTGTATCTCTGTCAGTATTAATTACAGATGTTTTTAAAGTATTATACACACATCCATCAAAGATTCACTGATTAGCAGTCAAATGTAGAAGTTCCTTATCCATTGTGTCTAAACTGTGTCTTTACTGACTGAGCGTTTGCATTTGCGGGTGGAGCCGCTCGTTTTGTTTGCCCAAGTTTGTCCGCGTGTTTAAGAAACAGGATATTCTTCCGCTACTAATAGTCACCGAAGTTGGCACAGTCATTTTGGAATGTGTTGCACAGCCCTAATGGATCTTGGGCTTTCTACTCCCTTGTGTTCCATAAGGCGTTAATGGGTTAATCTGGAAATTGCATTGTGGAGATTCTTTATGTTCTTTCATCATGGCAGGATATAACCAGTGGACATGCTGCTGGCTGCTTCTCCAAGCTATTATTTTTGTGAGTAGTAGGGTTGTTTTTTTTGTTTGTTTTTTTTTATTCTAGTGAAATCCTTCCCAATTTATTCCTAAATATGTGCTGGTGGTGGTGGCCTTGTGGATTTCGACACTCACTTATGGACCAAGAGATCCTGGGTTTGAGTCTTACCTCCATCGCTACCATCACTGGGTCCCTGAGCAAGACCATTAACAAGTTGCTCTCAGCCAGACTGTCCCTGCAATTTGGAAATGGAAGTTGCTCTGGAAACGAGTGTCTGCTAAAAGCTGTAAATGTAGAGTTCTTTTGATATAAAGATGTAGAAACATACATATACTGTATAAATTTGTATATGAAAATGTGTATGTCTGTATACACAGTATAAAATACTAGTGGTAGCCTTGACGTACTTGCTTCTGGGGTTCAAATCCAGCTCAACTACCACCACTGGGACCCGGAGCAAGGCTCTAAGAATTTGATGAACACTATTAGCCTGCACATTATTATTATTATTATTATTATTATTGTTATTGTTATTGTTATTGTTGTTATTATTATTATTCAGTCTGTTTGTACATTGTCCTTACACAGCTGTTTGTTGCCACTGGTCTCGGTCAGCACAGCAGCTCGGACGACGTGATGTTTGTAAACGCCCCGGAGACTCCGGCCCCGTCTCACCCGCTACGTGTGCGCTTCTCCTGCGCTCGGGCCGCTGTCGTGCACGTGCAGCTGCTGCTGTATTTGGACACCGGCGCTGAGCTCGTGCTGCTCCAGAGGCGCTGGCACTGTTCGTCCGGAGCGCGCGGGAGCAGGCGCGTGGTGCTGCGTTTCCCGGACTGGCTTGTTTATCGTCCGGACTGGAGCATCCCTCACTCCCACTGGGTCAACAGCTGTCTGTTACGGGCCTGGGTGGCCAGCAGTTCATCACCCGAACCTTCTCGCTTCTCTTTGTCCAGCGCAGTGGCTCAAATCAGCGTCGTGAGTCCACTCAGCCGACCCCTCAAGCAACATCTTTTATGCCCGAGTTGGGGAACAGAGATGCGCTGGAGATTTAGCCGAAGTGAACCGCAGTGTCCAGAAGAACGCGGTAAGCTCTGTAATTCGAGTGAGTTTTTGAAATGAGGAATTTAAACACACTGTAGTCTGAGTTTATGGTGTGTTTTTAAAGAGGTTGTCAGTCTTCTGTCGTGGCTGTATGGCTCTTCCGGGGAACATTTCGGCATCATTAAAACTCTCCTGCCGTACGGGAATGAAATGCTGGAGGTCCTGCGGCTCAGAGCACTCGCGTTTCCATGGTAATGTGTTATATTCAGAGACTTTTGGAGACCTCTTGTGTAGAAAAAAGGTGCTACAACAGATGCCTTGTTCCTCAGGTGTTCCTTCTCTTTCTGGGTGTTGTTGGAGCGACCCTGCAGAGACAGCCTGTGCGGACTTTTATACCACATAGACTCGCTCGATAACTATGCCACTCCTGCTGTTTTCCTCACTAGTGCAGGTAACTGTTTTATTGCCCTGTTGTCAGTCTGTTTTATGTACACTATACACACCCTAGCCTAAAATTTACATCATCCCGAAATGGCCCTTTTCAAGATTCTTTATTCGTCACATGCAAGTTATACAAGTACAAAATGCAGTGAAACGGATCCTGATCCGCTCCTGACAGAATTAAAATAATATAAAATAAAATTTAAATAAAATTTAAAAATAAAGTTACAGTACAAATTTGAAAAGGAGATAAGGGAAAGATAAAAATAAATAAATAACTGTTTCTTATATACAAAGATGACAGGTGCAGTGTGACTGTTTAAAGTGCCGAGTGCAACTGCACAGCAGTGAACAATGTAGCAAGTTACTTAGTATTAAGGCGATTTTAAAAGAGCTAATAAGTTCTTTTAAATCTTTCTTACATTTCTAGCCGTAATTAACTGGCATTTAATATTAAGCAGTGGTGTTCAAACTGCCAGTTACTTAAAAAAAAAAAACCTAATAATTGTAAAGCTATTACGCTTCAATATTTAAACTGCAGCTCCACTTTTGAACACTGGGTGTCGCGGTATATTCCATTAACAACACGCTCCTTCTAATCTTTATACAGACACGAGAAATACCGGCACCATAGAAATGAAATTTCAGTGAAAGTGGATTTTTCTCAAGGGATATCTCGGTTACATTTTACACAGCAGGAATGAAAAGAATACAATGTGAAAGATTAAGCTAAATCACAGTGTTTTAAGGGGGACTGTGGTGGCTTGGTGGTTAGATCCAGCATTTTATGTATAACCTTCTGCACTCTGGCCACTAGGCAAAACTCTTAATCCTGAATTGCTCCCGCAAGACCGTTCCTGTATATAGTAAGTCATTCTGGTGTGTGATAAATGTCGTTAATTTAAATCTAGACCCATGTTTAGAAAAGTTAAAAAGCAATCATTTAAACTGTGTCCTCAATTGTACTTAAATACAATAGTAACGGTTCCAACAGTCAAAATTGCCCTGTCATGCATGGTTTGAACAGTAGATGTCAGTTCATGAAAAGGTTCAGGCTCAGACTGTATTATCTGGACTTATGAATGAGTAAATATTTACTAGGTTAGGCTTGCTGCAGTGAATGTCAACATTGAGTTTCTGAGATCACAAATACAGTTTGAATTCTGTATTTTTCCTGCAGGTCAGATCCATGTACAGTTGCAGAGAGAGAATGGCCTGTCCTCTGCTTTCTTGACTTCATTCACACTTCCTCTAGGCATGTGGTGCCTCCTTAGTCTGGAGTTAACTGGAAGAATGGTCAGAACCTCAGGCACTGTCCTATTGACAATAAGGTGTTCTCTTTTTAGAAATGTGTATGTAATTTGGATATTTCTCTCAAATAAGTTGATTCATTTACAACATAGGGGAAGGTCACAGCTGTATGTATTAATGACCATAAGGAGCCGCTTGTTCTCTCTTCAGAGCACATGTAAGTTTTTACTGCTTTTACATATTGTTTCCAGTCTTATGACTCATCATTTTGACTTGTTATTCATCTTCAACTTAATGTGTCTGGTATTTTGTCCAGGTTTATCACACCTGGGAAGCTGGACGATACAGATGGCTATTTTGTGGTTGGTGGAAGTAAATTCGTAAAGGGCATTGAGGGCTTTTATGGCCCAGCCATGTATTACAGATCACGCATACCATCACCTAACATGGTATGCATACAATATATTACTACACGGAACATGCCTCTGTGCCAGTTTGAACATATTGAATATAACAATTTATGCAATTTTTACAGCATGAACTCCAGCTTCCTCAGTCATTACGGTTGGTGAATTTAACTGGATGGCTACACATGTGCCAGGAGTTTAAACTAAAGGTTAATCAAGAAATAACAGACTACTCACATGAGACTGCTACAGAAAGCCTGCCAGGTAATTTCCAGTGCCCACAATGTGGCACATTTTCTTGCGAAGTCATGTTTCTCAATTTTCTTATTCTGGCTACTATTATCTCCCCCAGGGATCTGTGTAGACATTTACACAGAGCTCAAACTAAAAAACAGTTTAGCATCCTCAAGGGCACAATGCAGCCATTTGAAATCACTCAGCAGTCCTCAAAGGAAACTGGTGTTTAAGCTGGTCAAACTGATGTCTCACAAATATGGTGAGGTCGTCATTATTTAAAACATTATTTAAACATTATTTAACATTTCCATATGAAGACACTTGATGTGTAGATTTGTTGAAATAGGTGCATTTTCTTTGTCTCAAAGGGACGGTGGATCCTGCAGCAGTCGGACGGATTCTCTACTCCGTGGTCCTGCATAAGTTGAAAAAAGGTGGGGGTGTGGAGGTGATAAGCAAGCTGATGTCTTCACTGTTACAGGCAGGCTGCTTAGGAGATAACCGAGCTCTCCATCTCTCCTCTGTCCTCTATAGCAGTGGACTAGGTGTTCAGAAGCAGCCATATAAGGTGTGTTGGTGTGTGTTAGGTCTAAAAAGTCCCATACTTTAAACCAGTCAAGATTTAGTAGCCAGTTTTCTCTACGGCACTTTAAATTGAACAGGAGGTCTATTTTTAATACAAGATTGCTTTTATATGTCTGGATGAGCTCAGGAATAAAAAATATCAAATGATGGGTTAAATCTAAATCGTGATGTAGTAATCGTAATTTTGCTTTATCTTAGACTTCAAATCCTTCTTAATTGAATCAGTATAACATGGGGTTTGCGCCCCTGCTGTTTTCATGATTTTAGGCTTGGCTGCTTTCCTTATTGGCAGCCCAGAAGGACTGGCGTCTGGCTCTTCTCCGTCTTGGGCACTTACATCGTGTTGGTGACCAGGTGATGCCTCTGGACCCTGACCTCTCTTATGCCTATTACTCCAACATCGCCAAGCAGACCTCAGTGGACCGACTTCACCTCACATCCCAACAGGTAATGAAGAGGAGAAGAGATGATTAAAACGGTGCTAGAAATGTCCTTTAAGGTCAAGGTCACAAGACCTACTGGCTAAGATTTATCGTGAGCAAGAATGATGCAAATACAGTTTTTGATGGTGTTCTGGAGCTCCTTTGTTCTCCCCTGTTTCTATTTGCACCAAATACATGACTCAACTAATCAGCTAATTAATTGAGGGATGGGCGTAGGATAGTGGTCCTTTGTCGGTCAGAAGATCACTTAATGGCAGGTTGCTCCAGGGAGACTGTCCCTGTAATTAGGACCCAATCGACCTGGATAGGGGCAACTAGTAAATGCCATAAATGTAAAACTGGCATGAGTTTAGCTGCATGTGTTGGTGAAAAAACAGACCATTACACAAATGATCAAACAAATAATGGAACCTAATGGAACTCTGGTTCCGAGAACAATAGCACTTACAGTATGTACATTTTATGCATATTGCAGACGTTTGTTGAATCAATATTCCTCAACGATGAAGAAACCCTGAAAGCTCAAACCAGCGAAAACCATGATATCTTTCAGTGGCTCAAACTGCAGGCACGCAACGGTGTGGCAGAAGCAGAGGTAAAGAATGTCAACCCAGTACACCCTAGAAATCACAGTGTGAACATCTGAGATTGTGTGCTTCAGTTTTTGTGACATTTCGCTTTTGCAGCAAGCGATAGGCCGGATGCTGTTCTGGGGTCAGCAAGGAGTGACTCCAAATATTGAGACCGCTGTGAGGCACTATGAGAGAGGAGCCGTTAGACTGCAGGACCCTGTGTCGATGTATGACTACGCCGTCGTGCTGCTGACGGTCAGAAGTGAATTTAATTCATGTGATTATTTGTCATTGTGAGCACAGCACAGCACACAGTGCACCACAACGAAATGTGACCCTTCCATGAAAGAGCAGTGGGCAGCTCATGGGCAGCACCCGAAGAGCAGTGGTTGGGGACAGTACCTTGCTCATGAGTACCTCAGTGGTACCTTTACCGGTCCAAGACCAGCGACCGACCCTCCGACCACAGATCTGACTCCCTAACAGTTATGCTACCACTGCCTACAAACTAGCACTAGAACCGATGTCTAGAACTTCTTAGCAACCATAATACCTGCTGTGCAATGCCACCTTCAGTGATTCAGCGATGCAGACAGCAGACAAATTGTGTGTGCACATATGTTACAGCCAGTAAATTCTCCCCTATAAAAGTACAAGTATTATGTGGCAGTTAGTGTGGGTTTAGTGTAATTGCATTTAAACTTAATATACTGCACAATTAAATGTGATTATGTGATACTGTAATATAATGGTACAGTAATTTTGTTGCAGAGTTTATAAACTGTATTTTGGTGGACTGCTTGTAAAAATAATGGAAATGGCAAATCAAACTCCCGAATCTTCATTTGTACACACATACAGGGCCAAGGAGTGCCGAAAGACGTGCCAAGAGCCGTCACCTTCCTGAAAAAGGCAGTGGACCAGGTGCAAGCCATTAGCAGGCAAAACCTTCCTTATTTTTTGCATTGCATGTATTACTCGATTTACGGAGTGCTTCGGTATCGGACATTAAGAATATTTAAGATCATTATTCCTTTATATTTAGCCTTTGGCTGTACACTTCCTTTGCACGCTCCATTCCTGTGATTGATCATAACCTTCCTATGTTGGTTAAACCGACTTTACTGTTCTGCAGGATTTTGCTCCAGCCATCACAGCTTTAGGTTGGTACTATGAGCAGTTTGAGAAGGACTACGAGCGTGCGGCAGAGCTTTGGGAGCGAGCTGACCGTCTGGGCAATCCTGATGCTGCCATGAACCTTGGAGTCCTTTATTCACAAGGCCTCTATCCTGGACAACCAGCAGACAAGGTCTGTGCCCTGTTACTGTTGATTTCCTAACTGAAATATATGCCTATAAATTCATTTGACATTGTTAACATACAGTATAAAGACTTCCAGTGTTTTGGCTAATGTGCTGCTCTAGACCTGTCTTTTTATTTGCTCTATTAATGCATTGAAACGTTCATGACTTCGCATATGTGGACCTCATTCACCAACTGTTTTTAGGAAGAATTTTGCTTAAAGCGAACTCAGATCAATTAGTCAGCATTTTTTATGTATATGTGAACACGCCAAACTCAGACCCCTCTGAAACAAACCGAACTGTCACCACATTGGGAGGTGGTCTCAGTCCAGTTCGCTTTAAGTCCGCGACACGGTTTGTTTAAATCGCGCCTTATAAACACAAAACGCTCCTGGTTCGCGTCAACAGTTTTTGTTCAAAGTGTAAACTACCCAGAATGCAAAGTAGTAAAGGTCTGAGAGCTTTATAAGAATTAAGTATGAACAAAAAACGAACTCACAGTGTGAACATCAAAAAAACTGAGTTCCCTTTCCATTGGTCCACTTTTTGGACCACTTCTAGAGGACTGAGTTCGGTTCATTTAAAGAGGACTGTGTGTGCTGTATTGTCCCTGTCTTTAGGTTAAGGCCTATCATTACTACCTTAAGTCAGCTCAGAGAGGCCATATTAATGGAGGTATCGCGCTTGCTGAAATCTGGAGTCACGGAATTCCAGGCCATGTGGCACGGCGGCCTTCAGACGCTGTTCTGTAAGTTGGGAAGCTGCTGTGCACTCAAATGTGCAGATCTTGTGTTCTGTTGCAACATGTTTCTGCTTTGTTTTAGGTGGATGAAATGGGCCTCAGACCAGAATGGATACCTTGGTACGGTCTTGAGGAAAGGGCTAAATGCATATCTGAATGGAAATTGGTAATACTTTTGTTAAGTAAGGTTTTGGATTTGAAATGAACCCTTTTGTGCTTCAGAATTGAGATTTTTTTAATGATCACGTTCATTGCAGTTTTTTCTCTTTTCCTTTTCACAGGTTCATGGCAGTGATCTATTACTTAATGAGTGCCGAGTGTGGATTTGAAGCAGCTCAGTTTAACATGGCATTCTTGTGTGAACACAGCTCTGTGAGTGATGTGATCACTTTCTTGTTTTTAAGTTTGTCCTTTAATAAATTGTTTCCTGTTCATCGTTTTCCGTTTGCAAGTTAACATCTTGGCAAGTCTTCTTATGCTGAAATGAACATATTGTTTATTGCGTCTGTGTTTTTGCATAATCAGGTTGGATCCTTGGGTCCAGCGTTCGTGACAGAGTGTATGTTACGGTATTACAACCTCTCCCTTCAGAACCAAGATCCTGCTCCTTATGGTAATTATATTGTTTAATGACGTTACATAGCATCACTTTTTACATAAAAACAACGACATGGCTAATGCACAAATGTCCAGCATCTTGGTCACTCGGTCCTGCTGAGTATCTACCTGAGACTAAATGTCACTTTGAGTAAGGTAGTCTACTGGACACAGGCCCCACAGGATCAGGTTTGCTAAGTCATGATTTATGTCCTGCTAAAGAAAGAACTCTTCAGTAAGAGATGGGCTATATATGGAAGAAGATGTCTAGAATGTGGAGGAGTTTCAGACATGGCTTCCCAGTAGAACAAGAAGTTTATTACAACCCAATATTAAATCATGTGTAATGCATTCACAGTGTTTATACTACAAATGGTGGGGCCTGAGTTTAAAAATCATGCTATGTCTGCTAATAATTCATGACTACATGGGCAGTTGGTGGCGTAACGGTAAGGTGTTCGCCCCGTAAACAGAAGGTCGCAGGTTCGAATACAGGGCTGGTGAAGTTACCATTGTGGTACTCATGAGCATGGTACCGTCCCCAAGCCTTGCTCCCCGGGTGCTTGTTAGCTGCCCACTGCTCCTTCACGGATGGGTTAAATGCAGAGATCACATTTCGTTGTGGTGCACCGTGTGCTGTGCTGTGGTGTGTTCACAATGACAAATAATCACTCACTTTCACATCTGTTAATTTTTGTGAAGTATTTATTATTAATGTAATACTTCTCATTTAATGTGTTTAGCTTTGGTAAAAATGGGAGACCTGTTCTATGAGGAACATGCACGGGGCAGAAGAGATCTTTCTGATGCAGTGGAAATGTATAAACAGGCAGCGCTGAAGAACAACCCACAGGTACTACAAAATCAGGCAATGGTTAGACTGCTCATTGAAACAGATCGTATTTGTACGTGATGTGACTGTTTAGCTTAACAGTGTGCAACTCTTAAAGTCTCACTGTTTAAAACCACTGATTAAATCTGTTTCTCTAATTGTCTGCAGGGTTGGTACAGTCTGGGTCTGCTTGTTCAGGAAGGACAGAGAATTCCACCCACTCTACTTTCTCAACTGAATTTGCCGCAGCATTATTTTTCAGACAAGCGCGCTCTTCTCACCGCCTTGTATCACAGGTTGGTACGGTGTAAAGACTTCATAAACACCAAGAACGGCATTGCTGGTGGTAGAATGATCGTTGTGTTTCAACATTATTTAATACAGCCTTTGATTTTTGTCGGGTAGATGTCGAAATTCTAACAGTGATGAGGCTTACCTTCCATGTACGCTCGCCCTGCTTACCACACACTTACACTCCATGCCAACTCTAGGACATATCACTGTCCAGGTCTGTATATATCTCACTCCATTGTCTTCACTGGCATTGTTTATATTCACTAAGCATCTGGTTGTTTTAAAAACTGGCTTTCTATTGTATTTCCATTTTTCCAAATGACGCTACTTTGCTCCAGCTCCTGAGTGCTGTGGCAGTGGCTGTAGCTACCATTTCCCTTCTCAAAGTCATTCCCGCAGTTCTTCGCCAGAGGTCAACATCACACCACGAGGCCTCTCCACCCTCAGGGGACAGACAGCCACCAGATGAAGAGACTACAGGGCTCTGAGCGGCTCTCGAGTGTACACGCTCACTTGTTCATTACCATACTTGTGAGAAACTGGCCAAAAGGCATGGAGAAGGAAAATGTGTGAATGTAACTGTTTCATCATGACTTCATGGCCAAAATCATCAGGGGTTATTTATTTTTCATGTAAAAAAATGTTTTACGGTGGTTGATTTCCTCAGCCGGATTCCCTTTACAAATTTTTAAAAGAGCAAACATTTGTCTTCTAATTACCTTCTCTTTTTTTTGGTTCAGACTCATTTTGTTATTTTTAGCACTTAATTTCTTGTGGGATTTAACATCACTAGAGATCTGAACAGCGCTGTTTGTGGTAATATGGTGGCTCGATGGGGACCACTCAATGACAGCATAGTCAGTAAGGCCCTTTGGGATAATTCCTCGCTTACCCACCAGCAGGCTGAGATCTTAGTCACACTGGGTCAAGGAGAAGGCACTGTATAAGTGGGAGTTGTTTAAAAATGCACCTGAACTGCTGCATAATAGGGAAGGAGAGTGTCGGCTCAGTCTGTGTTCTTGGGGACACTCACTATGGAAGATCTTATATATGGGAATAAACTGATGAGCTTGATATACTACTTTTTAGGGCCACTGAGTATTTAAATATTTATGTTTCATGTATTTTTATTGGGAGGAACCTCGACTTTTACTAAGAACATTTCTTATTCAAACTTTTTACTTATTCTTCTGCTTTGGGGCACATTATAACCTGCAGGACAATTCCTCATCCTCCTGAAGAACATCTTGTCAAACCAGAGGAAGTTATTAATTGCCTTAATTATATAGTCTCTCGGACAGGCTCTCTCCTGTAGATCTGGTTTTGTTGTGCTTTGTTGTTCCTCCGTCTTGAAGTGTAGCAGACCCACTACACAAAAGTTCTGTGAACCCGAAATCTACATCTCTATTCAAAAACCTGGCCTTAAATCCTAATCACCTGCACACAACAGGACATTCTGTTTTCTTCTTGTCCTCCACTGGGGGTTCGTACTGGCCTGAGGGAGAATAAAATTGTCATTAATGTTAACTTGAGAAGTTTAAAGTTCCAAAAACGTCTTATCTGTGCTGTCAGGTCTTTTCGAAAGAGACCTCTGCATAAGGTACAAAAATATATCATCATTTCTATAAATTATGTTAAGCAAGATCTTTCAGAAAGCTTCATGATTCAAGTTTTAAAACCTAAACTAAGAACTAGCTATTGACTGCCACCTTATCATGGAATAAATTACTAAAATAAAGGATTTATAAAGAAGGGAACAGAAATGGTGAGATATTAGATGAAATGATGTAGTTAAGAGCAAACCTCCATTCAAACTCAGAATCATCCTAAGCAAAGCATATGTCATTAGACCTCCAATAATTCCTATTTTCTTCTGTAATTATACATGAATTGAGATGGTTATAAGAGGACAGAAGTCAGTGATTGACCACTGGGAGGCATGAGAGTCCACTGAGCACACCTCAGCGGAAGAAACACCCTGTAAATGAGGCACAGCAATGCCATGGATCCCAAAATTCACCGGCAGCTTTCAGGCTGTCTTGCTGCCCCTCCAGCCCGAGAGACTGCCGCACCAAATGGACGACAGCACTTGCTGGCAGATGGGATGAGTCACAAACTAGAGGCAGAAAAACAAACAGTCAGACACTGATGCCAGCTGTCAATCAGAGTCTATTTATGTACGGTTAAAATTCTGTGTTATGAATCAGATTCTGTAGTCCTGTGTTGTGTCTAGAGTGACGTGTGAAATGGGGGCAAGTTGTGGGAAAAATTGAGATGGTGTAAATAATGTGTCTGTCACGTTCTTATATCATAAGTCTTACACTGAATAGTTATTAGTTTATACAGTTGTCCTCATTTTGAATCATTTTTGCTTAGAAACTGTTTTAATTTATTTCGTACAGTTGACAAATTAGACATCAGCCCCACTAGTTTTTTGAGTCAAAGGCTAGATTAGGATTTTAGAATCCCTACCCATAACCATTCATCACTTCTTAAGGAGTAGAAACATTAGCTACCTGCTTTTTTGTATGTAGCAGACTGATGGATGAGTACTAGATTACCCTCCTCAAATGTCTGCACTTCTCTTCACCACAAATCTCTTCTGCGTTAAGTGGAGAGTGGAGGCTTCACTTTGGTTCCGGCAGATTTTGAGCAGTCCTACAATAAAGTCCTAACAACTGCCTGGTACTGTGTCTGAGGAACCAAGTGAAGCCAGACTGTGTATATAAATGTCATATTTAACCTGTAGTACATGAGGAGCTAGGTTATATTTACAGAAGTCGTCAGAGCGACTTTCATTTCCTAATTTCAGTTTCCCTGGAGCCACTTCTTGTTAAGGGTCTTGCTTTGGTAGTGCTGGAGGTAGCATTCAAACCCACAATCTCTTGGTCCTGGGGTGAGCATCCTAACCACTAGACCACCATCACCGATATAGCTTGTAACATTTTGACATACCTTCTACATTCCAGCTATTCTTGTTTATCTGTAAGGTGTTATTAAACTCACCCTTAACTCAGGTTCCTTCTTGAAAACATTGCAGATCTCATAGCTATGGTGGAAGCCGCTCAGGATGGCATCCTCAGTGGTGGTTGACAGGTAGGCATGGCTGGTGACGCCTTTGTAGATATTGAGAAGTGAATGAGAGCTTGAGCAGGTCATACTGATGTGCATTTCAGAACTCCAGACAGCTGCAGGAGACTGTGAGATGGACAGACAATATCATTCAATCAGCTCAGCAATGGGTATGATTTTATACAAGTCCTCTTGATATTTTGGTGTTGGGCAGGTCAGGTTGGGTGCACACTGTAAACCAGCAATAGGGTGATCGAAAGTAACCATAGAGAAAGGAAAATATAACTGATTTCTTTCTGTTGATCTAAAAGTCCCAAAGCTGCTTTATGAAATGTGCTTAGTTTAGAATGAACTACAAGGACTGGACACAACAAAAGAGGGCAGTCGTCATCTTCTAGCTGTCCAGTCTGACTGGTTTAAATTTCTTCCCAGAGTCAGTCCACAGAATCATGTCACTGCTGTTTAATGCTCTACCTTTTGCAAAGGTTGCAAACTTTATATAACTTTATATAATTGTCCTAGTTGCTGGCTTTGCATATGGCATTTCATCTATATTCAAAGTAAGGTTGGAAGTTATGACTTAATGACTCTGAGGCTAAATGACACTCTATTGCTCTCTCAGATGGCTGAGATCAACTAATAGATGCAGAAGTCATCTGACCACTAAAGCCGATACGTTGAAATTGTAATGAAAATGATCTTTAAAAGAACTAAAATGCTTCAGTAGCTCTCAGCAAAATACACCAGCAATATGGTAGAATAAACTGTAAAAAGCATTCTGAAGTGGGACTAATGTGATATGGTTTCCAGCTTTGTTATGGAAATTTGATTTTTGTTTTTGTTATGATTATAATTAAATTGCTGTTGTCACAGTAGGGGGCACCCAATCTACTGTGAAGTTTTAGTGTTTTCAGGCAGTTCTGATTTTGTTTCTGAGGTCATGCCCTGCCATTTCTGGAACATCCACTTCATAATGACCTCAAACTGAATTGTTCCCTAAGGAAAAGGATTATGAACACTGAGTGCATTTTAAATCAGTCATTACTGTTGTACCAACTTTTTTAATTCACCCACCTGTAGACATCATGGAAAATATCTTCCAAAAGTGGTTTATAGCGAATAGACTCTAGCAGTAGGTAATGCACCATTATACTGCATTTATTGTTAGCCACATTAATATCTTTGGGTACATTACCATTTTATGTCATTACCAGTGGGTAGTCCTGTGCCGGCTCTATCAAACAATAATGACTCTGGGTCAGTATTTCCCACTAGGTTCAATGATTGCATACTCCTCAAAAATACTAATCAATAACCAGCTTGGAACTCTATTAAGCAGCACAAATGTTCAGCAAGGAGCTGAACCCACTCTTGAGATCCAATTTGAAAATAATAGTGTTCTGATTTATCAACAGGGCCATATAACTGCTGCCATATGTAAACATTAAACTTCTAGTCGCTGGCTTTGCGTATGGCATTTCACCTACATTCAAAGTAAGATTGGAAGTTATGACTAAAAGAGTCTGAGGCTAAACCTCATAAACTCCATCAGAGACTGAACTTGCAGACTCCTCTAGGAGCCTAGTATCATTCTTTACTTGACTTATTTAAATTCTACTTTAAATGGAGAGCTGGGATCAGACATTCAAATCCCATTCTTCCTGCGTAAAAGAAAAGAGTTCCCCCTAAAAGCACCAAGTCGCTGTTTTCTTCAACCTCAGTTGTCATATTGATCAATTGAACATGACCTTTTGGCACGTTTTAGCAACCTCATTTTGAGAAGTACACTTCACGTCCTCTAGGATGTGGCAAATTAATTACGCAGATGGAGTCTTGTGGCCCGGTTGGACTCCCCCTGGACAGCAGTACCACCACCGACGCAGCGCTCTGCCTTTGCAATTCTAATGAGTGGCCATTCATCAGCTAGTGATGGCTGGACATTTGATTCACTGTATAAATCTGCTGATAATATCAAAAACATGTGCTTGCTGTAATATGGCCCTGCTGACTATGATTTAACTGCCCATCACCCCCACGTGAAGTTATTAAAATGAACAAGCTATGCAGCTGAGAAAATGTTCCAACAGGTGAATTTATCGATTCCCACTCCTTATAGGCCATTTATGCCTTCATCCAGCATAAATTGTTTGTTCGCTGGGGCTTTGCATCTATTAATACAGTTACTGATTAGCTTACATTTGCTAGCACTGCTCGTGCCTGAGCTACGGAGAAATTATTATAAATGATAAAAATGTCTCTATTACTCTTTCCCTGAAGAGGTCTCGCATGTTGTCCGTGAATTATGATTTTTTTAGCAATAACTAAAGCCTACTGAAGAATTGATCCAGTGGTCTTGTTGCCATCATCTTAACTATGTGTAATTACTTTATGTTTTGATTTACATGGCACCTCGGGGAAGGGTAATTGGATAGGCTCTCCATTACCCAGAAATGAAATGGCTGTGTAGCAGTGTGAGAGGTGGAATGAAGTTAGTTTGCATTGCATGAGAGTAGACCACAGTGCAATCTGTACCGCTGATACATGGCACAATCTGTTGCTACACTGCATGTAATTATTGACAAATGTAAAGTATGTCTTTGATGATGGATGCAAATGTATTAGTGTTCTTGCATGGAGTCGCCGCTCCCTCAGTGGTGTTTAGCATTAACATAAAAAGAGATGAGGGATCATTTATATAGAACACATATAGCAAGAAAATCTCATGCTAGGCCTTAACATATCTACACTGCATCTGGTTTTGGTAATTTCACATCTTTGTGATCCAGAGCACTGCCTAATAACACAGTGTGTAAACCAGAATTTCAAGGATCCAATTTTCAAGGCTAGCATTGTAGAATTAATATGACATGCTAAGGAACAATTAATAAGGATGACAAAGAATTTTACAAATCCTCTAGTTAACTATCACACCTAAATTGCTGTTAATCTTTCTAAACTAAAATCAACAGTGTACTCAGTCTAACAGGTTACGGTAGTGAAGTACTCTTAGATGTACTGTGAGCCTTGTGTTAAAATGTTATCATTCTAGCAGTTGAAGTTCTAGCAGTAGTTTTTGACCACAGACTCGACCATATTGTTGTATTAGGCCACCATATTCCTAGCAGTGATAATTATGTATAAAATATTCAGCTTGTACCTGTTCAACACAATTACCATACTGTGCTATTACATTTTGGCCATTTCAACCACATACATGAATATAGATAATAGAAATCTAATGGTTTTACACCGGTACAGTAGAAAATATGAAACTGAATAGTGAAGCTCGGGATTTATTGTGTGCACAAATAAAAAAGAAATCATGCTTATACATGTTATGCAGTAAAATGAACCATCGTAATACACAAAAATATATTGAATGATGTTTCCAAACATGGCGTAATCAGTCTGTGTTTGTCCAAACGTGGACTGATTACACCAATAGATGTAAGTAAAAAGTGCAATACAGTTTGAAGCTAGCAGCTCCACCTAAACACAATAACAAAAAAGTAACAGAAATATCAACATGATGAACTGCACTTTGTGTGTTGACAACCATCCTCTACACTAAGATGCGGCCCAACTGTTCAGAAGTCAATCAATTCTGAAAGCTTTTCATGGTGGCGTACAAACAGGCTAGCATCAGTCTGTTACACTACATAATGTGGGCTGTAGGGCAGATGTGTCGTAAAGTTATTTTTACAAATCACAGATTAAATGTTAACATTGGATTTCACTTCATTTTCACTTTTCCCCTAACTTGTAATTAAAAACCTATTCAATTGGTGCATTTCTGTTAGCATTCAAACATTAAAAATGTCCAATTTCAGGATTGAATTTGAGGCTGTTTGTTAAACTGCAAGCAATCATGACATCAAGGACAAGCATTTGGAAGAAAATGTGCACTTACTCTACTTGCACCTCGGCACTTTTTTATGATGCACACGCTGCTACATGGATAGTCTCAGTGATGCTACATTGTACTGTCTTAGAATGCTCTTTATTTTTCTGATTGATTGTACAGTATACTCATGTCAAACTGCTTCAGATCTTATGCACATTTAATACACAAAGTACATTCCAATTGTTTTCTCCACTTGACAACTTATGCAATATTTGCACATATTATTATTTGAACTCCTCATAAAATAATTTTTTTAACTATCTTAGACTTTGTAGAGACACTGTTTATTATTTAATAGATTGTCTGTTCAGGCTTCATATTAATCTGCTACAGATATTAATGTAAAAAGACATTCTTTTATACTCGCACATATCATTTAATACCTTATGTAACAAAAACTCCATATTTTCTTTTACTATCTCTAATTCAGAGTTTATATTTGATAGTGTATTTATATATGCTTATTCTACATGCCTTCTTTGTTCTTTGTACACTGTAAAACTGGAGCCATGTTGTCTCATCTTTCTGTACATAAGTTTTTACCTGAGATGAGAATAAAGTTCACTTTGACTTTGAACATTTGGTGCTGCACTGCAAAAATGATTTGATCGCGAAGCCATCTTAAGATATTACTTTTGAATTTATCTACACTGTAAAACAATAAGTTGAATAATTAGGGCTATATTTAAAAGAGAATGTGTTAATACACCACAAAGGAATTTCAAGTGAGTGATTATTTGTCATTGTGAACACACTACAGCACTGCACACAGTGCATCACAACAAAATGTAACCTCTGAATTTGCCTCATTCGTGAACAAGCAGTGGGCATCTCTATCAATGCCCAGGGAGCAGTGCAGGGAATAGTACCTTGCTCATGAGTACCTCAGTGGCACTTTAATTGGTCTGGGACTGAACTGGCAACCTTGTGATCACCTCCTAACCATTACACTACACTAAAAATCATTTGATCAGTTCGTTAATATATTATTTCATACTATTTTAACTTAAAACAGCGATTTATGCTATTTTGCTTCTTTTGTTAATTTTTCAGGGTTACAGCTCAACACTTGTAATTATGGCTGTGTTTAATATTGAAAGTGTCTATGCACCATATAGAAGTGAGGTGGCATGTAAGGGTCATGTTGATGTATCTCCACAAGCTCTTAATGCATAAGTTTGCACATGCAACCTCTCTGGCATGATGAGTGAAATATTATGGGCCTCTAAACTAATTACTGGCTCCTACAGATTTCTTTTCTCAGAGCTCCTGTAAACCAGACCTTTTGACTGCAAAAGCATTATGATTATGGTCTATAATTCTCCACCACAGTGCACTTTCATCTTCATGGGGGAAAAAACTTGGATTAATATGAGCTGGAGCCAGCATCTGACAGCATGGAAGACAATCTGAATTGTCTTTATTTGCTGACCACTTTCCTTGCTATTTGTGTTTTTGGAGCACTACAGTAAAGTGCAGTGTTGGGGTTGTAAATATATTGGATTTAAATTAAGTTGAGAGTGTGTCAGATGAGTGAAAATGAGAAACAATGAATGTGGCAGAAGCTGCACGATTGCAAGGACTGTGTAATCAAATTGCTCTCATTTAGTGTGTTGAAATGACAGAGGCTTTTACTTCACTTATATTGGATTACCAGGAATACTGCTCTCTTATGACAATCTGCATTATCAAGGCAATTTTTCTCCTCTCCCTCTCTCCCTCTGTCTCTCTGCCTCCCCCTCTCTCTTTTTCTTCCTCCCTCTCTTTCTGTCTCGTTCGTGGTGCAGAAGGGCTGAGCTTGGGTAGAAGGCAGACTGGTCTGCCAGTTGTGTGTTGTGAGAGGGCAGGAATTCCATCTGTGCTCAAGATTATTTGGAGAGCAAGAAAATACAGCACGTCCATTCATCAGTCTGTGGTGCGTCAGCCCACTGATAAAGGTAAGGAGAACATGGCTGTGTGTGTGTGGACGCGGGTGTGCGTAGTTCTGCAGGAGACTTAAGTTATTGTCATGGAGTGAACTTGCCCTTTCCTATGGCAGGGTCAAAATAGCATAGTTATATTATAGAGACAAAAATTATATTGGCACAGTACTTTGACATTACTTTAATACACTATGCAATCAACAAATGTTCTCAAATCTTACATAGAAAGTTGTAGGGAAAAAAGTATGACTGAAAATGTTCAACTGCTACAAGATGCTCATTTTACTATATATTACAATCAAATTCACTTATACACTTATTCACTTAAATACTGAGTAGAAGTCTGTTCGACTGATATAGTTAATAATACATGTTGATGAACATCTGCGTCACTACGTCAAAATTTTAGTTTGCTGTACAAGTGGTGAAGGGTCAATTATCATTAAAACTAGTATTACATTAAATGTTAGATGTCAAGTGCCTTTTATTGCAAAAATGAAAGTGGTAATTAGATTGCTTTTAAAATAATACTACATTACAATGTGCACTACACAGTGAAATACATTCAGATTTGTGTAAAATCTACGGATTCTACAGTTTTTTCAGTCTAATGCTGTACCTATTTCAGTGCCTATTTTCCTATTTGTGCATTATAGCTCATGTTGTGATTAGATTTTTTTTAAATATTTATAATATGATTAACCTGTTATCTTACTTTTGATTATTTGTCAGGTTTCTTTTAACATCTGATGCTACATAATGTTACTATCTTAATTAACAGGGAAGAGCAGACAGTTGTGAATTAAATCTGGACACAGTACATCTGCACTTATCAGGATATTAATGTGTTTGAGTTAGGTAAGCAACAGGATTATGATTACTACAGCCAAATTCTAATGTAGTAAGTATCCCCATGGTTAAAGATTACAAATTCATCAGTATAAAAGTCTTCTTTCTGCAAACAGACAGCATCTATAGCCCACTATGAGTCATAATGACTTTTTAGGCCACTAAAATCCTGTCATCCAGGGTGCATACGCAGTAACACTGTATTGTCATATTATATGGGTGACTACAGCACTTGCTGCTTGAATTGCTTTTTAAACCAAGATCTTCCCAAATTTCAATGCATTCTCAATTTCCAATTCAAGGACATCAAACACTAGTCAGTTTATGTTCTCACTCACAAACAAGTCATTTACTTCAAGGTCAAAACAAGCTTCAAGAGGAGGAGATGGTCTGATCTCTGATGTTTGATGTTGGTTTTTTTTCCAATCAGAAATAAGTATCTCTTCATTTCCTGTTGCCTTATCAGCCAATAAGTTGATTTTATAATGGGTTCATCAGAAGGCTAATACAACATATTACAATGTTCAGCCCCTGTGTTCATTTTTTTTTTAATTAAATTGGGCCAATGTGGTTAAATCATCCTAGAGGAGGTGAGATGAGCACAGACCAATGCTGCATATAAAGTTTGAAGCCAAGAATCAAGAATAAGCCTTCCCACATCCAATCCATTGCTTTTTTTATATATGTTTGAAATAGCACCCTAAACTAACTTATTGTCAGGAACAGATTGTAAGAAAGTATTCAAATCAGTGTGCAAATCACCAAATGTGTTAAGTTCCCATGGACTCCATATGATGGATGAATGAATTCAGGACCTCCTCTACAACACCACAATAATAATAGCATTGACTCAAGATTGACTGGTAACTCATTTTAAAACTCAGATGTAATCTACACTTAGTAACAAGTGTTTTCTCTACGCGGCCTTTTATACAATGGAAAACATAATTGGCTTGTGACACATTACCATCCAAGGGCTCTCTCTGGAGGATCTGAATGTTCTCTGCCACGGCTAGAGCCTGACACACTCGAGACAATTTCTTGAATTGTTTGCCTCAAGCTACAGCAGAACAGTTGCCACCCCCTAAGACCTTGATTTGTGCTTTTTTTGGCATGACAAGTTTCCTGTATAATTAGATTCAGACAGAATGAGTGACAGAATGCCTGTGCTCTTCCCCACTTCCTTGGTGACAGTCATCGAAGAATCAGGACCATGGACAGCCGTTTTATCAAGGCACTGATCACATGATTAATGCTAAATATTTTGAGCAGCTCAATGCTGTGAACACAGAAGAAAAAAGGGATGCTAATCTCGAACAGGTTGCCATGTTTGAGTGTTGCAGTGCAAGTTGATCTAGAGGGAGGCAGGCAGAAGGAGGGGGTGAAGCTATGAGCAATTGGTTATGGCAGTCTGTGCTGCTTCAATCTGTTACCACTGGGCCTGTGACCAGCTTCTTAGCAGTGTCGCTGATCACTGCCTTTTTCTGTGAACTATGACTGAATACTGGTGAAAACACTGATCAACCTTGAAAATTGCCTCAGATGGCAATCAAATAATTAATACATTCATAAATCAATAGGTTAATTAATCAACTATCTATCTATCTATCTATCTATCTATCTATCTATCTATCTATCTATCTATCTATCTATCTATCTATCTATCTATCTATCTGTCAGCAAAAAGCTCACAGTCTCTGACTAACAATGTTTCTAAATAGAAATCAAATGATAAATCAGTGTAATAATAACCACAGATGGCTTTATAAATATTTTAATATGTTATTCCTTGGGTTGATAGAGATCTTTGCTGCAATAAATTGGACCAATGCAGCTACAATTTCTATAAACAAATTTAAAAACCTGACTTGCAAATTTCCTAAAAGTGACACATTTTTTCAACTCCTCAGTTCTGCATTTGCCAGTTATCCTTCTTTGCTCATTCTCAGCATTGCTGCTTCATGGCATAAATTAGGCGCCAATGCAAATGCCTGAGCATTTAATTCCGGCCAAATGTGTATTGATGGAGAAATGAATGGGTGTGATGTGAAATGGAAGCTTATTGATTTTTTTTTACCTCTGCTCAGAGGCATTCCTGTTTGGAGGCGCCAGGGTGAGTGATGGCACTTAGCAGCCCAGGTCTGGTGATATGCATTGGTCACTAGACTGACTGGACCACAATGGACATCACTGAAGATAGAGCATTTGACTTCTCTGCCGAGCTAAACGTAGGAAACATACTTTGTATGTGAAGACTGAAGCCTGAGCTTTATTTATAAACAAAATGAAAATGTTGAATGTGATATACAATAGTTAAACAAGAGGTGATGTCACGTCTTGTATTATAACAGTAAAATAGTTTAAAATGTGCAATGTTTATATAGTAACTATGAATCACTTTATATGTATTGTATCTAATACATTTAGAAACCTCCATCTAATATTGTCCAGTGCAATTATTCTGGTTTGCAATATTTTGACAGGTTCCAATTTGTGTAACACTCTCTGTCTCTATCTCTATCTTTTTATTCACTCATATCATGGAGAAGTAATTCTTTATTAAGTGCAATGATAACTCAATAAATTTCATGCCTCAATGCACAGCAACAAATGTATCGTTAAAGTTTGATGAATTGTTGGTTCATAAAAGCTTTGTGTTTAATGAGTGGATCTCCCAGAAAGGAGAGTAGTACATAAGACCAGCACACACTGTGAATTAGAACAGACTGGAATAGTTTTATATAGTGAATGTGTCTTCTTATAGCAGCACATATCATTTTAAGATATTTTTATTAGGCCAGTCAATTAGTGAACATAATAGTTCTATTTTTTGTTGACGTTGCTACAAATATTTTCTCAGATATTATACATATATTTATAGTGTAGAGCTATTAGCAATAACAACAGTAATAGTTAAAGTGTTAAAGAGGCATTGACCACGTGATTAGGGCCTGGATTCGCGCCATTTTACTGGGTCAGTCCAATGAGCCGTTTTACGGGGGTGGTCCACTTGCCCGTAACGGATGTATTCTATGTAAAACTGTGTTAAGAGAGTTCGTTTCTCACTACTGAATGGTAGCGTCTATAGTGAGCCGAAGGCGCGAAATTTTCAAACGTTATTTTTGCGACGTCGTAACGTTTGGTCGAGTTTGTCTGGGATTTAGGAAACAAGATATATACTATGCATTCTGTAAAATGCTAAACATTTTGTCTAGTGACACCCTTGTTTTATTTACTCTACACGTAGGGATTTTAACCAGGACAGTTTTTATTAACTTTTTCGTCCGTAAATATAGTGTCCAGAAAATGTACAGTTTGCCCCAGACACACACCGACGTTGCCACGGTTTGAACTGGCATAATATTATTTACCGTCAAACTAAATGAGGCGGAAACAGAACAGTAAATATATTAATAACTGGTTAAGCTGAAACTGAGGTAGCCTATGGTTTACAGTGGGTTACATGACTTTTAACCACGAATCTCACTTGGGTTCTTTTCTGCAGAACTTGTGGAAGTAAATGGCACTGTGCAAGGGGGACACCTCCCTTAGCCTCTTGCCTCAGGGCTGGTTTGTTTTGTCGAGTCCTAGTTTCTCAAATATGTTTTGAGACGTCACGACTGGAATGGGTACTTTGCTAAGGGTAACTCTGGTCGTGTAGTTTAAATTCCCCAGACGCCAAACCGACGGAAAAATCTGCACAGACGGCGGAAACTGGTAAATGTTAAGTCCTCCTCAATACACTGGTTTAAATTCCTCATTGTTTTTGGAGATATAAATAACAAATATAAACATTATGACCAAGCTATGATGCTACATAGGCTATCCACATTATTTCTACTTGCAAAACTTGCATCATCAGCCAAATACAAAAATGCCCTTGCAAGTTATCTTGAGAAAAGCAGGACTTTTTGTGACTTAATGTTGATTCAATGTTATGGGTAAATGCTTGTTGTAAAAATCACTAATGTATTGTTCGGTATGGGCCAGTATTATTTATCTAAGGAGGAAATATATGGCTTGAGTTACATTTCAACAAGGAGGCAACTGATTATGTCTATATCCATGAGATGATGACCCTTGCTTGTTTTTCAGCATCCAATGTTGGCATGGCTGTGGTTGCGAACCGAGCGGGGCGTGTTGGTATTCGGCGTGGGCCCCCGCTGCTCATCACCCTCCTCCTGCTGAAGATCCTACTTTTCAGATTAGTGGATGGCCAGGGGCAAGGTAAGCAGTGCTCTTTTCTTCATACTACATAGCTCTGTGTAGTTTATATGATGTGGCGGCTATTATGCAGTGCAGCTTATGAGCTGGTGGTTATTGTCTGACTGGTGTTATGATTTTGTATAAATCCCATTCATAGCTAATGAAAAGTCAAAAGTAGTTTTTTTTTTAAGTAAACTGGGCTAATATTATGACTTTGTTCATTTTGTATCTGTCCTTTGGTGAACAGGTTAATGTCCACCATTATATAAACACATATTCAGGCATGTTCACATTTCTTCACTTAAACATTTTATTAAACTAAAATGATCAAATTAGCTGCCATATTTTGTCTTATACCCACCTAGATTATAAGACGTATAATTCCTATTTCTAATTTTGTTTTATCTGCCTTAGCCATGAAAATAGCCGTGGTTGCTAATATGGCATTAATACTGAACAAACAGTATAAGAAATGTGTACTTTGCCAGAAAGGTTCCTTGGTAATATCTGTAACATTTCATACAATATTTTGTGCCTTATGGAAAAGCGACATCTGTGTGAAGTGTTCAATGTGTTGCGCCTAAATAGTCAGTTTAAAATGTTAGTGTGCAATTTATTATGGAATAAAATTTGAATCAGATAATGCATTTTTGTTTGTTATTTAATTATGACCATTCTTAGTTTCAAACTTTATCTGATTTAGTTTCACCATAAGTGACGTGAAACTAAAGTTTTAGTTCTTTCCGGCCACAGCAGTGAGAAGTTTGAGCTCCGGAACCTGGACAGCATTATATTTGGGGAAAAAAAGACAGTAGATTGTCAGTGTATTTTGAGACATATATTGCCAAAGAAACATACTGCATGTTATAGCACAATAAAATGACCTTAAGTAGCTGAAAAAGTTACCCTTAATTTGGTGTGAATTGCTATATCAAACATAGTCATTTGGCTAAATGCTTGGCTATGAAACATGTCAGGTCTTATAGTCCAGCTATCTTCAGAACTACCATTCTTTGCCCTTACACTCAAGTTTTTTTCTGATAAACTTTGCCCGATCTTAGGAAATGTAACCTGTTGTGGATAAGAGTGTTTGATTCATGCTGTAAATGTCATGAAGTTCTTCTGAAAATTGAGACCTTTTGTAATTCAGTGCATTTAGTGCTAAGGGCAGGTTCTATAGGTATCCTGTAGATTTACCAGCAGTGTGTTGTATTGGGAGGGAACTTTTGCAAGCACATGTCTGGCACGTGTCACATTTCATTTCTCAACCTCTGTAGTAACTGTGGTGTGGTGGTAAACTATAGGTTTGGGTCCAGTTTTAATTGGCATTTCCCAGGGAGACAAGGCCACAATGCCCTCTGCTGTCAGTCCCTTTACTCACTCCCTTCTCCCCCCCTCCCACTATGACCAGGCTTATTTATAGCAGAACCAGGGACACACACACACACACACACACATACAAAGCCATTCACTCAGTCAGCTACAGAAGAAAACACTGAGAACTCCCCTCCTTCCGTTCACTGCCAAGACATTAAGAATAGGAAATTAAGGTGCATGGAAGGTTAATGCTCTGCTTGTTATGCCCTGCTAAGATGGAGAAAGAGAGAAGTCAAACACAACCACAAATCACAAATGAAAAGTATTTGGCATTCTAATGGTTTATTTTGCTTCAGTTGTGAGAAAACATAATGCATTGGATACATAATGTTATGCCCTGTGGCGATATTGTCTACAAAGAGAGGTCAAATGAAATTGATAAGCTTAGTTTTCAAATTGTTAACAGCTGTTGTAACTCCAGACTCTGCCTTTGCCTCTATTTTGGCACCATCTCTACAAAAGACTAAGATTGATGACTAATACCAGTTCAGGGTGACAGGAGACAAGCTCATAAAGTCTCTGCTGTGCTGTTTCGGAAGTTTGCCTTTCACAAGGACAGTAAATTAAACTGGAAAAGCTTGAGAGAAACAGATGGTTTAGAGTTGGATTTTTAAGTAGTGTGTGCTGTAGTGTTACCACGTCTTGATAAACTTTGTTTGTGATGGATTAATGTAAGTTTTAAGTATGTTAAATTGTTTGTCAGATCAAATATTCTTTCAGGTACTTGTGCAAGTTTGTTTTTACCCCATCATCTCCAGCCATGGCTAGATGCCCCATCAACTGTGGCTATATTCTAACTGCATTACTACACATCAGTTTTCGTTCCTGCCCTGGCTGGCTCCTCTGTGGCTTTGGGTAGGAGTGCAGTCCTCTGGAACTGAGAGGATAATTACAGTCTTTTCCCCTCCTCATGCAGTGGTAAACAAAGCACTTCTAAGTAATTTGTCTAACAATGACCTGAATTGGGCTGCATTGCAGTTATGTTTCTACAGGTGAAAAGGTGTTTTTCAGTGGAATTATGGTGGTCTACTGGTGTAATAATTAGCTCTCATTCATTAGGTCATGCCTTCAGGTCTGGATGTGTCCTGACTGCTAATGTAACTACAATGAAAAACTTAATTTGAAGTTGTGACAAGAAGACAGACTACAGAACATTTTGAGGATGAGTAAACTCTCTGCCATCATGAATTACCTAAAACAGTTTGAGATCGGTATACTGTGTGGCGACTGCCTAGTGGTAGTATTCTTGGCAGTGGACCAAGAAGTCATGGGTCCAAGTGTGGCTATGTTCTATCTCCAGCTCCACCTCCACTGTGTGCCTGAGCACACGACTTAACACCATAATGCTCCAGGGAGACTGTCTTTTCAATTTGAAAGTCACTCTGAATAAGGATATTCATCAAACACCTTATATACACGTATATTCTGCACTACAGAGAATGTAATGATTAAAGTTGAAAGAAATTGGTAGCTCTGTCCTGTGCCTATTTCTCAGTGTTTCACACTCCAATATTTTCTAATGAGTTGAAATTGTAAACACAGTAACTTGAATAATTAAAGATTTAGCATGCCAATTAAGTGATCTTTGAAGTCTAAATTGGATTGGACTCCTATAGGAGCTATGCATGCCCCCGTTCAATCTTCTTTAATCCTTTTTGGAAACATTGTCACAACTAAATGCTCCAGCATCCTGCAGAAGGGGTACCAGTGGGAATGAAAAACTATAGCAGTTGTGCTTCTGAATGATTTTATTTGCATAACTCATTTTAGAAACACACATTCCACAGTTTGTTTTGTGTTGTGGCATGTACTGTCGATGTTGTCCATGCTCATCAGTGGGTGATTTTGGTCTGCACTACCTGTGCTGTAATCTGAGCCCATAAAGAGCCTGCACTGCATAACTTGTGATTTATCTCAGCACTGGGTGATTAGTTTACCCCACTGCACTGTAAACAGCTGCCCTGCCAGATGCACTGTCTCCACAGGAACCAGAGCTCTCTCTCTATCTCTCTTTCACACTCTTACTCTTAGCCTTTTCCCTGCACTTTTTCCTCTTCTTCTAGCCCTCTGAGGTGGCAGCCAGCTGTTCTACCTCAATTATGTTTCCTTAATATGACAGATTACTTATATCTTTTATCTTTATGCAGTAAATATTTTTCTTCACTTGCTTCATTTTAAACATTACGGTACTGTCTCAGGGAGTCTGTGCAGAAAGCTTGAATTAACACTGGAATATTTTTGTATGATAGACATTGTGATTTAGTGACAGGTATCCAGAGTGGATACAATTAGGTTTTGATTTAAAATTCATGTTTTTCAAATGAGGCAAACCCATAACACTGTGGCCTCAAATTCTCTTAAAAGAGAATGTCTTAGTCCAGTACTTTTCCTTAGGTTATGTATGCCAATTTGGCCTGCACATAAGGTACTCTGGGTGCCCAGTGCTCAAGGAGCTAATAAGCTGTGGCATGGCTGGATGTGGTGTTATTCTGTCCCATCTGCTCATCTTGCCTCTGTATCTCCCTCTTGCCTCGTGCCCCTGTGCCTGCGAGATGGCATGCTGTCAAGGTGAGCTCTCTCCTCTTGCAGCATTAACAAGATTGTTACTCTTAGCAAGAAGACTGGTGTATTGACAGGTAGGATGAGGCCTAATTTGTGCTGGAAACAAATGATATAGTGTATTTACTGGTGAGTGACTGAGAATGTTTTCAGGGAGATTTTTCAGTGACACATTACAGTTCAAGCTTTTAAATGCCTTATGTACAATTAAAAGAGAAAAAAAATTCTCTCAGTGCTCTTCCCTCGCTCATTGAAATCCTCCCTGTGCCACAGACTGTCTATGTCCATAGACAAATCCCAAAAATATAGCCATCTACCCCCATGCTTAATAGTTTGTTGACTTCATTGGTGCACAGGCCTTATTTCCAAAATGCATCAGGCTTATTTAGATGTTCATTTGCAACCTTCAGATGCTGAATGTCATATTTAGGACACAGGGAACATATCCTACTGATGAATCTAACATGAGGGTCATATTTGTTCAGATTCCTTCATAGTAGAAAAGTGCACCACCCTTACAGAGCTTTTAAAATCTTCATGAAGGCCTTTTGCAGTCACACAGGGGTTTTTGTTTGCCTCTCTAGCAATCCAGTGAAAATTAGTGATTATTTATCACTCAGAACACAGCACAGCACACACAGTCCACCTCAACGAAACATGAGCTCTGCCTTTGACCCATCTATGAAGGATCAGTGGGCACCTGACATGGGGCAGTGCCTGAGTAGCAGTGCTTGGGGACGGTATCTTGCTCATGAGTACCGCTTTACTAGTCCAGGATTCGAACTGGCAACCTTCTGATCATGGAGCCAACTCCGTAACCATTATGCTACCATAGCTTAACTGCCACAGTTCCTGAAAAGTGCCATTTTTAAAATAACATTACAAACTGAGAGAACAGCTACTGGACTATCTTTTTGTAGCCTTCTCCTGCTTTGTGAGTATCAATTATTGCTTGAAGGAGTCCATAGCTACTCATTTCAGGAACAGGAGGAGTCAATGAATTTGGTACAGTCGATAGTGTAATGGTTAGGGAGTTGGCCCAGTGATCGGTAGGGGTGTTGAAATTAATTGCATAATTGATGCATCACGGATGTGGACGATTCTGCATCGATGCAGTGGCAGAACGTAATCGATTATATGTGATTTTTTTCAACCGGTGTGCCGCGGTTGATTTTTACTTTTTAAAAATGTATTCATTTTATTTATTTTTCAAAACATTTCCAGGTTATTTGGGCATCTTTATGAACAATGAATTTAATCTCTACTAACCATACACTGCTTAGTCTGAGTGGTGGTCCCTGGGACAGAAGCAGTTGAAAACCCCTGTATTATATCATAACGACTGATTTTCTGGCTGCCGCATAAACATTTTAGTTATAAAGAACATCCCAGTAGTAACTATGGCTGCCCAATCTGTGATCCATGCCCAATCTGCATGCAAAGTAACTTAATGTAGAAATTTGATGGGATGCGTTGTGATGCATTGAGTTATTGTATTGACTCGGATCCTGAAAACAGCGAAGGTTCACACCTCTAGTGATCGGAAAGTCACTTGTTCAAGTCGCAGACCGGTAAAGGTACCACTGAGGTACTCATGAGCAAGGTATGGTCGCCAAGCACTGCTCCCTGGGCTCCTCTGCATCACCTGGCCTTTCCTGATGGCGATTGTGAAAAACTCACAGTTCAATAAGATCTGAAAGCTGAGATCTCAAATGTGCCCAAACTTTTGCAGGGTGTTCTTTCCTTTCCCCTTATTTTCCTCTTTCCTTATTTGTATCTAACAAATTGAAAAGGAAAATACAGTGCACAAATCTGTATAGTGAGAATTGTTATGCAATGTGTTATCCATGTTGTTATTGCAAAATAAATCTAGTGGACAACCGTTCTTTAGGAATTGCCCTCAGTTGTCCATTAGATGCCTGCCCCTCCCCTTTTACTGAAATAAATGGAAGGCTGATGGATATTGGACCATGAAACCGCTGAGCAATGGCAATTCAAAACAAACTGGAGTGAAATACAGCCATCCCACGTCTAACGCACAGTATGGGTCAATTTGTAAAGTGTAGTGCTTTTGAGTTATTAATACTGGACAAAGACATTCCTTTATGTATTTTTAGACATTGATGAATTTGTATGGCCAACGCATCTCAACTTTAAAATCACTTTTACAGTAGAGATTGATCTGGTAAGCAGGATTGCATAGCAGCATACTGATTTTGATCTTCCTTCCCAAACAGTGAGTCATATTAACTATCACAGATGACAGGCTATTTATTTTTGATTTCTGACAACTGGGCTTCTGTGATTGTAGAGGTTGCTACCTGCAGATTCTGGAACCAGACAGTTCCATACTGTGGCATAGTGAGGATATAATTGTTTATTTTTGCATCCAGATACACTATTTGTGCTTTTCCACAAATCTAAATGCAGTGATGCTGTATGTATCCTGCCTGTTAAGTCATGATAGCGGTCCTGGTCAGATTGCAACAGTCCTTGTCACATAGCAGCATTTTGCAAGCGTTTGCTTGTTTTGCATTGCAGATTCAGTACGGCATTTAGTGTTACCCTAGTAAAGAACTGTGTTTCTGCCCATTTGTTCATGTGGTGTGCCAGTGTTTTCGATGAGCTACAGTATGTGGGTGGTTCAGCTGAATAAGACAGCTAGAAGTGCAGATTATATGGAATATATGGTCCAGAAAATAAAGAGGAAACAATATTTTGCCAAATCTCAAAATGACATTCAAGCTATGGCCATACACACTGGGGCAAGACAAGACTGTAGAACAGAACAGTGAGATTTGTTCTGAATGTTGTACCTGCCTCCTCTTTACATGCCCTGCCAGGAACTTTGGCAATAGCTTTTTTGTCTTAATCATTACAGATGGATATTGAGGGCAGGAGAGGCAGTTAAGCTTGGTCAGTGAGACACTAATGTTCTTAAGGCCCGTGCGGGAGAGTGCAGGTTGTCGGCCAGACAGATTATATTATGCAGGGTACCTCATATGCTTTGGCATTCCAGTGTCATCTAGTATTCTGCTCATGAGGGAGGTGTCTACATGAATTCCTTCACATACCTATTCATTTTTTAGAGTAATATTTTCTATATGGAATACATGAGTATATTTGAAAATGCAGGCAGCTGATACAATTGCTAACTGTCAAGAATGTAATAATAGCCAACATAAGATGTCTGCAACATGAAAATGTAAAAACTCTAGGACGGTAAATAAGTGTCATGAATTTAATAGAAAAAAGCCCCAAAGCTTTACGACATGAGTTATTTACAGTTAGAAGAAAGATGCATGAAGTGTTACATCAGTGTCAATTCAAGTAAGGCCCACATTGTTCTTGAAATTCAGACCACTGAGGCCCTCTAGTGGTGCTGTTGACAAAGCAACCACGCTGCTTTAAGAATACAACTATTGTATTGTATTTGTGTGTGATTAATATGTTGTTAATGAATGTTGCTGGTAGTTTTGAAGCTATCCCATGAGTCATCTGTAAAATTAGATACAATATATAAGTAATATTATACATAAATATCTAACCTCTGAGTTGATCCACTAATGTTATTTCTTAATCCACAGAATATCTTAACCTCAAAATAGCCAGATTACACAACATTATGATTGTTTAAATATATGTTTGTTTTGGATAAAAAGTTACAATGCATGCAGTTGACATTAACATATTTGGCTGGTGAGACAGTTTCATCATTTTCACTCAAAAAAGGCAGCATTTAAAATGTACTGAATGTCAACCTTTGAACTGAAAATACTGTTAAACTGCACAATACTGTTAATTCTACAATCTGGGGATTTGTAATTGATTTAACTATTTCAAATAAGGTTATATTATTAACTACATTTGGTAGTTCACCAAAAATTCGAGTTTGTGGCTGAAGTTGGTGACCCATTGACGTAAGACATTTAGACTAAGTGTCTTTATGTGATATTCATCAGCCTCTTGCAGTATTTTTGTTTAAAAAGAAAAGAAGGCCTGGTTATATAGAATAATAATATCTAAAATATTATATCTAATAGGGTGGCACGTGGCGCAGTGGTTAGCGTTGCCGCCTCACAGCGAGAAGGTCCGGGGACGGCCGTAGGGTCTTTCTGTGCGGAGTCTGCATGCTCTCCCCGTGTTTGTGTGGCTTTCCTCTGGGTGCTCCGGTTTCCTCCCACAGTCCAAAGGCATGCACTATAGGCTAATTGGCGACTCTAAATTGGTCCCGTAAGGTGTGAATGTGTGTGTGCCCTGCGGTGTGTTGGCTCCGGTCCCCCCGCGACCCCAGTTGGGATTAAGCGGTCTAGATAATGAATGATTTATATCTAATAATAAGATATAAGTAGGCATGTGATGACACATTGATCTACAACAATGCATCTAATCAGTAATCAAGCCCATAGTATCGATTTAAAATGAAAACAGCGATCAGACATCATACAACTCACTTTATATTGAACAGGTGGTCTATTTTATTAATAAGAGACTATTGTTTTTCATTAAAATGTTTTGTTGAACTCAAATGATTTGATATGAATGGAAGTGTTTTAAATCAGCATGCGATATTGTCTCATATCAATCGCTGACTCCTTAGCTGAATCACGTTAAAAATGTATAGTTGCAGGATTTGTGATATTGCCACACTTGGAATCATTGTCCAATGAACTGATATATCATGATGAAACTTGCAATTTACACCTCTAGTGATTGGCTGTGACAGCCCATCAAAAAAGTATACCAAAGAATCAGCATCAACTATTGATTATAATGAATCAATAATTGTTATTTTTTACAACTATACACACATATACATATCTATATCTATATCTATCTATCTATCTATCTATATATCTATATATCTCTCTCTCTCTCTCTCTATATATATATATATTAGGGATGCCAAGGTTTTTGGTATTTTACGGGTACACCCTGTTCGGCTCAGGACGCCCAGGTGAACCGCGATATTTGGGTACGCCCGACGTTAAACTGTCATTTTTAAAGCGTGGTCATTGCGCACGCAGTCTCGGGGATTTTCGTCAGTCGAACGCTAACACGCGTTTGAGATAAAAGCAGATCGGTGAGAAGTCAAATGCGAGCGGGAGGTGGGTGCGCATCGCAAACTTCTTAGGAAATCGGTTCCGCAGGATCACCGGCCAGCTGCGTAAAGACCCGCGCGGTGTGTTTAAGCGCTCTCACGCAAACCCTCCCGTTCAGTCAAATCTCCTCTTTATTACAGACAAAACTTTCACTGCGAAATAACAACCACCACCAGCGTTCCACTCAC
>JAVGVS010000015.1:4830828-5113308 GCA_032718565.1 Distichodus sexfasciatus
CCCCTCAGGTCCAGAACCTCGGAGTCACCTTTGACAGCAACTTGTCCTTCATAACTCACATCAACATCACCACCAAATCTGCTTTTTTCCATTTAAAAAACATAGCTCGCCTCCGCCCATCACTTTCCTTCTCTGCTGCTGAAACCCTAATTCATGCCTTCATCACATCCCGACTCGACTACTGCAACAGCATCCTTTATGGTTTACCCTCCAAATTGCTTCATAAATTACAATACATTCAGAATTCTGCAGCACGGCTTCTCACACACTCCCAACTGCGAGATCATCTCACTCCCGTCCTCCAAAACCTCCACTGGCTTCCTATTACCCACCACATACAGTTCAAAGTTCTCCTCCTTACCTTTAAATGCTCTCCATAACCAGGCCCCCTCTTATCTTTCAGAACTACTCCACCATCACACTCCTTCTCGTAACCTTCGCTCCGCAGATGCCAACCTTCTACATCCACCTGTCAGGACAAAGCACCGAACCTGGGGTGACTGAGCCCGCTGGAACTCCCTACCACAACCTATCAGACAATGTACCAACCTGGCAACTTTCAAGTCTCTTCTCAAAACCCATCTCTTCAAATCTGCTTATAGCCTCTAAAGCTCTATCCTTACACACGCATATGTTCATCTGTTTGCTCTTACTTATATTAGGGATGCACCAAATATTCAGCCAACGAAAAATTTCGGCCGAAAACAGCCAAAAAATGCATTTTCGGTTTCGGCCAAATGTTTTTTTTGTGATGACGCAAGCAACAACCGCAACCTGCATGCGCCAGATTGGATTAGAGTCAACACGTCTGCCGTGTGGGCGCATTTCGATATATCTAAGAAAGACACACGGAAAGCCGTTTGTAAAGCGTGAAATGCCGAAATTTCTAGAGGGGGTGCATCCACAAGGACTTTCTCAACGTCGGGATTAATTTATCATATAAAATCAAAACATCCTGATCGCCATGCAGAGTATGAAGCGCAGAAGAGGCAAGACCCTTCGAGCACACCCACTCCGTCTGTGGCGGACGTTTTTGAAAAGGCAAGAAAGTTTTCATTTTAGTGTTTTAATACACTTTTGTTATAGGCCTACAGAGAATGTTGTTATATCTTTCAACAGTTTTTAAAGCACTTGTTCTGAATGCACTTTGTTCATGTACTTCGTTCAGAATATTAAAATGCACTTGAATTCACTTGTTTTATAAGAGAAGATATTTAATTGTATAATATTTCAGCTATCTTGCTTTTAGGCTATTCATGAGTGAGGCCAAGTAAAATATGTTATTTGAAATTTTATTTTATATTGTGCATTGTTTGAATGCTAAATAAATATTGTCATAGTTTTGTAACAGATTTATTCTTTGAACCATGAATATTAATTTATGCAATTGCAATGCTTGACTTTAGTGAGGTAAGTACACACAGTTCCAGCCATAACGGCAATATTACAAAAAAAATGGTATAATAATTTCTTTCGGTGTTTCGGTTTCGGTTTTCGGCCAAGTGTTTCCTCATTTTCAGTTTTCGGTTTCGGCCAAAAAAAAATCATTTCGGTGCATCCCTAACTTATATTGTTTCCCTGTGTAAGTGTTAAATACGTTTGTTTTAAACCTTTGGATTATGTGTATGTGTTTTTAATGCAAATCTTTCAATTGTATTTTCAATTCTATGTAAAGCGTCTTTGAATATCTTTAAAAGCTCTCTATAAATAAAATGTATTATTATTATCATTATCACCTCATTGATTATGAGCGAATATGAGCGTTGCTACATAGGTGAAATTAAGTCTCAAAGTGTTGCAAATAAAGGCGGCACTTTGTATGCTCGGATGCTGTAGGCGTGTCGGCTGAAGCACCGCCCACTACTACAGAGCCCCTAATCATCGACTGTAAAACACATGCATGCACTCAAGAAAACTTTCCCTTGTTGACCCCTGGCAATATACGTTTCACTGGAAAGGATGAAGACAGTGACAGGATAGTGACCACAGTCTGGGCTAATGCGGAATACAACACAGGATAATGGCGGGAGAATATCTGAGCGGGAGGACAGTGGGGGAAAGGCTAAAATGACAGAGGAACACAAAAAAAACAAGAGAGTTTACAGATTACAGCAGAGAGTTTGCTAACTTACATTTTACCATGCATTACGTCACAGCTTGAATTCACATCTGAGCTAATAGCTGCGTGTTCCCATGCATTCGCTAATCATTTGGAGCTCTTTACAACAGATTAAACATGCACGTCATTCATTCATTATCTGAACCACTTATGACAAGACAAAATAAGTAGATAACTTACACTTGGTGGTTCAATGGCAGCCGGCGCAGTGAGAGAATGGAAATATTAGAAACTTTTCGGACTTAGCATATGACAATCTCTTGGCGAGTAGGCGAGGTAGGCTACTGACGCTATGCAGGTGGGCGGGGCCAGAGCAGTAGATCTAGGCAGGATTACGCTAACCATAACGTCTCTACGCCTGCAGGCTGCGTTTTAGTTCCACCCTGAAAATCCTACTGTGAAAAGCCATGAAAAACTGTTACAACGCCACATCATAAAACTGAATTCAGGGGTTTTCCACGTTTTCAGAAACACGTTTCTGACACGTCACATGTTACCAAACCAAGGAAGGTTTTCGCCTTACTGGGTCTTTAAAACTGTGCCAAGTCTGAAATGGAGCCTGAATCTGCGTCCTCTGTTACGCAGATTGCAAACGCAAAAGTGACACTAACTTTTCTAAATTACAAATGTGTTTATCAGCATCAATATCGGCACTGTCAGATAATAAACAGGAAACACATTTGCATATCGCCATCGGCCTATAACTCCCATATCAGTGCACCCCTATTCTCAAGCTTCGTTCTCTAGATTTGTTTTTTTGGTTTGGAGGTGCCCCTGAAAAGTGACACTTTAGACAAATGTGAACAAACACTTAACTAGATGAAGACGTAAAACAAAACATAGAAAAGAAGAATAAGGAGGATGGAGTTGAGAAGTGGTGCTAACACAAGCTCCATGTGAACAGAAGAAAGCAGACCACTGAAGTGAGCAGAAGTCCAGGCAAGTCAGTGGTCAATGTGTCAGTGTTTGTCTGGACAGCATTCAAAGTGTGTGTGTGTGTGTGAGACAGAGAGAGAGAGGGAGAGAGAGAGAAAGAGAGTGGATTGAGCACATATGACTGCCTATGTATGCGCAGCCCCTCAACAATGGACTGTGGAAATAAAGGATTCAAGGAAATAATCTGACAACTGTAACCAAACCATTTTCAGTAAATATCAAATTCCTAAGTGGTAATGCATCACTGAGGTATTTTGTCATTGTAGAGAAAGAAGATAACACTGCTCCTTTTACTAAAAGCCTAAAGGTTGCCTGTTACTCTTCTGTCTTTATCTTCTTCAATGCTGCATCTCCACAGACCATTATAAGCAGACCCGAGCTGTCCGGCACCTCATATATTCCCCCAACCATGCAACAAAGCACTACACACACTAGCCTGTGTAAATGTCAGCTGATGATATACACATGTACCGATGATGTTGACATGAAGTCTCAGAATGTGCACGCGCGCACACACAGCGCAGCCCTGTTTTAACAATCTCGGCACATACGCACTCAGACCCAGTCTCTCTCATTCCTATTCTCATTTCACCTCCCTATCAGCGTGAACCCCAGTGGACAGCAGAGGTCAGGCAAGGCGGAGAGTCTGAGCCCAGTGTCTCTGTGAATCTGAAGTATGAGCTGAGAAATGGGCTGTGACCTCTCCGAAACATTCCCATTTCTCTCTCATTCACCTCACCTGCTCACATCTGTGTGTGTGCTGAAATAAGAAATGTATTCCAGTTTTCAAAAAAGCCATCCTTCCAAACATCACTGTCACAATAACACAGGCTCAAGCCCCATTTGCCAATTAGTAGTTCCGTGTCAGTCAGATACGCGGCAGTTCTCCTGCTCCTGCACACTAAGCTTCCTCCTGCTCATCTGGATCTGCCTCACGCAAAACATATGACATTCATAGACCACCTGAGCAAAGGATGCCTTTGGGTCCCCAGTGACTGTATTCAAATAGAATTCAATTTTGTACTGCCGCACCGATCCCCGGCTAAAGAATGAACTCAAACAGACCCATATGCGCACGGGTCACATACAAAATACATTTCTGAATATGCTTCCCGTCTTTCTTTCTCTCCTTTGCTTAAAGCCTGGTTGAAAACTGTGATTGACAGCTTTTGTTCTGTTTGTTTGTTTTGTCCCTTGCTTTGTGAATGTAATTTTTTTTATTAGTCCCTGTGAATCACAGCGAATCAGTGACTGGTCATTAGATATGCTCTGCTTGTTGTACGAATGAATTAGCATGCAAGAGATACTGATGCAGGGCTACTTTTGTTTTAGAATTGTAGCGTCCTTTTACCTCTGAGTGAAGCTAGAGGTAAAAGGGCGCTACAGAATATTATTTTAAAAATATTGCAATGACAGATGTCACATTCAAACAACAATCCCCTACTCAGTTATCAGAAGGACGTGGCACAATTAACAATTTTATTCACTAAAATGGTTGAAAAGCGACGTGTAATGTGTTATTTAAGCATTAAGATCAAATATGTCAAGTATTAAAAACTAAGAGCAATATGTAGGTGGTTCAGGAGGCTGCGTGACTGAAACGATGGGTTGGTGACCATAAGAACGTGGGTTCAGATCCCACAAGAAACAAAAAAAAAAAAAATACTGTTGCGCCCATGAACAAGGACCTTAACTTAGGAAATGAAAATGTCCCTTTCATTAAATGCAAATCACTGAGGACAAGCGTATCTCTTAAATGATGTAAATATTGGACAAAATTCTTTATGTCTCTAGCCAGATCTGTTTCTCTTCTTAACCTCTCCTCTCCACATCCAGATTATAATATTTTTCCAGATTATAATATTCCAGAGTTGTTGTGAGGGCTGAGCTATAATGTAGTTCAAGCCCCTTTAATGCAGATTATAAATAATACTGTTATTTCACAGCACATCTCCTGGGCATTAGCTGCTTATCAGGGTAAGTATTCATGTATTATATGCCAAAAAACAGAATCAGCACCTTCAGATTAGGTGATTCTACTTTATCACTAACTGGAGACAAGCAATTACATTGCCAAGCAAATATAAAATTAACATTGTGCCAAACTATTTTCACCCAAAGCAATACTGCTGGAATATTTATTTAAGATATTCCAACTATGGAGACGAATAACAAGAATGAATGTTTTAATGAAATGAATTAAGTACTTTGGAAAAAAGAAAAAAAAAAGTCACAGGCTGCATAACAATCAGATCTAAAAATTTAAGTGAATGAGGCAGTAATATATGGAATTGTGATTTGTAACACGTGTAAAATCCGTATAAGTAAATATGCTCAAGTCTAAAATCATCGGCAACTGAAAATACCATGGTACACAGAAATGTGTCAAAAACGCTTTTGAGACTTGCCATTCAAAATGTCCATCTAAGCCATCAGTTACTATACAGAAAAGCAGTGAACCAAAAACATGGACCACATTACCCATAACTAGTCTGGGTGTATTCAGTTACATGCCCTTGTTCTCTTTCCCTTTAGGATGTTGGTCCCACACTGTTTCTGCCCCCTTTTGTAGATATTTTCAAACCCCCCACTCCAACATGCGCACACACCTCTTTCATTTGTTGAGCCATTACAACCAAATTCAACTGATAAAGAGTTATCCTGAGACCAGCTCACTTACAAGATTCAAACATCTCACTTTATACCACACCAGATCCCTTCCCCTAACATGAGTGATTCTATATCCTAACACGTATACCATGAACCTGACATAAGTGGCATGCCTCTGTCCAGATTCTATACTTACCCTTTTACTTAGTTCCAAATCACTTTGTCAACACAACAGTCTGCTTTACTCTCATTACAAATCATTCAACCAAACTAATCCAAAATTCCCAGTTGCCAGCACTCCACTACTAATCAGACTGGACAATCTTGCCCATGCAAACAAGGTTGCAATAGTCACTTTTCAAGTCAAAGTCAAATTTGTCATCTCTACTATATACATGTACATAGCAGAGACGAGATGACGTGGCTCCAGTTACTACAGTATGAACAGATAAGGCACATAGTAAGAAAATATATAAATACAAATAAGTAACACAGAATAAGCAAAATATATGTACATAGACTATAAAACATAAAAACTTTAAACTAGAAGTAGGAAAAAGAGACTAGGAAAGCATTTTAAAGGAATTCAACAAGCAATACCCAAGAATGAGGCAGTGGTCTAAAGACACTGAAACCCTGTGTCGGTCCCCCGAGCAATGCCCTTAACCCTGAGAAATAAAATAAATAAATGTTTTTTTAAAAGGGGGGGAAAAAAGAGAAGTTTGCAAATGTCACTATTAATGACAAACTTATTAAATAAGGCTACTTATTGGACAAATACCAGTAGAAACCATTTTTTAAAATCAGCTGGTTTAAACATTGACATCAGTAGGAAAAGAAATTTACCTGTAGATATGAAGGTTCTGTGTGGACAGTGATGACCTTCCGGAGCTAAAACAGCAGTTCGTCTGACCCATGAGCTTCAAAGCTTCTCTCTATAAGAACCTCTTGGAATGTACTATAGGTGCCCAAAACAAATGAAAACATTGATTAGCAAACAAAAGTAACCACACAAAATAACAAGACAACAACCATTGTTAGTGTTGCTGACTACAAACCATGTATTTTGTATCCACGTGGCCATCAGATGCTTCGACTGAGTTAAATTGATCCATTCTCCAGCAAAGTGTAAGCCTTTACATACTGTATATCTCTAAATGTGCTCAGTAACAAGTATAACTAAAACTAAAATGAAGGCGGAATGAAAAACTAATACTGCTTCCGTGTTTTCTTAAGTGTGCGACTTGGAAATATACATTACAACGTGAAAAGTGAAAATATACGGTGAACATAATTGGAATTCTATTTATCTGCCGTTTAAACAGCATAACCAGTTCTTGTACAGAGGGATTTGTTAGGCAGAAGCAAACAAAACTAAAAGTAAATGAAGGAATTTTCTTCTCGTTTACACGCCGGGATTCCACCATTTTGAAAAAGGCGCGTGGCTACGCAGATAACCAATTAGAGCTGGGCATTCATGACTCACCCGGCTTAATCACCCGGATCCATTAAATAACTCACGAGTCACGAATCTGAGGTCTCCATTAACCCCAATCCATCGAGTCCTGAGTGAATCTGTCATATTTGCCACTCTGGTAGCCTTGCCTTGATACTTAATCATTTATTTTAAAGTGCATTCATTTTCATCACAAGCCACACATGCTTTCTTCTGTGGAAACCAAACGATTCAGCTGGTGATTTGGCAATACTGACTTAAGTGATTCAAGTGACTCATGTGACTCGCACACCCGGATCAGTTTAGTGAGTGACTCAGAGGGAGCCGAATCCTAAAAAGGAACCGAACATTACAGCTCTGTAACCAATAGCTGCCCAAGACGTCACCAACTCGGACATAGAAAACGATGGAAGCCTTTTAATCACTTTAGCCACTTAAACGGTACATAACAATTACAACCAGTTTTGGACAAGTTATTTCCAATATGTAATACATTATAGATTAGTAGTTATTTCGTTGGAAGTAATTCGTTCCATTACAACAATTACTATCTCTGAATTGTACTCCTTTACACGACTCCTGCATTACTTGGCATTCTAAAATGCTAAAATGTAGTTTACTACAGCTTATTATCACTGATGGGAATAATGGCGTTAAAAATAAACGGCGTTAGTAATGTTGTTTTCCATCGTTACAACGCATTTACCGTTACTGCGAGCAAAATGTGGTGCATTACAATAATTAATTAATGATGCAGTTGTTTTCATCCGATCAGGCTCTCTCAGCAGCAGCAGGGTTTTTTTTCGGCGGGGAAGAGGACGAGACAATTTAATACGTGAGGATGAAGAGGCTAAAGAAGAGTAAAATGCCATGGTAAGCCAACACAAAGACGCACGCAGCAATGGCGAGCCCAGAGAATTAAAAGGTAGCGTTTTTAAACTGGAATTACAGACCTTTCCCCTCACCGAAATAATAGACAAGAATGTATATGTGAAATGTACATTATGGCTAGGAAGGAAGTGTTACGAAAGTTAATGTGGTAAGCTGTTGGTTGCTTTACCGTTTTTGATTATTAAAAAAAAACCTGTGTGAACTGCAACAAGCATTCATTGTGATAATATGGAATAATTGATTATGCTTCATGAGAATGGATAGTTTCCAGATATTTCTACAGTATCTACTAGAGTGTGGAAGCTATACTGCAAGGTGGGATGTGCTGGTTATCTGGTAGTAATCTGTAACAGAGAAAACATGACTGGTGGGAAGTAAATAATAAAAACCCAATGTACAGTCATCCCATTTAAGAAATGTTCTTTAAAAAATGATCATGTAAACAGCAGGTTGTATTCAGGTATGTATTCATGGAGATTGTTTTCTGTATGGTATCCTTTGTCAAAGAAGCCAGCCATCATTTATGTAGTGGTGCTCCGATTCTCCAGACAGCAGCCATATTGTTGTGACAATCTGTGTAACTTTAATAGAACAATTACATGAAGAAAAAACAGTCACATTTCCCAGAACATTTGATTTTGGTGAGTATTATGGTAAAGGTTTGTGCTTGTCTTGGTGTGTTTCATTTTTCTGCTACAACATGTTCACTGCAGCTGATAAAAAATGCTGAATTTGTTTCATTTCTGCATACAGAAACGGGAACATTTTTAAAGAGATGTAGGGTTTTATGAGGCACTTAAACATCAAAGAGACAGTGTCTCAGCAGTATTAGAATGGGAGCGGAAATGTCACGTGTGTCAATATATAGTTATTTGCAAAAGGAACAGTATGCACACATTTACATTTCACAATGACTGTTGCATTTTAAATAATTATCGAAATCCTTTTAAACAGGACACATATATAAATATTCCTGTTTTTGAGACCAAAAGACTTAGCCAGATCTAACAGGAAACAGTCATTGTTTGTAGCTTGCTGTCTTTACAAATGAGCATGTGCCCAAAAGAATGTCAATGAATATCTGTGCATGTGTGTGTGCATATGTGAGTGAGTGAGGGAGGGAGGAAGGGATAGAATACTGAGCCCTGCGACCCCTGTTACTGTGGCAACAGCATCAATAAGTCTGGACTCAATCCTGTGCTATGTCTCTCACTGGTACCTGGGAGTTTTGGTACTACATGCACATCTGCATTTCACTATTGCAGCATACACACTATTCATTTCCTCTTTCTTTGTGTATCATCTTTAAAGGTTTGCTTTGTGCATTGAATTCACAACTACATTGAATCTAATATTGTAAAAGAATGTGTAGTATCCTTAAGATGCTTCATCATTGATACACTAAGAGGTCCATTTGGGCAATCCATAATCATTCTAATTGGGAGTTGAAAGCATGCAGTCAAAAAGCAATTAATACAGTGAAATGATATTTGTAGTTTGGGATTTTCAAAGAAACAACAATAATGGCGTTAACAAAAGAAGAAAACAGAGAGGACAGCATTAGTGTGGGCAGAGAGAAATGTAGAGCAGGGTTATCATTCCTTAAATTTTAGATCGAATTTGGACCTAAATGGAAAAAAGACAGAACCACTCATCAAAAAAGCAATTAGCAACCTTCCAGAACTCTCTTTCTATCTTTCTGTTAATTATCTTGTTACTTGGGGCAACAAAATACCAAACTTTAAAAGCCTGCCAAGTGAAAATTTCATAGCAGAAGAGAAATTCTAGAACACCTTTATACAACACCACATATAAAGACACTTAGCTGGCAAATATGTTAATAAATGACTGCTAATTCTTCTTATGTATTATATACTTAATGTGAAGGGGTGTACTACTATTACTAAACTATTTTAAAAAATGATTTTCATAATCAGTATTGATGCAGTTAAAATCTGAATAGGTATTCATGCATGATTATTGCTGTAATGAATTACTGATTCCATCTGCCAGCATAGCCCCCATTGTTAGAGCGTGTCAACAAGGAAACTGCCTTCAGGCCATAGCTATTGCAATTTCTTACCTTTTCTTCTGTTGTAAAGGGCTCCATTATAAATAAATGCCAACTTTGCAAGGTTTCAAAAAGCATAATGTACATCCTAGGTCAATTCACAAAGATTTTACCAGTCTTTCTAGGTTTGTTTTGCCCTTTTGCACACCATAAACATACATGGTTAAGATGTGACTCCTTAAATGTGCACTTTATAAGAAAGTAATGCTAGTTTTCTTCTGACACCATAAAAGATTCTGTGCCTGAGTCCTTTCCCATTGGCTCATGAGCTGATTCAGGAGAAGAGCAACACTGCCAGGTGTTGATGCAGGAGAATCTAAGAACTGTTGAAGTTAATTGATCGCTTCCAATTTCAATAACCTATAAGATGTAACTCTAATACCAATCCTCTGCAAAGACGACTGTACATTGCAAATTTTACAGCACAAATTAACATATGCATCTCTTCCAGAATGTATATTTGCTCCTGGCAATTGATTTTTAAAAAATAATTTTCTTTGAAAAGCAGCCTCAAAAACAAGACAGAATAAATTAAGAATTACTTTGTGCATTCCTTCTTAGTATGTTATTAGTGACTTGTTTTAAACAGAAGAGCCTCTAATGCTGCTAATGCACCTGTTTACATATCAACACAGTTAATAACTGTTTATTTGATGAGAACATTCTGTTGCCGGGACAGTATCACTTTGGAATCTTGCAAAATAGATTCATTCTGTCTGGTGGTTAAAGCAAACACACAAATGCTAATTACCACTTATTCAAAGTTAGTTTTTATAATGGACTATGGCTAAAAATGGTGTGGTGTACACAAGCAGAAAATAACTATTTGACAGACATCAGTAGAATTGTGAGAGCTGACTGCACTTGATCATCTCCTAATCTGGACAATAAACACATACATGTTACACATTTTCACTGTTTCTAGCGCATATGAACACAGTACAGTAACAAATAGTCATTTTTGTTGAATTGGGGCAAATCTATTTACCATCATATCAAATATCATGGCAGAGACATGGTGTTAACAGGCTAAGATTAAACTTTACATGCACACTATTCTCTAAACTGAAGTTTCTGAATATCCAGTATTTTTTATGGTGAAGAGCACAATTGTTGGATTTGTTGTTGATTAGAAATGAATTGTTTGGAGCATCACTTGTTAACTAGCTAAACCAATGTGGCTTAAATTGATTTACATTTACAGCATTAAGTGGATTATCCTTTTTAGAGCTTTATTTTCTGATTACTGGACCACATTGTGGTAACAGTTTTTACTCAGGGGCTCAAGGAAGGTAGCTCTGGTAGTAGGATAGAGTTCAAATTAAACCTCTTGATCTGTAGATGAGTATCCTCACACCACAGAGTTGAAATGACAGATTGGATGTGGATATGTTAAAGCTTACAGCTGATAAATATGTTTTTTTAAAAATAGCATATCCAGTAGAGATGTGGTCCAGAGTTCAAATAACACTGAGAGTCAGTTGGAATTGCTAGTGCCGGACCACCATAGGCCAAATTCTTGAAATAGGTTCTGTGCAAGTAGAACTATTGTAGAACAAATTTGCTTATATTATTAAATTTGCTTACATTTTTAATCCCTAGTTAAATCAGATGTGAAGTTGCTCTGTGTGCTGTAGTTCTGAAGATAAAATCTATAACCTCTGGGAAGTAAATGAAGGTCTTCTGTAGTTCCTCTTAACTTTCCCCAGTTGGGTTTTTAGGCAAATGTAATTAAAGCAAAAACTGCTGATGTTCCCCTCCAATAGACTGGAGCACATTAGTTTGGCTAGGTCTTTAGTCGTGAGGCTGATAATCAAATGATGTTAATTGCATGGGAAACGGTTGAGTTAACCTATCTTTCAAAATTTTGTTAACAAATTCCTACTTCTGCAAAACTATGTTATGTTATCCTGGATGGACAACAGAATATTTGTGTTTTGTTCCATATCCTTCTGTTTTGGTTCTGTAACAAAAATCTCTATAGCAATTCATGAGAACATTTCAGCACTGCAGTTTAATTGCTTAACATTGCCTAGCATGGCTGTTAGCAATGTGCCCTTGTTAAATGTATTAAAATCGTGAGGCATGTTGTTTTGAGTGTTGTTTTTCTCTTGTTTATTTAGCACAGCCAATGTCCTCCAGGACCCTTTCATTTCATTACTCAGTTCATTATAAAGCAAGCAGACAACAACAACAGCGAGATCGACTGCACTCTGATGGCCCTGCTCTCATATAATTTAAAGAATATGTGATTGTATTTGTGGGTTAATTCTTGAGGTTGCAGTTGGGTAAAATGTTTTTAATCAAAGTAATATAAATGCAAATGACAGCATATTTGCCATTCATTAGTGAAGAAAACTGGGAAAGTAACTCCACCATATTATTCTGTGTGTGTTTGTTTCCTTGTTTAATGAGGATAAGACTTACTACGATGTCTAGAATTCCTAAATAACACAATGGTTTTCGGCAGTATAGGTGCCATAATTGAGATGGTCCATTCTTTGTTGATACAGACAGGGTTGATTTACAGAGATAAGTTCCTTTGCCATGACCTTGCTGGGTAGTGACATGGGTCATAGACCTGGTCGCTTTTGCCAGCATCCTCAATCAAGGTCGGATCCCCAGGATTAGTTTCTGCCATTGAGCCTTAAAGATTAGTCCTTTTATTTCCTGTATTGTCTCCTCTTTCCTCTTCCTGGACAGATTTTGTGGAAGGTGAAAACTGGTAAACAGTACTTCACTCAGCGGCCTGGCACACCCTTTAGTTCCGAATGAGTAGGGATATTGATTGCATAAGACTGCGCTGTCCACTCCACTGCCCTCCATTGTTGTCCCTGATCACATGATGTGTACAAAGCAATGTCATTTACTCTTTACTGGTCTTCTGTGGAAACTTTATCCTTTGTGCCTTACGTGCAGGTTGTATAAGAAACTGGTAACGAATAATAGAATTGTTATTGTTCTTGTTCTTGTTAACTATATTTTGTATCAGGATTCAACAGGACCACTTTCAAATAAACAGCTTTTATGGTGTAAGGGTCTGTTTACGCATATGCAGATATTTTTATTATATAAAAAGCGTTTCGAAAATTCTTCCCAGTGGAGGCCGTTTTTAAAAATATGCGTTTGAGGTGGCTAAAATGCGTTTGACGTGTAAACGAAAGACCCAAATGAATAAAAAATATGCGTTTATAAAAAGATGTGCATACGTGTAAACAGGCCCTTAGAGGTACCTCGCTGAGAATCTCTACTCCAGTCCTGTTTGACCTTGTTGTTTGTGTTGTTTTGAACCTGAAAAGTTTAAAGCTTAAATTTTCATTAAAAGCGCTGGGCCACAGTGAAGTGTGAAATGCTTTTGTTTCACTCTATTGGCATTCATAATCACAGCCTTGCCATTTATGATTAATATTAATGACCTGTCAGATTTTAGCCATATACATTGCTATTAGGCTTACCTCCATGTCTTATCATTTAATGCTTTAGAGCAGGATTTCATATTGTTCTTTATTATTTATTATGCTTGGAAAATTTCATTATTCAGAAACTCATCACCTGCATTTTCGATGTGCCATAAGTCTGCTTTATAGAGAAAGCACTATAATATCCATCTTATTTGATGTGCTGAATATGAGGCTGTTTTGAAATTTACAGCTCTCACCACAGTTGGAGGCTCATAATAAATGTACAGCTCACCATAGTGGAATTATATGAGCTACTCTATAAACATATACTTTGTAACCACATAAGAGATTCAAATCTCTGCAAAAGCTTTTGGTTCCTCGCTAGCCAACGAGGACAGATCACTGAGCAACTGGTCTGTCCCCCACAGACCAGTTGCTCACTGGCTGACCCTAGTTTCTGAGTCCCTTTCCATCAGTTGCTAACCATGTCCCTTGCAGTACTGCAGTAGGATGTGAGCCAGTCGTCTGTTTCAGAGTCTATGTCAGCCACGGAACAGAAGGAAAGCTTGAGAATAGCAGCAGAAAGATTCTTTACAACCAGCAGAATCAATCAGAGTGTGAGAGGAGCAGCCCTTTGAAGACTTACACCCTAATCCCATCCACAGTTCTCCCAGCTCTGACTCCCACAGACTAAGCCCCATTCCTCCAGGAGCCCAGACACAAGGTCAGCACACAGTGCACACAGAGAGAAGTCTTCTGCCATTAGCACTAAAATGGAGAACACTCATTTTGCACAACACTCTTTCCTAAATAATGCAGTAATCTGGTAGGGTAAGAGGATAGAGAGCTGTGTATTATAGGATAACTGTGAAGAAGTCAATTAAAAAAGATGTCACAATTGTTGTGTCCATTATTTGCAGCTTACTGTAGTGTTTGTGAGCATCAGGAAAGAATTATTTGCAGCGTTTAGAATTTTGAAACTGGTTCCAATAATATACAGTAGAATACACTGAACGGATTAACCAAACTTTCACATTTCAAATCATTCTCAGTCATGTTATTCATTCTTTGACCACAAATGCCTTCTACATACGCTGCTGCTGTCTGTCCAAGATATGTGCCTAGTCATTGTTTGAGGTTTTAAGCCTTATAAAAACTCTTTTCTTGCATGATATCTACTTGAGCAGAAAGCTATTCATAGCTTTTGACTCATGCATGAAAGAGTTCATAAGTGTCATCTGATTAAAAGGTTTTAAACATCTTGCCATAACAGACTGCGGAATGTAAGAAATACTGTAACAGAATGTTTCAACTCAAACGTTTGTTGGAAAATGTCATTTGAGATTCCTCAAATACATTCTGACACCAAAAAAGAAACATTAAAGCACTAGGTCAACTCGACAGTCCAATCCAAATTCAGTCTATCACAGTTACAATTAAAACCTTTCACTTGACCATAATGTTATGCTGACTAGAGGTGTATACACAGTCAGTCAATTCCAAGACCATAGTTGTAGGTCAGTACTGCATCCTAATTGTCTCTCTACCTCTACTTCTAGTTTAAAGTTGATATTTTCTAATCTATTTATATATTGTTTATTCCATGTGCCCTATTTGTTCTTAGTTCCCTGTTCTTTGTTTTCACTGTGAAAACTGGAGCCACGTCGTCTCATCTCTCTGTATATCTGTACAGTATATAACAGAGATGGCAAAGTTTACTTTAACTTTGAACTTGAGCGCTGTCACCCAAGTTGATCAAAATAAATGCTGTTTGCTATTAAAAATGTGCAGAAAAGTCACTTGCATCACAGTTTGGCTCTATAAATGAATGTGTATAATCCAAATAAAGAAATGTAATGGAATATGTACTTTTTTGCAGACAGACCTGTTCGTGAAGGTAATTCTTTTAAATACAAACCATTGTCAGGAAAATACGTCACAACAAAATGACCGGAAATGCTGAAGCCCTCAATGAGCATTTTGATCCATCTTCCTGTGTGACAAAGGCTGACGCTCGTTAATGTGACCTTTTGAAAAGCCAGCTGTTCCCCTTCAGAGAATGTGACTGAAGGGGCTTGATGCCCAGACACCAATTGATTAGAGAGGCATTAATCAAACAGAGGGATTATCCCTTTCCATTCCTATAGTAAACCAATTACTCCTCTCGTCGTGGATGAGGGCCACCAGGTTGGGTGAGCAATCCATTTATATGGCTGACATTAAAGGGTCTGGTGAGGAGGTGAGCGAAGGGACAAAAGCATACGGCGACTCAGTGGAGGAGAGAGGCATGAAAAGATGATACTGACCATTAAAGTTAATTGGGAAACATATGAGTATATGAGATTCAGGGAGGTGTAGCAGCATCTTCTCTCCATCCAAGATATGACATTTCTGCTGTGGCAGATTACATTTTGTGATTAGAAAATTCAGACTAAAGATGAACCGGGGAAGTGTCTCTCTTTACTTTAATGGTGCTCATTGGTTTAATGGTGATAGCCTCTTCCTCAAACTTAATGGTCCTTAAAGGTTTTAGTGGAGCTGAATTAACCTTGTTGAAATCCACGTGTCTTTACAACTCAGTGATTCATAAAGTCCTGCCAGGTCACTTGATTTCAAACTGTCGTAAATCCTCCATTATGATGAAAGGCCCACTTTATAGGGGACTAATTGTCATTTTATTTGGTGTTAATCTTTAACTGTTTTTTTGGGGGGTCAATGTTGTGATGAGACGCTGATGAGTGAGGTGGCAGTAATGACCTTAATATCCTAGTGTTGTAGTACTCGAGACTAGAGATGTAGCCGATCCGATATGTGGATGGGTATCGGTCCGATAACCTGCTCAAACAGCTGGATCGGGTATCGGTGGCATTGGGCCGTTCTATGGAGCCGATCTGTAAATGTGTGCACACTCAATTCGTTATGCATGGGAAGTGGCACTGCGGTAAAGTAGACCATTACAAAAATGGTCAAGGCAATTTTTCTAGAATCGAAGCTTCGTTTAATTCATTTTACTCGCTAGGAGCAGCTTCGCTTGTATTTCACATGGATGTTCCTGCAGTAAAACAGAAGTAAATGCATAAAAACATTTTCGACATTTTTCGTGATGTAAACACACTCGCTGTGTTAATGAGCGCGCGCATGAGCACCGTTACTCGCAGAACGCTCTGGTTCGGTCAAAATGTCCCCTTCATTACAGACACAAACCATAATTCTGCCATTTATTTAGATTTACCATTGATTTTCCAACGCATCATTGTGACGCGGCTCCGGAGGATCGTGGGAAATGTAGTTCACTACAAAAGCAGCTCATTTTATAGGCCAAATTGGGTCAAAATGACAAACTTCAGTATTTCATTTTTAATTGATCAATTTTTTTTTTTCAATTTTAAAATGTTATAATGTAATCAATAAGAAAGAAGAAATATTTATATGTCTAAACGAACAATTTTTGAGAACAAATAATTTAGCACATACATGTGTGTGTGTAATTATTACAATGTTTTAGTCAGGAAAACAGTATTTAAATCAAGCATTTCCTTAAGCATAACAGTAATCTCAGTCATGTATTCAGACATTTTAAAGCATTATTTTATGTTTAAAAAAAACTGTGACTGTATCGGATTTGAATCGGTATCGGCAGATATCCAAATTTACAATATCGGTATTGGTATAGGGCATAAAAAAGTGATATCGGCCCATCTCATCTTGAGACCAGTTTTTGAAGGTCTGGGAATTGGTAGTGTCATGAACTTGTCATGAACTCGGACAAAGAGGACTCAGGATTTTATTTCGAGACTACAAAGCTGAGAATATTACTATTTATGAGTTGTTTACTGTGAGATTGGATAAATTCTCATTTCAAGCGCAACCAATGATGTTACTACCGACCGTGTTTACCCACGCCGGCCCTTTACACACACGCAGAGGTGACTTGGTGGTTGTCTGAGAAAGATGTCAAGAGAATTACCTATTATCAAATTTGGCTACCAGTACCACAGAGGATTCATATGTATATAAACATGTTTAATGTTCCTTACTATGTGTTGTTTGCTTTCTTCAGTTCTTTTTGAGGGGTGCTTAGGCTTTGCACGTTCCACTTATTCGTCATGTGGTGTACAACATGCGTTGGTCCGGTCTCGCTCTAGGTCTTACCCCGCCCTGTTCTCGGTTTTGACTCGGACTCGGCCCTTCAGAGTCTTGGCCTTGTCTCGGTCTCGACACACTATGGCCTTGCTCAGGACTTGGTCTCGGTTTAGGTGGTTGTGGCACATTATTCTATAATTTTAAAAATGATATGAGTCTATTACGTTTGTGCTTCACTCTTCCATACTTATGAGCCAGTCATTTAAGTTAATGCCATCTTCAGGGAGTAGACTTTGAAATGGAAATATGACACTTGATATCTTGTTTAAATGACAGAACTGCGAAGAAGACTTTACATAACTCTCTCTAACCCCTTTTTGTGGCATCTTTAATCTTTCATGATTGATCACAACTTGCTTTTTTGAGAATATTTTGAAGTGCCACTTCATTATGTATTTATCCATCCAAACATCCTTAATAGATTGCATGAATATTCAACTCCACGTCACACTTTCAAAACAGCATGAGATGACTCAACCGATCCATCCAGCTTTAAATCTGGCGCGATGACTAGACACAGGGACAAATCTATTGCACAAACATTCGGGCCTTGCCAGTGCACAATGTGCAACCGGAGTTCGCCAGACTGTGAAGGTTCTTGCTCTGGCGCTCAGCTAATAACAATTTCATGGCAGCCCATATTGCTGTTTAAATATCTGGATCCCTGCAGCTTCTTTTATGCTCTATTGATCCGCCTTGCCACAGACGTGGCAGGCGGGGTGAGCTGAATTTAAAAAGGTCACCATACGCTTTATTAATGATATGTCAAATATCAGAGATCTGTATTAGCATTTTAACAACGCAGTCCCCACAGCCTGTCCAAAACCTTTCTAACCTAAGCATGTCCTCGGGTCCGACATAAAAATAAGCAGGCAGATACAGCTGTCAACGCACACGTGTGGGTCCCATACGGCAACAGGACGGTCCTGTAAACGCACATCCTGAAATTTATGTACATTTGAAATGTGGCAGGTCTGGTGTGGTTTTGTAAACTTTGATTGAAGTGAGAGAGTGACAGGGTGACTCCCTAACGTTGACCTTTACTGGTGGGCACAGGTGGTGTAGTGGGACGTTCGACTCAACCTGTTCTAAGGTCAGACGCTGTCCCTGGAGCCCTGCTTATGGTCCATTAGGAAGTGGTGATGGTGGACGTGATTAGGGAGCTGTCTCTCAAGAGAATGCTGACTATACTTGTGGTATTCCACTGTTTGATTAACAGACCTTCTATTGATGTAAAAGACTTTTTGTGCCAGCTACTCTCACTTTAGTTCAATTAGAGCAGTAGTAGAAAATTAAAGCATTGTTGTATTTTGTATTTGAAGAGGTAACAGCTTTCCATCGTCTTATAAATATACTTTTTGGAATTGAAAATATTAATATTTTAATTCACATTTTAGTAGTTTGGATATATAGGGTGTATTAATTGGATACATAGAGTATAAAAGTGATTCTCCTTTGACATGCTATATGGTCCCCAGAGACTCGTACACAAGTCCTGAAGACCATGAAACGGACTTAAAAATCAGCAAGACTCTCGATGTCATTATCATGGCCATGATTCCACATGGGTAAACGCCTTCAGTCTGGTATTTGAGTAAAGGCAGTGTATATCTTTGCTTTTGCCTGTACATGCTTGTGCATCTTCAGTCTATTTCAGTATGTCAAGTCAGATAACCTGCCAATTAAAACTGACGTTTTGACACTACAGAGTTGAAGCATCATTTCTGATCAAAGCCCGTTGAACCAGACGGCAGAAAACAGCAGCGGCAAGAATGAATGGATATGGAACGGTCTGGCATTTCTTTGCTTTGAACCATTTCCAATAACTCTGGATCCACTGACCTTTTGCCAAGTGAGAAAAAGCTCACTGTGGCTACTCGTGGATTAACCTCAGCATCATTAAAACGACCGACCAGATAAGAATGGGAGATTAAAAAAAAAAAAAAAAAACACAGCACCAGAAGGTGTGAAATATCACAAAAACAGGAAGTGGCAAGAAAAGAAGATAGAACTGGGATTAATGATCAGACCACTTTAGCTTTGTTCTACTTATATGTTACACTGTGTTCCAAATTATTATGCATATGCTGTTTCTGTTCATTTTTCCTAAATAGTCAATGCCATTGACAGTGAATGTTTTTTAATAGTCAACAATTAAATAAGGTTATAAAATAATATGGATTTTATTGAGCAAAATATCCGATGATGGCAACGGTATTTTTCTTTTGCAATTTACTCAAAATACAGTGTTCCAAATTAGAATGCATACCAGTTTCAACACAGCTTGTAAAGAACTGAAAATGGAAATCTGTCATACATTTTCTTTACAAAGATTTTTTTCTAAAAACAAATGATATTTCATTTAAAAAAATCTTTATCATGAAGTTACATGTTAACATAAGAGCCCTTCTTTGATATCACCTTAACAGCTCTTTCATCCATTGAACTTGTGAGTCCATGGATAGTTTCTGCCTGTATCTCATGTGAGGATGCCAGAATTGCCTCCCAGAGCTGCTGTTTGGAGGAATACTGCTGCCCACTCTCATAGATCTTCTTTTTAAGGATGCTCTGCAGGTTCTCAATAGGGTTGAGTTCAGGAGATGATGGTGGCCACACCATGGGTCTTTCTCCCTTTATACCCATAGCAGCCAAAGATTCAATAGTGTTTTTTGCAGCATGAAATTGCATAAAAATTATTTTACTGTGAAGGGCACATTTTTTATACCATGGCAGGAGATGATCAGTTAGAAACTCTACATATTTTGCAGAGGTCATTTTGACATCTTCAGGCACCCTAAAGGGGCCTACCATCTCACTCCCCATTATTCCAGCCCAAAACACCACTCCGCCACCTGTTCGCTTACTCCTTGCAAAATATGTAGAGTTTCTAACTGATCATCTCCTGCCATGGTATAAAAAGAAGAACCATGCCTTGTTGGGGCATTGTGGCCATCCACCAACCATCCAGAACTCCATCCATCTGGACCATCCAATGTAGCATGGCATTCATCAGTGAAAAAAGCAGTTTGAAAGTTAGTCTTCATTTCTGAGCCCACTGCAAACGTTTCTTTGTGTGAGCATTGGTTAGGGGTGGCCAAAATGTAGCTTTATGCACAACTGTAAGTCTTTAGAGTATCCTGCATCGAGAGGTTCTTGGGACTCCAGAGGCACCAGCAGCTTCAAATACCTGTTTGCTGCTCATCAGTGGCTTTTTAACAGCTGCTCTCTTAATACAATGCAGTTGCCTGAGATAAACTTTCTTTGATATGCCGTTATCTGAATGGACCTGTTTCCTCTCTGAATGACACACACATTTTTTTTATCAGTATGATGATCTCGCTTAAGTTTTTGTGAAAGGTCCAGTGTTTTTATTCCATTCGCAAGGCATTGCACTATTTTACGCTTTTCATCTGCAGAAAGATCCTTCTTTATCCTTCTTCATCTGTAGATATGATCCCTCATATTGGTGTGACTTGCTTAATAATGTGGAACAACCGCTTTAAGTAGTTTCCCTTTAATTAGGCTCCTCTGGGAGACTAATTATCAGACCTGTCTGAGATTGATATCAGTGATCTAAACAATCAGGAGAAACAACACAAGCAACAACTTCCACAGAAAAACTAAAACGCATTTAAAAAAAAAACTGAAATCCAACATGCATAATAATGTGGAACACATTGTATTTATATTGTATTTTACAATCGACGTTTGGTCCTCCCTTAGAGGTACATTTTGTAAAACATTGACAGGAGGAGAGGGTTCAGAAATAACTCAATTCTCCTTTGAGAAACACCAGGGTAAACCAGGCATCTGAAATGTGCTCAAGTATGAATGTATTAGAAAAGATTTCAGTATTTAGATTTTTAATTAAGGTTCCAAAGGTCAGGTTTCAAGTGCCAAGTTCAGATCCTGATGATTGATCTGGTACAGTCCAGCTGGTCTAGTATGGAAGATATTGGATCTGTAATCTCCTGGAGCCAGAATTGTTGGAGATCCAGTGACTTCATCTTTTACCAGTTATTACAGAACTGTGATCATGAATGCAGCCCTCTATGTACCAGCAGTAATAGGAACTGGCTGTATTTCTATAACATAATGACACAGGTCATCTTGCTTGGAATGACAGCTGACTTGGAACCTCATGCAGCGTACTCTGGAACAGACACCAGAGTTCTGCAAATCATGTTCAAATCATTTAAGCAAATATGGCTAGTGTGCCCAGTCTTGCAAAGTATATTTGAAATGGACCCAGTCTCTGTGAATAATTTCCAGAAACTAATCAGCCTGTGGAGACTATTGGACAAACACAGAATCTGAGAAAATTCAACATGCTGTTGACTGAAGCTCATGAGGACAAAGCTCCCAAGAATGAATAACTTATATTAGCTAGTATTTGAAGAGACATTTATGTGCAATGTGCAAAATTCAACAGTTCTCTCATTCTTCTGTCACAAAAATGTAAAATATGATATGTAGAATATATCAAATATGAGAACATCTACAGTAGATTAATAAATGACACTAGGCTACAGTCAAAGGGAGCTATTTGAAGCACAGCCAAAATAGCAACAGCTTCCAGAGACAAGTATCCAGTACCCTCACTTTTTCAGTCTAAGAATTCATGTGTATTTTTCAGGTTGTTCCATATTTATTCATTCATAATATCAACCAATGCTCAATAATTCTGAAGTCAGTACCAGAGTTTTTGAAGTCGCTACTTATCCAGAGTTTTTATTCCATCTTTAACAGCTCATGTTACACACTAAATATAGGAGTAGGTCAAAAAGAAAACAAGGAGAAGCAGGTTTTGTGTGGTCAAAGCAAACAGCTGCCCTGCTCTCCTCTAAAGCTGGAGTAGTGCTGAGATAATACCAAAAACACACAAGATTTGGCCAAAGAGGAACAACCCCCACCACATAACGCTTAAACAAACCTCATCATCAGGATGAATTCTATTATCTGGCTCTATTACCGAAACACAGACACACAGGCTGTGGGCCATCGCTTTGATCAGTGCATCAGTCCACACCATTTGACTTTCAAATCTGAATTTATGTTTTCATTATTTTCAGTTTTCATCTAACCACCAAAACCGCACTGTGTTATAATATTTGGTTACACTCGAATGGCTATAACAGAAAGGCCAGTTTTAGGGGAGATACTTTTATGACATTCCAGGAATACTGGGAAGAGAAATCTTACACACACAAAAGCAAATAAATAAATAAATGTTTGGAGACATCATATTAGCAGAGGCCAAATGCAATTAAAGTCAGGGTGGAGCGTGAGCTGCAGTCGGCCGGTTTCATTATGGCGAGTAGCTGCTCTCCCACCGGACTCCGGGAGAAGCAAGCATGAATAAACATGAGGCCTTTTGGGGCCAAATACTAAAGGCCATGGCAGAGCATCGTCCCGAACAGACCTCCTCCTTCCTATTAACCACACCCAGCATGGGCTTTATCCACTCCACCCCCTTCAGTCTGCTGCTGCTGCTGCTGCTGCTTTTATATCTGATCTTATATACAGACTTCAGGTGAAGGGCAAGGAATGCACTACAGCACAAATCAACCGGGAAGCAAAGTAAATAAATGCAACCCTTTGGAAACTGTTTTTTTCCCTTTAATAGACTAGTTCTTTTATATCAAAGAATGCAGTTTAGTACCATTTAAGGTAGGTTACTTGTTTATTAGCATGAAGGTTTGAATGAATTTTTTAAGTTTAAAGTTTAAAGCATAATTCAAGTTAAGATTAATTCTGAGATCTTTTAGTTCTCATAGCACATCTATTTATAAAAACCATCATGTATGTTCTCATGTGACTCGTGATACCTGACCAGATTCTAAAGCAGAAAACAGCTCCATGAATTTTACAGGAACTGTAACTCAGTTACATCCTTTATTCTTAGATCTCTCACCTCCAGGCAAAATGTAACATTTAATGTCTACTAGAAAACACTAGGAAAACATGATATAAATTAAATGTCTTGTCCATATCACTATCAATGTTGTCTTATACAGAAAAAAAAACATTAATATATAAGGTATAAATGTTTTGTTTTGTATGTATTTAGGACCATGTCAACTGTGTGAAAGACTCCTCACTGAACCCACAGATAAAAGGGTTTCACAGTAGCAATGACCATTACTGGGTTTTATTTCGATGAATGAGCGCTGTCATATGGCTTCAGGGCTCCCTCTTGTGGGTTGGATTGTTTAGATGAAAATGCTTTGCAGCTCTTTGCATTGCTTCAAGTAAACCTGGTTTCCTGTCAGGTAGAATACCTCCCTATGCACCAAGAGGTTGTGGGTTCAAACCCAGCTCTATATTGTAATATCAGAGCTACCATCATTGAGCCTCTGAGCAAGAACTCCATTGGTGTTTTGAATGTTATACCATCATTGGTGTGAGTGGTAAAAATGAAAAGCAAAAACATACTGCTTCTTATTAAAAAGGAGAGCAGCGAAATGTAAAAACGATGATCTTGTCAGAGAGCGAGCAGAAAACTCCAAAGGCTGCATACATTATCCCAAGTCATATCACTGTTGTCAGAAGTCTGTACAAATTTACTTAGAGGAGTCATTTTAAACCAGACTGACAATTTTTCTTTGACCTTTTCTGGTAAAATTGCCAGACTCTAATGGCTGATGGTCTGATGGACTGCTGCCTTAATAAGGTGGGTGGGTTACCGAGGCGCACTTCAACGTTCCCCCTTTAATTAGGGAATTACGCACCAGCCTTAGGAATTACAGCATATGGGGTCTCCTGTGTGACTGTGGCTTGTGTCATAGTGCAATGCTGTCTGGTAGATATGGGAGTTTTATCCTCAAAGGCAGATATTTGACTAACATTTGTTCTCCTGACGTTCTTAACTCACGTTTCCACAAAAACAGTGGAGATTGAGTTCCTAGACGTGGCATAGCATATACTTTTCTAGATATTAATATTGTAATTTCTAACAGGAGGAGAAAAAGCTTATCAAATACTAAACTACATGTTGTACTTGTATGACTATGTATGTGGCACATCTTGAATCTTGAACGTTAAAATATTTTAAGGAACATTTTCATACTCCATATTACAATCTAAGGCAGGGCGGCACAGTGGTTAGCGCTGCCGCCTCACAGCAAGAACATCCTGGGTTCGATCTCTGGATTGGCCGCGGGGCCTTTCTGTGTGGAGTTCGTGTGCACTCCCTGTGTTTGCGTGGGTTTCCACCCGGGGCTCCAGGTTCCTCGCATTGGTCCTAAAGCATGCTATATTGGTTAACTGGCAACTCTAAATTGGCCCCATAAGGTGTGGATGGGAGTGTGATTGCCTGGGTTGGTCCCCGCCTTGCGCCCATAGTTCATGGGATAGACTCTAGTCCCCCCGCAACCCCGGTTGGGATTAAGCAGTTTGGATAATGAATGAATGAATGATGTAGTGTTGAAAGACATTTTCTTCAGTTTTAACATGTTTGCAATTTCAGAAATATATTTATCTGACTGCATTTTTATGAAGAAAATGACCTTTATGAAATAATTCTGAGGATGATATGACATCAGGTATCTGATCTGTGGGAGACGGAGAAGGAGAGATTACTCTCAGTAGCGTAGTGCACAACTTTAAATATTGCCAAGACAGCACTGCTAGGGCAGATTAGCAGTTCATGTCCACTAGAGGGAGTCAAACATTCATTTTAAGCTACATTTATAATATTTATTTTTAATGTGACAAATATGCTTCTTTGTGGGTCTCAGTCACAGTTGGCGTTAGTCAGTAGCGTAGTGTGTTGGCAGTGCGTTATTTGTCTTATTTTTGGTAATGAAATAGAGATGGGGACCTGACAGCACCCCACTAACTCCATTTAACTGCACTAAAACACACTAAGACTGCTGCATGGATATTATATTGGCTAAAATAAGATTTTGTGACTTTCACAATAATCCCTCAACGCCTTTCTCTTTCCTAATTGCTTTGAACCACTAGGATTTATTTCACCTTAACATAACAAGATTAAAAATGTTGAATACTTGACACCTTCAAATAGAGTAAAGCTACTTCACATGGTCTCCAGTACGTTATCCACTTGAATAGCAGATGATTTTAAGAATAACATTTTTTGACAGGTAGTGAAAGGTCGCTACTTGTGTTTTTATGCAGCTTGTTATAATAGTATAATGGTGCTCTGCTGTGTTCACAATGACAAATAATCACTCACTTTCACTAACAGACAGCTAACAATACGTATGTTAAAATGTACTTTCCATTGTTGTTTAACTATATATAGGGGTGGTGCGGTGGTTAGCGCTGACGCCGCACAGCAAGAATGTCCTGGGTTTGATCCCCAGGTCAGCCAAAGGGCCTTTCTGTGTGGAGCTTGAATGCTGTGTTCGAGTGGGTTTCCACTGGCTACTCCGGTTTCCTCCCACAGTCCAAAAGCATGCGATATAGGACAACTGCCAACTCTAAATTGGCCCTGTAAGCTGTGACTGTGAGTGTGTTCGCCCTGCGGTGTGTAGTCGCCTGCCCAAGGTTGGTCCCTGCCTGTAGTTCCTGGGATAGGCTCTGGTCCCCCTGTGACCCCGGGTGGGATTAAGCAGTTCGGATAATAAATGAATGAATAACTATATAGTGCATAACTGGGGTCAGTGTGACCCTTCTTTGGCTGGAAGGCAAGTAATTCAGTGATTTCTTGCTAACTTGCTACAGTTAGACCTTGAGCAGGAACCTCGAGTCAGACCAAGCTTTGTCAGTGAATATACAAGAAAAAACAGAAAATCATTAATCAAAGCAAAAGATGGTCAACACTGGCCCATGACTCATGACCCACAACCCCCTGTGTTGATTTCTCATGTGGACATAAAACCAAACCATAATAGAGGCAACACATTTTTGATATGCAATATTTATCATGTTTTTTCAGTTACTCTTTTTTTCTGTTTTTTTCTTTGCTTTGCAGATACAAAAATATATACTGTAATGACTTCAACAGTAAAAATCTTGCCAACCTGCAGGACAGAGATCGGAAATCATCAAAAAAGAAAAAAAGTGGGTAAAAGTTGAACTTCCTGAGCAGCAAGTTGACAGTAGGCTGCATTCTGTCTTTTGCAGCGCAGTGTCTGTGAAGAGGGAGCTAAAAGGCAGACAACCTCTGTATTGAGAAGATGTCCATGCATGTAATGAGGCAGTTCTTTCGATATTCTGAGAGTCTCTGGAGTTCAAACAGATCCCAAACTTTTCATTTCTATGCCGGAGACACACTTGAAACTTCTGTCTTGCTGGTGGACACTGATGAGGACTCTTCATCACCTAGTGGGTTCTTGCCACAGAAGAGTGTTGTGAGCATGCAGCTACGAAACTACAAAAAAAAACACAGAATGTTAAATGGATCAGCAAAAGCTGGTGCACACGTTTCATTGTGAATGAACCATAAATAAGAAGTAAAGCTTTATAACGACAGTACTGCAAGTTTTTAATGTCATAACGCTAAAAATGAACAGACCTGTTTGTTCAGCAGCACGTATATGATGGGATTGAAGATGGCTGAGCTCTTGGAGAAGAAAGCAGGAAGAGCCATGAACTGGGCCGTGAAGGCAGCACCCTTGTTGAAGAAGATCCAGGCAGCAACGCTGGCATAAGGGGTCCATGCCACAAGGAAGCCCAACACCATCAGCACGACCATGCGGGTCACTTCCTTCTCGGCCTTCTGAGTGGAAGCTGATTCCTGCTGCGTAGCTGCAGCCTACAAGTGAACAAAAGAGAACACGTACAGTAGGAAACAATGGCAGCTGTGTTGTTAACTTTTTTAGGTTTTTCAAGTCTTCAAGTCATACATATAAATAAAAAAGTATCATAAGAAAAATATGTAATAGAAGTATAATATAAATAAATTTTAGTGTTAATCTGTATCAGTGTTGATATACAATTAAAACTGTCAGTGTTGCTAAAAATATTTTAGAGATGGTAACAATTTGCTATGTCGACTCATTGTTGTATTTGGGGTTGAGTGTGTAGTAGTCTGGTCCACAAGAGCACTGCAGCCCCTCTGGGATGTATCTGTTTATGGTGCATAAAAACATCTTTAATAAGGTTTCAGTTTACCTTGATTTATGTAAATAATTATAGAATCACTTGTGAACTCCAGTGTTATTTTAACAGTATTTCTCAAGCAATTGGCATCACACTAATAGAGCAATTTAAAAAATAGGGAAATTCCAGACGCTGAACGTGTGATTTCAAGTTCTAACCTGGACCAGCCAAAAAGTGGTGGAGCAGCGCAGCTCAATGCCATTATCCAGGTAAATGCAATGCCTGTCATGGCGTGAGAGGAGGAAAATTTGAAGCTCCCCATGGGTTTGCAGATCACAATGTACCTCTCAATAGCCAGCACCACTAGTGACCACAGAGCCACTTCACCTGGAAGAAAGAAGTTGTAAATATAGTTGTGTAAAATAATTCGTTACCTGGTTTCTTTATGGATGTGCAGCATTGCTCACCTCCGAGGGTTGCCATAAAGCCCTCAATGGCACAGCCCATAGGACCGAAGTAAAAGTAGCCATTGATAGCAGATGAAATGGTGATGGTGAACCCGAAGCAGACCATGATCAACCCAGCAACGGCCAAGTTGACTAGGATGAAGTTGAGAGGCTGTCTGAGCTTCTTGTGCTGCGCTGTGACAAAGAGTGTCATGCCATTGATGGGGAAGCCAAAACATATCAGGAAAAACATGTAGCAGGCGAGCAGTTTGAACTGCCATGGTTCTGCTAAATAGTACTGCTGGTACAAAAAGGGGTCCCGCACTCGACCTGAGCGGTTATTCATGGGGATGTAAAAGTTTTCCCCCTCAAAACCATTCAGACCTGACATTTCTGGAGTTGTCAGAGTTTCAGAAAGGACAAAAATGGGTTTCTCTGTTCCCTCTCAGGTCTTACGTGTGTGCGCGGTCTTACTTATACCTTGATTAGGGGGAGCTTTAGAGGATAAGTGGAAAACTGACCAAATGTAATCAGGAAGAAAGGTGGCGGATTGGGGGCTAATCTGATGCAGCTTTATGTTAAGGATCAGCTTCTGAGCAGAGATCAGTTGGAATTTCGCTCTGTATTTGACCTTAACAAGCAAGTTAAGAAATGCAGTAATATATATAACGGTATTACTCAGTATTACTGCAATTTACTTCAACTGAACACACGCACACACACACAGGCACGCACACACACGCATATATATATAACTGAACACACGCACACACACACACGCACTATATATATATATATATATATATATATATATATATATATATATATATATATATATATATATATATATATATATATATATATATATATATATAGCTAATGGCGTTATATTGATAACGATAATCAGTTGAAGTAGAAAATGCAGTAATACTGAGAGTAATACTACGTTATACCATATTACTGCATTTTGTTAACTTTAACCCTTTATATATAACAGAAAACTTGATGCATTACTTTGAAACTCTGACAACTCCAAATGTCAGGTCTGAATAACTTTGAGAAACACATATATATATATATATATACATATATATATATATATGTGTATATATATATATATATATGTATATATATATATATATATATATATATATATATATATATATATATATATATATATATATATATATATGTGTATATATGTATATACATGCACATATATATATATGTGTATATATTTATATATATATATATAAATATATATATATATATATATATATATATATATATATATATATATATATATATATATATATATATGTGTATATGCATACCTACAATATACTGTGGGTTAATTGGTGACTCTAAATATGTGAGTGTGATTGTCGGAGTGTGTGTCCCTGTGGTGTGTTGGCGCCTGCCCAGGGTTGTTCCCGCCTGCGCCTGCAAGTTCCCGGGATAGGCTCCGGTCCCCCCACGACCCCAGTTGGGATGAATGATTTCAGATAATACGATGATATTTTAAGATGTTATAATGTCATAGATTTATATTATAGATGATTGATTTGTAACTGTGAGGTTGGATTTATGCTGTAATTCTCTTGCTTATCTGTCGCAACATTAAACATATAGAACCACATCGGGTGAACAACCACTCGGGGGACACACACACAAAATGATTTCACTTTATTTTCCAGGTTTTGCTAGATGTAATGCTTTGAGGTGGCAGAATTGACTTCACTTACCTTATTGCCAGAACTTCTCCTGCCAACCCTGCTAGTTAATTAGATGCTTAAGATCTTGTCATTTAGGATTAGCACCTGATCTTTGCTGTCAATGAAACTTAAGGTGATCTTGAGGTGACGAGCTGTGTTGTCAGTCCAAAAAGGTTTGTAAGGCTTTTGCCATTAGCAGGTATTAGAGCTCTTTAAAGCCACAGATTAAGAACCTCCTTTTGAAAATGTTTGACAATTAATGCAATTTAACAGGCTTTATCTAAAATAATTGTGAAAGAGCTCCACTAGTTATTTTCAGTTTAAAAGAACATTTACACTAAGCTTGAGGAGACATTTTGTGACTGATAAGAACACCTATCCTGACAGAGTGAGAATGGAGATGACAGATGAGAATGGAATGACAGGCGAGAATAGCACTGTCCACCTACTGGTTCCTCTATGCTCTGTTACTCTCCAACCTTGAACAAAATGTGCTAAAAGCATGAGAGAAATGGTGATGTGTGATGAGACTACTTTATAGCCATACTGTAATGCTTATGTCATTCCCTATTTTGCTTATGTCATTTCCTTAATTTGGCCGACAGAAATGCACTCAGATGCAATCTGAAAAAAGGGAGGGCCATCAAATCCAATCCAATAAGGTCCCAAGATGGCTTATTAAACATGTCAGTGGATTGGATGTAATTTTGAAATGTGTAAATATACATTTGACTACTCATGTTAGTACACCTAAATACATCAATGTCTTTACATGAATAGCAAATCACTACACACAAAATTCAAATACAATTGAGGAATACAAAAACAGTCCCAGATATAACAAACACATACTGTGTTCTTTTTCCCCCAAATATTACGAATAGCTGGAAAAATTATCACACCACAGTGATAATGACTAAATATCTACAAGTTAAAGGCAATTTTAGTACTTAATATTATTCCATGAGGGTCTGGAGATAGTTTTAATGCATTATATTTATAAAACAGAAATACTTATGTTCGCCGTTAATGCATATACGCAGGAACACAAACCAACATATTTACAGGCAGCATACAGCCCTAAGGACCTTTGTTTTATTTAACAAATGCATCATGCATACCTTAAAAAACTGTGACTAGGAATGAGGTGTGTCCTTCTACTGGGAATTCAGCCCTGCCATGGTCCCTGATCATAAGAAAGAAACCATACACTCTCGCGTTGTGGACAACAGGGTTTCTTCTTATCATCACAAAAGATGCCAGGCAAAAGGGTTTAAAAGACTTCTTTTCGTGGCAGGAGTCCTAGTTGTCATTCTTCAGGCAGATGGTGGAAACAGCTGCATGGTCTGCTGGGATTTGGTACTAGCATTAAATAAAAGTGTTAAAATCATTGATGAAAAAATTTGGTCAGGTTGTAATAGTTAATTGTACATGTGCATGGGTTCTGATTTGTCACGATGCATGACGTCTAATGATGAAAGCATGTAAATCTTTCATACTTACAAATGCATCCCAATTCGACAAGGGCTCCTAGAATGAGTTAACATAATTTTATGTCAAGGATATAAAGAGTTAGCTACCCTCTTTGCTTATACTAGAGTGCACCTGACACCCAAAGACCTCTTTTAAAGTCTTGAAGTATCCAGATTTAGAGTGCAGTGTGTCTTTATCTTGGCAAATGGTCTGGGCAATTTAGCACTTTTAGGTTAAGGCTATTAAAGTGAATTGGAGAATTTGATTATTCTAGCAACTCAATTCGTGGATTAGCAATTTGGCCCATTAATATGAGCATTCTTTGGCTCTCAAGACACCTATCCTGTCTTTGGAGTTACCTGTGCAGCGGGTTGAATTACTGCTGGTGATCAAGAGCTCCATACTGCTCTAGCAAGGTAACAAAAAGGACTAACAATATGATATTAACACATTTTAAGTTCTTTACTCATAAGCATGACTTACATGGTTCTGGGGAATACATGTGAAAAAATATTCCAAGACAGTCTGTGCAAAGCAAATCTCATAATTCCTCTTAAACCAGTTACAATAGCATTACATTGTCTTATGGAATAGACACGTTATATAGGTTTTTTTTTTTAATCTGGTCTATATTAATTACTGATTTATTTTATGCCATATAATTTCTATGCAATGTTTTATGCAACTTGTAAAACACAGTACTTACTTGCTCAGAATCAGTCATATCTAAGTCATAAACTAGTATTGCACACTGGTCTGAAAGAAAATCTGATCTCAGGTCAACATTCTTTTCTTCTGCCGTACATCAGTGTTGGGGAGTAACGAGGCTGCATCATACTGACGTTACATATTTACAATACAAAATATGAGTAACTGTATTCCGTTACAGTTACCGTTTAAATAGGTGATAATTAGAATACAGTTACTTTGTTGAAATAAATGGATTACACGGCGGTCTTTTCCTGTTTCATATGTTAGGTTATCCCCTCTCTATCCCCTCTCTAATTCTGGTAATTCCACGCATTGCAGGTGTTACCCAAACAAAACACGCAATAAGAGGCTCTAATGTAAGCGTCCTGTTAATGTTGGTGGCGTCAGTTACACAATGGACCCGGAGCAGCACAACAGAGCCAGCAGTGCCCGGACAGGAACGCATTTCTTACTCGTGTTTGCTCCTTTACAGTAAATATATTGTCTATTCAGGGAGATTTGGGCTTAACAGCCAATTGGTAGAGAAAAACAAACAAGAATTTGCAGGATGTGATGTAGTTGTAAAAAGCATGACAATATATTAAGTAATCCAAAGTATTCACATTCACATTACTCACATTGAGTAACTTAACGGAATACGTTACAAACTACATTTTGGGGCATGTATTCTGTAATCTGTAGTGGAATACATTTTAAAAGTAACCTTCCCAACACTGCGTACATCAGGCAATAACTAAAAGGATATTACCTGTTTTGATTAAAATGCATTTCAAAAACAGCCAATATTTTGAAAGAATTTCAAACTGTACTCAGGGCAGTTGCGACAATATTCTCTAGTGTGAGGGCGCATCCTGGAAATATACACAAGTTATGTATTACCTTCCAAACACTCAAGAATAGTTCCAAGTTAAAGCCATGTTTTGTAGGTAAGAACAGTAAGAAGAACTTCAACAACTCCTTCATGGTTATGCTTATAAATAGCCACGTTAGGGGATATTTTAATTAAATATATAATAATTTGAAAGTTAAAGAAACTGACTATTCATCCAGAATTGACCAAAACATTCATACTTAATAAGAAACGAGGATGACATGTCCTACTTGAGTATGACATGGACAGGCCCCTTTTATCTACAGGTCATGATTTAAACCTACCTTCGGGTTTTGTCTCGCTTCTGTTAGAGTTAAAAGAAACCTACATGGTTCTAATGGTGTCAAAGTGTCCAGATTAGCATTCGGTCTTTCCTTGCCATTTATTTGGAGCAATACAACATTGTGGATTAGGGCTTCTTGGCTAATTGCAGAACTGTTCTGATAATGTAGATTAAGACTGACATTCTCTGGCACAATCAAGGCACCATCAATCCCTGATTAAGGAAGTGCATGGACAGAGTGGTAATTCAGCTAATTAACCCTTAATCATTTAAGAGAGGTTTCTAATGGTGACTCATGACACCATACTGCAGAGACCAGGCAGTGCTGCACCCGTCAGCTTGAAGTCTTCAGTGCTGGTAGGATGCTGCTGATGCCAGAACTAAATTGATGGCAGATGGCAGGCAAAATTCTTTTGAGCTCCGTTAATTAAATATTTATATATACATTCAGTTCTACGGAAAGCTGTACCAATGCTTTACTCTGGATGGCAGACTAAAGCAAAATGTTTTCTTTTACGCGAAGAGCAATAAACATGTTTCAACTTTCAGAAAGTGGAAAAAACTGCAATTACTTTGGCATATGTACAGAAACAATATCAGTAGTTGCTCTTCAAACAGTAATGCGGTAAGACTTGTGCTGTTTAATTGATGTTATGCTCTTCATTTACAATGTTGCAGAATTGGTTTGCCTTTGTGAGGTGGGAAAAAGAACAGACCGACTTTGAATGGACCATAAATACTGCTACAATATGGTGTCATGAAGAGAAAATTGTTTTATTGTCATTGAGATGCCAATTCACAACCTGAATCTTGTTCAATTCCTGGTCTTGGTGATATTTTCTTACTTTAATGTATGCCTTTATACTTAATCTCACTTTATTTCACACACAGTATTTCTTTATTTGTATCTCTCCTGACAAATTAATCCAGATGAGCTAAGAACACTGCTGCTCATCTAAATCCAGTGGCTTGAGAACCCAATTAAATTAATATGGCAGATGCTTTTATCGGGTGCTGTGACATGGGATTAGTAAATACAGATTCTTCTGAAATCAAAACAACCTCAGGAACTAAACAGCTGAATATATTGCATGGCGGAATCTAACAAAAAAACTTGCATATTCTAATAGTAGCTCAGGGTTAATAAACAAAATAGCTTATAAATATTTCTACATAAGGTATTGAAATAGCTACTTTTTAAATACTGACCTTTAGTACACTCCTGCACAAACCGTGCCTTCAATTAATCTTTTCAACAGACTCTGTTTCATGTGAGTGAAAGGATAATGAATGTTTCAAAGACCTAAGTCTGAGGACTTGAACTTAGATAGCTCGCGCCAATGTGAACTTTAGCATCTTCATTATAGTCAGTCACCCCCAGTGGGCAGCAGCTCCTCTTTCAAAAAGCTCTGCAGGTTCACCGAAGGGTCATCCAGATTAAGGCTGAGAAACTTCTCCACCACTCTTTTACACCTAAATACAGATATTTAACACTGATACATAAAGGTGAAATGAACATGGTCATATGGCTGGTAGATCAGCAAGAAAAGGTGCCAGTGTTCAATGGAACAGGACAGAGATGGTAATCAGTATTTCGTTTTGCAGGGGGCAAAAAGTCATCAATGAAATCATTTGAAAAACTCTTCAGTCCAACACAAACCTGATCATCTGTTCTTCACTAGACGGCTGGTCAGTTCTTTTAATGGTCTTCCCTGTCCTGTACAAATCTGACACCTGTAAGCCACAAAAGATTATTACTATACAATTTTAAAAAACTGCTTGTGCTATTTAATCTCACAGAAAGTGATAATTCTATGAAGTGTTAAGTACTGTATAAAGACTAGTCCTGTAATGTGATGTGAGGAAGAATACCTCCACTCCTCTCTGCACCAGGGTAGCTGGTAGGCCTGCCAGGGTGGCTATGTTAGCAGCATAGCTTGACTGGCAAATGCCTTCTTTCAGCTGGTAGAGGAAGACCAACTCTCCTCCATCTACAGCAGTCTCTAGTGTCTGGAGAGACATACAATAAGACATATGACATATAATCAACAGACTACTAATAATGACAGACTGCAATTCCAACATTTTGTTGGTAAGGGAATACTTTTAATACTGAACATATTCTTATTACCATGGACATCGTTAGGTCTATTGTAGAGGGGCTTTCGTCACCCTTATAATTATTGGTGTTTTTTTCATATAAGAAATTAGTGCAGGCATGCAGTTAACACAAACCAGCAAAAGCATGAGTCAAAATAAATAATACAAGTTGTTATTATCTGATTAAAATGATTCTGTTTTCCGGCCCGGATACTTAGGCAGGCAGGCAGGCATATGGACCCAGGCGGAAGCTGCATGTCACTGCTTCTCCGTTAAGGAAAGGTAACGTTTCTGAGGTCGGCAGAGTTGTTAAGAAGAAGAGGAATTAATTTGCAGTGAATGATACACATAGTGAAGTTGTAAGTTGATGTCAGTAATTGTTAATTGCTTAACTTTCCTACGTTTACTTAAGGGGAATAAAAGGCGATACTGTTGTTGGCTATTTTATTATAAATTTAGACAGCTAAGTTGAGCGTTAGCTATAGAACACGCTAGCTAGCATGAACAAGCAAGCCACCTAGCAGCTGTCCATCTTCTTTCATCTCTTTAGTATTTATGACACAATATCAGTACAATGCTGTTGTTATAATCAATTATTGTGAGAGAAAATTAAATATAATAGCGTCCCTGATAATGCCATTGTACTAGTATCTTCCAAGTCATTGGCCAGATGGATATACAAAGATATTTTAAGAGAGCCAGTGAGATGCACAAGAGTTAGGGTTAGTGTTAGGATTTCTAACCACACCCCTAGGGGCTATGGCCCCTTATCTTTCAATCCTACTGCCGTCTCCCTGTTTTATTACATGCTCATGCATAAACATGCTTAGGAAGTGGAGGAAACATACATACCAGCTTTGACAGCAGTTGTGAATGTGGCAAAAGACCTAGCTGCAGAACACTATGGAAGTTAGTAGCCAGGAAAACAAGAGGACACTGAGATGGGGCTTTGCATAGCCAGTGCTTCAGAGATGCAGCCAGAAGAGATAAGCCATCCACCTGTGCATACACACACAAACTTTAATTAATACAAGTCTCACTTCCACGTGCTTCTTTGTATACTTCTTTTTTACTTCCATGAATTTCTCCTATTTATTTCCGCATGGATCTTCTCTCACCGTGTTGGTCCCTTTGCCAAACTCATCCACCAGTACAAGGGACATTCCAGTGCTGTGGTTTAAAGCCTGAGCCATCTAGTGTGGATAGAGATAAGGCTTAAAATCAGCATGGGACTGTGTGGCCGTGTGTGTATGAGATGGAGAGATGGCGAGAGAGAGAGAGAGAGAGAGAGAGAGAGACGGATGTACCTGGTTTAAGTCTATCATGAACGTGCTCAGGCCCACAGACACAGATTCGCGACTCTGCATGCGAGTGAAGATGCCATCTATCAGGCCAATCTCAGCCTCTTTTGCAGGCACATCAGAGCCAATAAGAGCCATGAATACAATTAGGCCAACCTACACCATCCAATCAAATTACAATTTAAAAAGTAGTCATGCACAAGATTTTAAAAAACTATCTCTGACTTAAAGCATTTAAATATACTGAAATCTGTGGTGTGCTTGCCTGTTTTAGGAAAATGCTCTTGCCAGAAGAGTTGGGACCAGTCAGTACCTTGACTTTTCCCTCAGTCTCTGAACAGATGCATGTATTTGATACAAACACTGGGGTGCACAGCTCCAACAGAGGATGTCTGAAGAAGAAAGCCGGAATGCAGGGGGAGGAAGGGGAGAGAGTAGAAACACAAAGCGATAACATGACTGCAAAATAGTCTAGAAGAGCATTAAGGCAGGTCACATATTGATGAAGAAATCAGCCTTTTCCATTGGGCAAATATAACACATTTCATGTTTCAAATATGCACAATGCCCGAGTGACCAGTGGATGGATGCATGTTCATGTTTAATGCAGTGAATCATCTTTTTCTGAGTGAAATGTAAGCCCTATTAGCGGTAAATTTGAGCGGACAGGTTTGAGCACAAGGTGACTGATACAATCTGGAAATGTCCACATGAACCCTGGAAACTGTTGGTTTGCGATTTCATTTTTATAAACAGCAAAAACAATATGGTGACGTAAGTGTAAAATACAGCTCAATGTGTTCATTAATATAAACAAAATTGTAATTCATAAAATCTAGTGTACACATTTACAACATCTGTACTGTGTTGGTTTCATATCAAAGTATGTGCAACAGTAAATGCTGTCGTCCAGCCATCTTATTTTTTACTTTGCATAAGGAAGGCTAGGGCGGCACGATGGCACAGTGGTTAGTGCTGCCGCCTCACAGCAAGAAGGTCCTAGGTTCGATATCCGGTTTCACAGTAATACCCGTGTTTCATCGGGCGTTCAGGCCTTGCGCCCGTAGTTCCAGGGATATGCTCCAGTCCCCCCGCGACCCCGGTTGGGATTAAGTGGTTCGGATAATGAATGAATGAATGAATGAATGAATAAAGAAGCTAATCTAGCATGCTTAACACAAAATAGTGACAAATTAAATGCAAAGCGCTATTCTCCATGCCTTACAACTGAAATGCTCTTTTACCGACACTGATGTAGGGCCAGTCTGCAGTGTTGGGTGAGTGTAGGCGAACAGTAGCTATATTCTTGAGAGGCTTGAGTCAGTGAAATGAGGCAGTCCAGTTCAGCACACAGAGACAGAACCTTGTACAGACAGTTGCTTCGCTGTAGTATGGTGGCCTGAAGCTGGGCCATTACTGCTGTCTCCATGTCTGAAACACAAAATACAGACATGTTCATAAACACTGGGGTCTAAACATTAGTACAGATACTAAGTACAAATTATGCTGGCAAATATTTTGAAAAATACTGCATGAAATTCATTCCAAGATCAACCTATTATGATAAGTCTCCACCTTACTCTGTTGCTATAGACTGAAGGTTCATTTTTCATTTAGACAACTTTGTTGTGTTGTATTCTAGATATTTCCTAATTCACCTCTGATGTCACAATGCAGATCTCCCAGCACGTCATCCAACTCTTTAGTTCTTGCACTGCGGTAATGAAGTCGTTCTTCTGACATAAACTGAATATGTTACACAATATACATAATTATAATTACATAATTATAGTGCTGAAAACTTACTATTTCATGATAAATTATGGATTGGAGACGCCTAAACACACATGCTCACTGTTACTATACAATCTTCTGAAAGACTCACAATGAAATCAAGGCCTTCAATCTCAAAGTTTTCCTTCTCCACCATGCAGGGAAGTCGAGGGACTGAAAGGAGGAAACCAATCTACAGGATATAGGGAAGCAAATATGGGATTGTTTATCTGATTCAACATTGATATGTGACCCGATCTGCCGTAATGAGTCGGGCCGATACGGGCCGATTATGTTGACAAGCATCAAAAATATTGATTTTTCTTTTTTGGTCTTATATGAAAGAAAAGGTTTTCAAAATTAATCTGGTCTCCAAAAAAGAAAAATCGCTATTTTTGTGATGTTTTCAACATAATCAGCCCGTATCTAAATAAATAGAACGCCGACTTCCGACTCATTATGGCAGATCAGGTCACATATGTGCTATAGATGATATGTGCTACTTGGAAAAGCGACCACAACTTGGCTACATCACCAACACACAGGGGAAGTAGAAGTAAAACATTTTAAGCAACAGTGATGCCAAACCAGAGGGATGTAGATGACGCTGCAGGTAGAAAAGCGGGAATCCAGATTCTCCAACTCAGCACGGGCCACGTCAGTTAAAAAGTCTGACAAGCCCATCATTCTTCTTTTCTCTGAAATGATGGAAGAAAAACTATAAAGAAAAATCACACTTGTTCAGTAGAGCTGATTATCTTCAACAAAGCATCTAGAAGTTAAACAACAACATATTTGATCATTTCCTAAACCAGCCAGAAGCCTGCAAGGTGGGATGAGCCTAAACTTTTTTGCAGAATCACATCCACATTTTTGGTAGGCGGGCACAGAGGACTTCCATGTAAGTAAAGTGATTTACAGTAACATGCTCACTCTCATCAATGGTGGAGTCTACATTTGGTTTAATGGTGAAGCGGTTCTCAGCTAAACTGCCCTCAAAATCAACCTGTAAAAACAAACAGAAATAGGACACCATTCAAACTCTCAAAACAAATTTTCAGCAAAATCGAATAGAGGATGTGCATACCCTGATGATTTACCTGCACAAACACACCTTAATATTCATTTAACTTTTTGAGACTTATTAGTGTTTTGTTGTTTCACTCGCATTACTCAAAACTCCAGCATTTCTCCATTTTCAATTGATTTTTTTTATTTTATTTTTTCCATTTTTTAATGATAGAGTGTAATCAGTAGGATATAGTAGTTATATCTACAGTTTCAGCACTTTTATACCACATAAAGCTTAAACAAAAAGTTAAAAATTCTACAGGCACAGGTCAGTTTTCATCAGAAATGGGCTGAGCATTTACACATCAAACTATGACAAATCTGAGTAGTGCAGGATGTCCTAAATACAACGACATAAAGCATGTATGGCTATCTTTTACTACACACACACTAGAATAAGCCTAAAAACAAAGGTATCTGCAAATTTTCTTAGTTCTGTAAGACATTCAGACATTCATTGTAAAAAGTGAATTAAAGCCTGCATAGGTCATTATTCGTTTTTAGCCGTAGTAGTGAGCCAAAGATGAGAGAAACTATCAAACTGGGCTTGTACTTTGATCCTTATATGACTTTTTATACATCTAGAGATCTCACCACTTTGCTAATGAGTGTAGCGATGTAGTGGAGATCGTCTGTGAATTCCTCACTGATCTCTTGAAAAAGCTGAATCGTTTGTGGGAGAGTACGAATTGTTTCTCTGATTCCTACAGCACTGTACACTGTCTGAAGAGCAAGAAATACAAAGAAATGTTAACTAAAATTAATAGAAATTCTAATGACCTAATATTCGTCCCGAGTCTTAAGCTAAAGTGAGGCATAAATAACCTTGTAGAGACTCTGCCAGTCACCGACTTTGGTGTGAGAGAGAGACATTCTGTGTAGCAAAGTCTGTAAGAAAATAGGGCAGAAACTGAGAAACATTTTAGAACAAAGATAATAATGGAGCTAATTTGGAAAAAAAGAAATTTTTACACAAAATATGTACGGCCTAGAAGTTAGACGGGGAGAGCAACAGTCTGACTTGCACTTCTGCACAGAAAATGTCATGGCCCATACCGGAACACTCTTGATATTGCGCAGGAAGCTCTGCAGCGTGTTCATGGTCTCAGAGTTGCGCGAAGAGTTAAAGAAACGAATCACCTCCTGCCTTCTACTCAACACGGCTAGGTCTTTTGTGGGTCTGTAGAACCACTGTCTGCCAAACAGAGATCACAGAGATTGTGTGTATGACACTGGATTCCTTCAAAACATTATCATATTACTTTATGCCACACGATGCCAATAAGAGGAGAGACAGGAAAAAAAGGAGACTTACCGTAAGAGTTTAGAGCCAAACTTAGAACGGCAGCGATTCAATATGCCTGCAACACACACTCGCCCTTGATCATTATTCATTTCCAAAAATCCTAGTGTTAATCTTAACATGAGCAAAAATCTTAACTCTAGCCATAACTATCCATATTAACACATGTACCACAAGACCAAGACCATGAACATGTGTGTATTTTACCATATAGACTAAGACCCTCTTTTTGTCCTGACTGAAGCTTGTAGACAGAAGGGTGAAGTTCAGATTTGAAGATCTGGAGAACACTAAAGAAACATAACAAAACCAAATATCTCACATGCAAAACATCAGCTAAGATAATCATGCTGTATTAGATAAGACAGTAAGGGGTACCTGTAAGTATCTCGATCAATGTAGACCACATCAGTTCTGTTACAGAAATACAAAATAAAAACAAAACATACTGTTTTTACTCCTAAACACAGCATCATTACCAAGCTCTGTTTTTTAGATTTCCCTTAAACATTTTTGTGTATTGTGTCCATTTGTGTAAACAGCGATTTCAATGTGTTCTATCAACAGAACAGAAGCAATTGTGATTTTATGTGATTCTGTGAATGAAATTAATGCATAAAAGCATTCTTCAAAAATAGAAACTATGAATATAAAACTAATAAACATTAACATTATGAATGGCATACAGTGTGTAGGTGAGTATTTGGAATATGGGAACTCCCGCACTGCTGTCTTCCAGTTGAACACCAACTCTTCTTCTGTCCAGACATTTGAGGAGACCTCCTAATGTCCTTATCTAGGGAAAAAAAACCCATCAGGACTGATTTGTACCTGAAGAGACTTTTATGTCTTTATACACATCTAAGAGAAGACCAGACTTGGCAGATGAGAGATACAGAAATAATGGCACGTCATACCCTCACTAGACACATTATCAGGAAATGCCATTTAAATGCTTAGGATGTCCTGGTCTGGTTATTCATGGGGAACCTAATTATTATTGAGCAGAAGCAATAATCTGCAACTTGCCGAGGCCCCATGGTCAGAAAATGACTGATGCTAATAAGAGAATAGATAGTGATGAACAGATGAAGCAACTCAACGGCTGGGAAATAATAAATTATAATAAATGATGAAACAATTGCATTTCAACAATAGGCATTCTTACTTTGACTAGTAAGTTGCCATACACCTGAGGTGTGAATGCAATAGAAATGGATGGCGATTGTATGTTGCTCTTACCATTATGATAGAGTCAAATGAGATGCAGGATGACAAATATGGAACTTTCTCTTTGTCTTTGATGGATGATGGAAGGAAAGGGAGATGTGCAGACAAGAGTCTCTGTTTACTAACCCCCTGGCCTTCAGGAAAAAGAAAGGGAAGTAGGAATAATGTGCTCATGAAAACGCACTTAAGTACTAAACATACAGTCTAAATATGAGTCTCATGGACATAATAATACTAAAGGGTTGCATCTTCATAACTTTTATTTAAAAATTGGACTGGATTTTCACCTAAAAATACAAATTTCCCAGCTGCAAATCCCATTAACAAGGAACACACACAACTTGCAACCAACAATCCTCTTACCAAAATCCGCATTTGGATACACAACTATTTCAGGCCTGTAGTCTGGATTTGATCCTAAAGAGAATGGGGGAAAAGTGTTATGATATGATAAACCTCCATCCTTTAAGCTACACCAAATGATGAATCAAAGAATATACCAAGTGCTTTAAGAAACTGGGCCACGTTTCGCTCCTGCTTTGCACTGGTGATGATGACATGAGGGCTGACCTCCTGTATCACTGAAGAATTCAATTTAACATAAAGTGTAAATAATGTTCAGGATCTTTAAATGTAACTTCATATAGAGCTGACCCGGTTATATTTGAATTGGAGCAAATGCAGCAGTGATTTTTTATATTTAATATTTTTGATATTTCATTTTGATATTTGTAATGTGATTACCTCTGTCCAACAAAACGAGGTCTGTGTTGTCCACGGTATCTGGCATGAAGTGCAGGGTATAATCCCTACTGTCATAAAAGGTCAGACCAACCTGGTCATGTTGAACAAGTACACTGAGGAAGACCTTAGATAAAAAAAGTCAGGGATGTGAAGTCAGGGCAGCTGACCATCTATGGGGGACTGATGTCTCAAAAACTGAGGCAATCAGTGTATTTCCTCAGACAGTACAGTGGTGTTTGCCGGTAGGCAGTGGGCCAAGGCACCCTCTAGCGGCTGAAAATGGCATTACATTGAAACGGGTATTCACAGTATATAAATACCGTGTATATCTATGGACTCCCCGTTGGCTTGACATAATAAAATATGTAGTCTGTGCTTTTTTTCAAAGCCATAATATAGATCACATTAGCTTGTAAATAATAACCTGAGAGCTTCCCTCATCCTCGTCGTCACCGTTCAGACTTGGAGCACGAGCCCCCTCACAAATTCCCTCAGCCATTACAGTCCCTTCGATTTTGGGTTTCAGTTACTCCTTCATAGTTTAAATCAAGTTAACTGTTAATCCAACAAATAACCCCAAATTCGTTCTACTTCCCTAGATTTTCTGGTACTTTTCAAACACTAACTAGCATTACTCTGCTAACTCCCCGGTCCTGTTATAATCGTATTGCGGTGCGGTTCCATGTGCGCGCGCGAAACTACTACACGTGGGGGGGGGGAAATGAACACCACACGTTAGATAAAGACTGGTAGATTGACTGATTAATTAATGGCGTAACTTTATTCATTCAAGTGTACCAGAATGATTATTTTGTAGTTTCAGGACAGTAATCTGAGCACCACAAATCATCATTGAAAGCCACAGTGAAGCATTATATAAAAAATGCTAAACGCCTTATAGCGAGGCAAAGGGTTATAAACGATACATTTTTTTGGTATTCTAAGACGTGCATTTACATTCACAAATGTATAGTTTACAAGGATAATTAGTGCGAAAGACAAATCAGCTTCCCAGTTACAGTGCAAAGAGAAATGTAAAAATAGCTGGCAGCAGAGTGCAGAAAATCCCCGTAATAGCTACAGCTTCATTGCACAGTTGTGTATCACAGCACTCATTGGTGAAGGTGAAGTTGATGCCCAATGCAAACTTCTCTCCGGTGATGCCACACAATGACGGGAGCACACAACTCTTTTCATATAAGACCACTTGAATGTCTCCTGTGAAAAAAAATATATATATGAAACTGTCACGTCTATATCCTATCCGTGTTTGCACGTGCATTAATTTAAGACATGAATAACAAAAACCTACACAGACATTTTTCTGCCCCCCATTTTAATATCACTTATTATTATTATTATTATTATTATTATTATTCTGTCTTTATTAAACAAAAATGTACTTTTTATACTAAAGATACATGTGTAGATACTTAACCACCTCAGTTAAATTTATCTTAAAATAATTACAATCTCTCAGTAACAGTTGGGACTTAATTTGATAAAAGGAGCTCCTGTCAATTCCAGATTGTTTCAAAACGTTATTTGCATTTCAATTGTGCTCATCTCAAATACACTATAGCGGAATATAGTAAAGTGAATAGGATAAACTGTGTCCTTATCAAAAACCGCACGTCAATATTTACCTTTCGCTCAATGGCCTTGCTAGAGTGTTAGCGCGGCCTAGCAGAGCACCAGGTCGGATAGTGGATGGCAGTCCAGTGGGGAAAAGGTGGGGAACACGCACGTATAGCAGAACAAGGGCTCTACAGTTTTTGCAGAGAACACATTTCACAAAGTGAATTCGGGACAGCAACAGGACAGAGATTCATCTGGTCTGGTGAAGACTTAAATAATAATATGACTAATGTAAGTCACAAAGAAGTAATTAATCTTCCTTGACGCACAGATATTTCACATATCGCGAGTTTCTTTACAAAAAACTGCTCAAATGCAAAGCCACAATTTTCATTAATGCAACTGAATCAAAGGTTCCAAAAAAGTTCTCCTGGTTTATCAAAACTTGGCATTTCACAGAACAGCATTTCATCAAGGTTATATCATTTGCCTGGTTTTACCAACAGATGGCAGGTGAGGAAGAATGAAAAACACAGTGCAGCCCAGCAGAAATGCCATTCTTTTCCTCTCAGTCAAAGTTAAGATTTTAAAGGCTCCAAAACTTTTTCCTAAAAGGTCCGCGGATTAGTTTGGTGGTCAGAGCTGGATCTTCATACCACAGAAACCACGCTCACCTACATAGCCTCATACTGACTTGTTGGCTCATGTGAGAACAGTCAAACTTACTGACTTAATCTCCACCCCAAATGTAATTAAATTTTGACATCAGCCAAGAAATTGTTAAATCAACACAGTATTCAGAAAGAAAATGGAAACTGCACTTTGCTAACAATACATTGTTCATGCATTAAACTGTTGAAATACTTCAGTACTCTCAAGATATGCTTGCTCATGTCTAGGTCTGAAACATCATGCTTGTGAATCAATGAAACAAGTACCGTGTTCATGTTTTGGACTAAAACGAGAGTGAATGTGAGCTGCATGATTTAATTACAGAAGATTTAGTAATGAAGTGCACACTGTGAAACTAAAAGTTTGTCGCATGACTTAAGTCTTGTGACTAGGGTTTGTTTTTTGGTTTTTGTTTTTTTTTTAAACTCAACATCATCCAGCTTTAAAACCGCTTCAAGTCTTCTCCAGCACTAACTTTATTAAAGTCAGCTATTCGCACATTAGCTAAGGACAAAACTGCTTTATCACATTCGCCAAAATTTTAAAGTGCCAACTGCTCCTCTCTCTTATGGACTAAACAAATCTTACTAGAATTTCTTTTTACCAAATTCAAAAATACTACATCATCTCTGAGACATGAGTCACAGCAACTTTATTCATTTTAGCTTGTACATTTGTACAAGTTTAACGGTTAGACTTGGCCACTCTCTCCAACTCGTCCTTCTTCTTAATGGCATAGGAGTTTGATGAGCCCTAAAATAAAATTAGAATCAGTGAGAAACATGAAACAGCAACACGTCTTCAAAATGCACCATAATTACACTGTATCATACTGAACTCGCTGTTATTCATTTAATGTAAATTGTGATTGTTGTATCACAGCAATCATCTTGTCCTCTTTGTTTATTCTGACCATTCCTCATAATCACAATTTTTGCGCACCTAACTAGATTTACAGTCTTTCCTCAGAGGCTGTTCATGGCTTATGTTTTCTCTTTCTACTTGTAGAGTGATCACACAATTCAAGAAAGTACCCATCACAATACTCTTCAAGAGTTGTCTAGTTAATAGTATATTATTCAACACAGTACTGTTTGGAAATGTAAATTTGGCCTTTAAGGCTATGCAATCATATATAATCACAATGTAAAAGCATTTTTCTTATATTCATGTATTTTAAACTAGGGAAAGAAGTCTAATTTTTATTATATTGACTGTAATCCTTTATTCACCTTGGCAGCATTGATGAGCTCATCTGCGAAAGGCACTCCAGCAATAGCCTGATGTTCCTGAAAGCAGCCTCTCTCGAGCACCAGTGCAAAGCAGCTAGATAGCCTGATTTGAACAAAAAAAAACACAAAGGTAAAAAAATGAACCTTTTGACAGCCCATACTTCAATTAATCACAGAACAGTATGCTTTTCAACAATCAATGAACACTTTAAGTGAAGAATTATACTGATATCAGAAAGTTATTGTTACAACTCCCTTGTATTACTCTATCAGATATAAAAGCCCAAAAACATAAGCTTATGATTAGGACAACCATCCGCTAATAAAGGGTCAGGCAAACATTTTTGTAGGACTGTATAATATATTGTCTCATAGTCATTGCATACTGCAGGAGACATGTATAGTAAGGCAAGCTAAACACAGCTTACAGCAAAAGATTCACTTGAATTCATCTTACCTGGTTGACTCTGCGGAGAGGGGAGACATCCACAGCCTGTCTCCTCACCGCTCCAGCACCTACCTCAATACGTGGGTTGAATCTTCCCCGTCCACTGTTGATTATAGCATTCACCAAAACCTGCAGGGGATTCTGCAAGAAAGAATGACTACATCAGTGTACGGCTTTTCATAATTCTGCATAGCATAGATATAAAAATTTTATGTGTCCCATTTCTGTGTTATTTCTTCAAAACTACTACTGTAATACAGCTGTAGGATACACTATATAGATAAAGCATTTACTGACCATTATACTATAGGGACTTAGATATCACATTCTAATACACATAGTATTAATAATATGGACATGCCTGATCTTTGAAGCTGCACAACAGTTTCCAATCTTCTTGGATTGTTATTTGTTTTTTGGAGCATATTGTCATATTAGCAGAAATGGCTGTCATGGCAAGAGGATCCACTCTTCTTGAAAGTGTTTACATAAGATCTGAGTGTTTCTGCGCGAATTTGTGCCCATTCATTGTGTAAAGTTTTTCTTAGGTCAGGCACTGCTGTTGGACGATCACACAAAGCTTCCAAACTTATGCCAAAGGTGTTTACGGGGTTGGAGGTCAGGGGTCTGTGCAGGCCAGTCAAGCTCTTCCACACCAAACTTATCCAACCATGTCTTTATGAACATGCTTTGTGCACTGGGGCACTGGAATAGAAAAGAGCCTTCCTATGCAGAAGCATTAAGATTTGACTGGAAGTAAGAAGCCTAGCCTAAATGCTATTACATTCTCTAATTTCACATTTCTGGCATACTGCATTTAGGCAGGTAACGCTTCTGCCAGGAAGCCAGGCGTGAAAATAATGCAAAAGGTTGTAGTAGTAGTAGCAATAACTCTGCATAAAACACAGTTTAGAACCTTGTTAAATATGTTGTTCCACTCACCTCGGCCAGTGAGCAGATGGATATCTCAAAGGCGTATTTCACAATGCGCACGGTCAGGAGCTTCTTGCCGTTGTTGCGGCCATGCATCATCATAGAGTTGGTGACTCGCTCCACAATGGGGCACTGAGCCTTCCTGAAACGCTTGGCAGCATATCGACCACCGAGGGGGCAGGTACTTGGTATATTTCTCTTTAACAGCAATGTAGTCCTGTAGAAAAACAATTTTAAGTTCTCCAGTTTCTCCAGTTAACATAATTAAAACATACCCATGAGGTACATATATAGGTCTGTTCATACTTGCAGGAGATGTCATTGATTTGAACATCATCAGTGCTCCACTTGCCAAACACCCTGATCTCTGGTGTTTGTGCTAACTGCTGGTGGTGATTCCCACTCCTCAGCCATCTATCACAGAGGTTAGGAAAAACAAGCCATTCAAAGCAACTCAAGGAAGATTTTACACAGGTATACTTGAAAATGTCAGACACTTCCAAGATTTGACAAAGTACACAAAGGCACAATAAACAAAAAGATAAAGTAATAATTAAAAGATTAAGATGATGCTGAATGACTAAGAACAACAAAAAAAAAACTAAATGAGAACAGCAATAAGAATCTCACGTCATATAAGTACGAAAATACAAAACATATTAAATTGCGGTAATTTTAAAGGAGCAATATTGCCTTGAGCTTCAAATTAAGACATGTTGATTAAATTGACAGTTTCAATTGACCGGTCAGATGTGCACTAATAGTTTCTGCTCTTGTACCGAAGTAACACATTTATAAAATGGTGTTTTGCAGAACGTATTGCACAATAACGTAGTTTACAGAACACAATCAATTTCTGATAAACTTAGAGGATCATTATTCGCAGCTATCAATTTGAATCTCATTATTAACGAACAGACCTAATACGGATGGAAAACTTCAACGAGCTCCTATTAGCGACAATGCTGCTTGCTCACTGACGGCTAAAGGAACGTTAAGACGAGGCTGTATCTCCTAAAACCCCTCGCAGAAGCTTTTTATTTCCAGAAAAGTGTAAGGTCAAAGACTACACTGAATTGTGGGCGGCACTGCAATGACGCGCAGAAATTTAGGATGTGTAAAGTGTTATAAGACGGCACAGCTTTACCTTAGCACAGCACGCGTTTCTAATCTTTCCGACAAAAAGGAAGAGCAGCGCCACGTGCTTCAACTATATCCGCCAGGCTGTTCGGGACATGTGGCCGCTCACCCGCGTGTGGCGCCGCCATGTGGTGAACGTCCACAGAAATAAAATGCATGAAAAAAAGCTATTCCTGATTGTGGGAAAAAAGGGCGTATTTAAATATATAAAAATATAAATATATATATAATATAATTATTATTAATTTCACTTTGAAAAATAGATGTTATTTTGATAAAGCAGTACACACACACACACACACACACACACACACACATATATATATATATATATATATATATATATATATATATATATATATATATATATATATATATATATATATATATGTACAGTATATAGTAGAGATGACAATAACAATTGAGTGTACGTGTGTATATATATGTATATATGTACTGCTTTATCGAAATAACATCTATTTTTTAATTAAAGTTAATAATAATATTTCAGTCAAAGTCAAGGTAAACTTTATTGACATCTCTACTATATACTGTACAGATACATAGAGAAACGAGACGACGTGGCTCAGACGACTGTTTTAACAGTGCAGTAGGAAAAAGGGAAAAAAGAACAATTAGGGCACGTGGAATAAACAATAATAAAATATACATTTTAAGCTAGACATGGAATATTAAATATAACTTTAAACTAGAACTAGAATTAGAATTAGAAATAGAGGTAGATAGAGAAACAGTTTGGATGCAGTATTACCTACAATGTGGAATTGACTTTTACACTTTTACACTGGATGTGCAAGGGGTTAGAAACAGTTATAGTATGAAAAGAATTCTATATCCAGCCTGCTTTAGTGAACCAGTCTTAAAAAGTTGTAATTGTAATTCACTTTCTCATATCTTATATACATGTGTATTGTATGGGTTAACGTATAAGCATATTTTGACTTGTTAGGGCAATTCAAGAGGAGATAGCAATGCTTCAGGTCAAGAATAGTCATATTTGTTTAATGTACTGTAATATGTTATCATAATTATCATTATTCCAATCAAAACATCAGCCATTAGAAATTATCCATTTGCTTCCAAGTGCAGTGACACACATTTTATTTCCCACTGTATAACAGTCCAATATAACAGTCTGAGTATAATACTGGTCAAAGAGTATAAAAGAGCTTTACAAGACTATAGATCACACAATCAATTAAGATAAGCTTCAAATTTAGGCATTTGCTGCCTGGACACAAACGGGCAGCACAAGTCTTCTTCTAAGTCGATAAACAGCTGATTCTACACCAGCTGCAGTCCTCTTTCCACATGCATCATGCACCAGTTGTGAGTGGGCCGACTGCAATTCTTCTACTGCTTTCTCTGCAGTATCCAGGTGTTGCTTCAGTGTTGCACTACCCTGAAAGATACACAACAACAAATCATTTAAAACAAACCATGCAATAACACATTTAGATCATATTGTAAGTTTTCAAATACCCATTACAAGCTTTGACTTTTACAGACTTGGAACTATACTTAATTGTTATCCTCTGTAGTTTTACCTGTGTTAGGAGTCTAGACTCTGGCAGTGAGAAACTTTGATGTCTCTTAAAGACTTGTACAACAGGCCTGTCCAATCTCTCTCTGCAGAAAAAGTCTTCTCTGGAAACTGGACCCTTCAAGCAAAATATAAACCTGTCATCCTATAGGTTTAGCTAATGTGTGCTAATGTTTAGGTGATATGTTTTACTTCATGTCAAGTCACACCAACATCACAGTGTCCCTTTAAGGATAACAAAACATACCAGAACCCGTCCATGACTGTAACTGGCACACTGCATCTGTCTCTGTTTGCGATAGATGGCCTGTCTAGTAGCTCCTGAGCTCAGCGTTAGATGATGCTGATAAACAGAACACGTAAGAAGCTTGAACCAAGTACCAAATGAAGCAAATTAAGGCACGTTGTATTTTCAGTCTCATTTACAAGTTTGACATTTACATTAAGAAGAGTGTACAATTTGTGTTTGAGAATCAGACTTCCTTGAAAAACACAAACTGTCCTTGGTCTCACCTGCAGATCAAGAGTTTCTGAAATTTTCTTTAATAGACCATCATTGACCGAGTGGTGCAGCGTTGTCTGCTTAACGATAGCATCGCTCATGGTCAATTTAATATTTTCCCTGAGCTGTAGAGACTTCTGTAAAACAGCTGCAGATGACTCCAGCGCCTCCTTACACTCTGTGTTTTAAAAGGGTAAAACCACAGAAAAATAACCACACGTAAGAGCAGAATGTTAAATGAACATTCAAAATTCATATTAATGTGGCATCTTACAAGCTAATGGGAACTTATAATTCTTATAAATAAAGTCTTCACAAGCCATCATTTCTGGTTAGCCATATTAGCTTTTTAAAACTGAGTTGCCCTGTTCCATTCTTTTAGGGAGAGATTTCATATAAATGCCTACAGTTCAGTACCTGGGGTAAATGGTCCAGCTGCATGGGGTTGCATTGAGAGTGGAGACGGGGACAGGTGCATGGCTGCTGAGGGAGACCCATGCTGAGGAAGCAGCTCCATAACCTTTGACCTTTCAAAGGCACACAGCAAGATCTGTCTGCTGCTGTTGGCTAAGGCCTATAATTAATACACAGACAGTCAGCATGCATGGTGTGTTCACATTTTCATTTGCTGAAACAGACACTGCAGTGAGGTAGTTTCAAGGTAGTTTCAAGTTTTACACAATGAAAAGGAAGTCACACTTCAGGTACATTTTTTACATGTAGAAAAGTGCTGTAGCACATCACCTGCTGTTGAGTTAATGTGTTTCTCAGCATGCTCTCCAATTTTAACTTCAGCTCATTCAGGCCTTTGCATTCATGGCTCAGCAGAAGATCCACTCCATCTTTTCTCTGTAACAAAACGCAGCTTGGTTTCTAGTTTCAGGTTCGGGTCAGTGTCTATGACAGAACCCTTCATTTTCTTTAAAGGCAACACAATGCCTACTCACTGTCTCAGTAACGGTGGGTCTTAAAGTCCTTCCCTCCAAGCTTTGCTGGTTCACAAGAAGAGCTTTCCTTATGCTGCGTAGTAATTTCTCTAGCTTCTCTCTCTGATGTTCTAACTTGGTAGCTTCTTGAGTGACCCTTGCTGCTTGCCTGCGTAAGTGGCCTTCCACCTCTCGCACACTGCGCATGTAATCGCCAGCTAAACCAACACTGACTTCTGTGCTTTGGTCCCGCAAAGCAGGTGGGGGAAAAGGTCCATGCGTGGGCAAAGAGTGCAACTTCCACTGAATGGAAGAAGTAAACAAAATATTACATTTTGTGACAGGGCAGTGAGGTCCAATAACATTATTAGATTTTTAGCAATACAAATACAGATCTCAGTGTGTGGAAAATGGTTGTGTCATTCTTACATGTGTAAACAACATAGGTCTTCAGCTAAACTTTCCTTTAGTAATATTGTAATACAAAATGATACAAATTTTCATGTACTGAATTGAAAAAACAATAATCAACCGTCCACCTAAAAAATATCTTTTAACATTTAAAAGAAATTACAATGCAAGTGTAAACATTTTAGTGCAGTGACATTCATTCAGGAATTTACAATTTCAATAAAAGGTACAACTGTATCAAATGAAAACTTCAAGTAATCAAATCCATTGCAATACATTAAGTAATTAAGTCTTAATTTATTGCAAACAAACTTGATAAATAGTTCACACAACTACTAAACAAGTAATTTAAGACAACAGACTGACCCATTGTTACACACCCAATCCAACTATTTGAGTATCAGACAGTATCAAGCTGATGTCCAATAAAATATTGTGTCAGTACATCCTTTTTATGTAATGCATTACTGTATTTTATCCTTCTATGGAAAGATACTAAGGTTTATTATTTAACAGATCAGAGGATGGTGAAAGCACAGACAGTGGTCACACAAATGCTACTTTACCGTAGTGCTGGTGGATTTCGGTGGGCTTTGCATTTTGTTGATGTCCTCACAAATCTCCTTTTCTTCAACTTTGTTTACACTGTGACCCGCTAAATCTGGTAGCCCAGAAGAAAATGTTGGTCTTCTATATCTAGCAGCCGGTTCAAGAGTGTCCACGTAGGCCAGGCGTCGGAGATGCTCGGCCCGTTGAATGGAGCGAACACTCTCATCTCTCCAGCCTGGGGGTCCAACAGTGACCGAAGCAACAGGAGCTGATTGAATGCGGGTTTTCATGACTAATTACTAAAACGGGGCATAAAACCTCCGATGATAGTTCAAATGAGTCAAATTTAGAAGAGAGCAAGTTCCTTCTTAGGCTACTTTCCTTTTTGGCTTTAGTGTTGAGCAGTTTCCAAAGCAACAGTAGCTGTGAATGTGCTCCAGTATGTGATTGTAATGTGAGAAAGACACACTAACGGGACAACTCACTGGCGTCAACTGGCAACAGTGGACTCTGCAACTCAATCAGCAGCTCTCATGTTACCTTGCAGCTTCACACACAGGTTAACTTCTTATGAATCAAAAATATTAAACATTTTTCGTTTATTTCATTAATGGACTGTTTATTGTTATTAAAGATGCCTGAGAAAATTCTCTAAGAAAGAACAAACCACTTTTTGAAATAAAAGTAACCATAAAATACAGTACATGGCAAGTAATGGGCAGACAGCCTACCTGCCAATATAACAGTCACAAGAGGGACAGTTTAAATTAGGAAAAAGAAATACACAAAAATCATTTGAATTAAATACCATAAACAAATCACCCTACTGCATAAACATATATTAGTGAATCAAAAATTTGCAGATCTCTCTCCCCAAGGCCTGGAGGAACATGCATTTGAAAATATACATACAAATAAAAGGAACTTAAGACATACATCAATAAAAGCAGAATAAAAACGTGTGATCGGAGCTATTTATGTGGATTTCAAAATCAATTACCAATAAATTTACTGGCACAAAATATTTGGGTGTACTGGGCAGGAAGACCAAAAAATATATAACCCTGAGTTCACTGATATTGAAGAAATAAATAGTGTTTTGAAATTCCTCCAGAATGATACATTTAGCAGTGTAATAATTCAAGTATGCTCTCTACCCGTTCTCATCATGTCTCATCATGCTATGTTGTGATCAGCCATTCTAATGAACTGAAAGTACATTTAAATCAGTCAAAATCCTACTGACAACAGAGAAGTGATAAACAGAAGCCATCCAGATGGGCTAAATGTAGTGTCCTTGTCAATATGTGGCACAGATATAACACAAATATGGAACAAATGTGTTTTCCCAATGCATATTCACATTTACAAAGTGTGTTTGAGGGCAACCCTGGGTTCAAGCTTGCTGGAGATGCTTTGATGCAGCTCTACGAGTATACTGTCCCGCTTCTCAGCATCCAAGAGAACCTGCTGCTTAAAAAATAGAAACGGGCAACAAAATACAGTATGTAGTCAAGCCGGACACAGATTTTCAGAAAAATATATACATCGGCAATAAAATGCAACACTGAAAATTTGAAGTGGCAAAACACTGCGCCCTGTTAGCTTTTTAGTGTCTACCCATGTAGTATAAAGAAGTCAAATGAGACACACACCTTAATGAGTTCATCCCTCTTCTGTAAACTTTCCTGCAGTCTTCTCTCTTCTGCATCTCTGTTTGACCTCTCAATGCTCCATGTTTGCTCTGACTGCTTGGAGGCTTTGACCATCTCCCTCAGCTCCATGTGTGTGTCTCTCAGCTGACTGTTAAGCTCAGTGACGGCTTGTTGGTGACTTTGTCTTTCATTCTGAAAATAAAAACAATAACACACCATGAGAGTTTTTAAAATTATGTTTATTGTAGTTCATTTTCATCATATTTTTAATAATAAACAGGGGGGTTATAACCTAACATTAGAAGAAGGAGAGAGAGAGAGAGAAAGTGTGTGTGTGTGTGTGTGTGTATAGAAGCATATCTATTCTACACTTTTGTTATTATTAAAGCAGTTAAGTTATTATACTTCTAATATGTTTAGGTATATTTTTTCCAGTTTTGTAAAACATTTCTTTACTGTTAAAGTAAGCTTTTCTATTTTCAGTACTTGTTCTGTTGTATTATAGCATAAATATAGTTCTGGTGTTTTAAGACGTTTCTATAACCTTGTCAGTTTTCAGTGCAGTTAAACACAACATATATAATAAAACACCTTTCGGTCCTTCACTTTTATCTTGTGTTATATATTAACTCCCAAATGTTTTCTGGTGCCAAAGATTCTTTAATACCACAAAAATATATTTGATAGCTCTCTCCACCTCTTCGCAAAATATTCCTGGACATGCAAAAATGTGTGTGTATGATTTGCGTTATTGTCACCATATCCTCTCCAACAACCAGCTTCTGCTACAGGAGTGACTCTCCTATTTTCCAGGCAAATTCTTTCCGATGTTTTGACTGTGTTACTTCAAAGATTTCTTTCAAAGATTCTCTCCAGACCTCATCTAAAAATATTTCCTTCCGTGTTATATTTCTCCTGTCAAATGAAAACCTAATATGCAACATGCTCATGTTAATATTAGCATAACAGTTAAGTGTATGTGTATTTTTTCCTTCTGACAAAAGAAATCTAGCAAGAACAAGTTGCAAAAAGTTGGCCAAGCCTGATGTATAAATCAAAGACCACCGAAAACAGGAACCCAAGGTTCTAACTTGATTTCCACTTTGTCATAAAAGGAACTGGAAAGACTGGTGACTAGCAAACAAAATCCCCAGCCAGTGGGGTGCCGTGTTTATTTTGTCAAGCTCTGAGCACAATTCTATTTTTCTATTTTTAAGGTGTCGTTTCCATATTTAGTTTGGGAAGAAAGCTATTCACTATATCAGCATTAAACAGTTTTAGAAGCCCCACTCTTAGGTATCTTTTGGTCCTACACCAATGCTTGACCTGGTACCTTTTACACAACTGGAACTATACCCAACCTGAAAAACAATTACTTTGATACTATCTCCTGATAGAGTTTTGCTATGTACCAGTTCCAGCTGTAAAGTTCCCTAATTACTGAGGTGATGGACCCGGGGTTGGCCTAGCAAAGTGTCAAATGTTGATTGGTTATGAAAATATCCAAGACACAGCTCAAAAAGCTAGGAAATGCTAGAAAAAAACTTTAAAAATCTTAGTTTATGTTGTGTGTTCTTTTTGGGGGAAAAAATGAGTAATGCACCTTTCTGAAGTAACCCTTTGATCAATGAAACTGATTTCAGTCTTAAAAATACTTCATTGGTCAGGCTCTAGTAGGGAAACTCTAATACCTGTATTGCAGACTCTGCTTTTTCTAAAGCTGTGGACAGCTTGGAGACCTCCAGGCTCATGGTGGCAGCGTGTTCCTCCCAGTCTTTGAGACAGGTTGCAAGCAGGGCCTCCTGCTCTTTCACCTGACTAACCAGAGCAGCTTCGGCTCCACCGCCTGATAATCCCCGACTAATCAGAGAATCTGAGAGAGCCTGTGAGTAAGCACCAAGAGGAAACAGTGACCAACATGCTGCTGTTGCCAGTGGCACAAAATATTTTCACAAGCACTTATAATAAGACAGGATTTGGGCCATCTAAAATTTAAAAGCGATGCCGAACAGAGGAAGGAAAGAAATGAAATCTGCACCCCACCTGGACATCTTTGCGAGAGCTCTCCAGCGCCTCCTGCAGACGGGAAATAAGAAGATCCCTTTCCTGCAGCACTGCTTGCAGCGCTGCGTCGCGCTCTTTCCATATCTCCCTCTCTTTCTGCACGTCCTGCATTGATCGCGTTCTTTCGGACAATTCGATCCGCAAATGCTAAGGTTCAATAGAGAGAAAACAAAGGTCTGAACAAGACTCAAAGGTTAGACTTCCACAAACAAACATATTACTGAGCTACGACTTAGCAATCAGCAGAATCATAGCCCATGAAGGTTTGCATACAGCAGCAAGCAACATATTCATAATATCAAAGCGTTTAGGCTCAGCCATCAGATATTTTCAGCCTTCAGTCAACAAACAGGCATATTGGCAAACAAACAGACATGTGTGTTTGAGTTCTTTGTGTGTTTGCCTTACGGTAATGATATCCTGATTACTCTGGAGCACAGTGTTGAGTGTGATCAGATCTCTCTCCTGCTCCCTGCCAGCCTGTCGGAGAGCCTCCAGTTCCTTCTGGAGACTGGACTCTCTCTCCTTAACCTCAGTCAACTTGTCCTACAGGTCACACACACATAGCAGCACGGTGTTAAATTGTGCTTTCCATTTTTTAAATCATAAAGCTCTAATGACAAGCATTTCAGGCTACCATTTTGGAAAAGACTGTAATAAACAGTACAATTATTTCAGAATGAAAATTGATTTGTGCTACCAACAGGGCTGGAACTAACTAATACTTGTATTGCTTTTTCTATATTTTCTCTCACCTCCTGCTCGGAGCGTGTGTCTGCAAGAGTCACAGTCACTTTACTGATGAGTTTATCCGTCTCCTCTAAACCCGCACCCAGCTCCACACACAGCTTTCGGATTAAAGTCACACATTCCTGAGGAGAAGATCATTCAAAAGCAGTCACATATACAGTTACCTTTGACTATCTACTTTCACTGTTTACATCTGTAACCCGATCACAGTGATGCGAGACATCACCTGAATGACCCTCTCTCTGTTTTGCAAGGAATTCTTGAGATGGTGAATCAGTCCATCATCTTCCTCCGAACTGTTCGCTACATGCTACAAAATAACACAGCAGTGAGCACAATGATTAGTCACTCATCCCCATCTTATCATGCCAGAGGACAATGGAGGTCATTTTCGTTTCTATAAATAACTTCAAGAAAAACTGGTCACAGTTACACACAAAGTACACCCCCCCCCAAGACTTTCCATATTAAAGCTGCATTTTTCAGTTTGCAAAGGTTTAGCAGGTAATTTACATACTTAGACAACTCTTTAAGCTCTGATATCATTATTTTCCATTTCTTATATTTAAGACAGAGACATGGACACACACACACAACAGAGAAGGTAGGAGAGAGCAGCAGCTGAGCGACTAGTTAATGATCCGCGTAAAGAAAACAGTCAAAGCCCAGGGCAAACTTCTCCTGTTGGGGAGGATTCCAGGAAGAGGTGTGTGTGTGTGTGTGTACCTGCATGTGTGCAAACCCTCATATGACAAAGCAACACACCCTTTGTGTATACGCACACATTCTGCTTTTTGCAACAATATGTGGAAAAAGGTTCTCAAAGAGGCTGTTATGTATGTGTCTGCAATTTTAACAAGATTGTATACTATTTTATTACAGTACATAATTTGGTTTCATTTGGTACGCCACATGCTCATGGTACTCACTATATGACTTGTTAAAGGTATTTATTCTGTTTATATATACACCAGGTGTCTTACGTACCAATTTAATGCAATAAAAAGTTTGATCTTTTCCCAGTTAGTGAGAATACTTTAATAATAACTGATATTGTTTATCATATTTCAAATCATGATTAAACTGGTAAACTGCCTGAGGAATGTCAATTCAGTGCCCATTTTTCTCCACAATTCCACATTCCTTACCACTGCTGGTGAATGCGCCGAGTGATTGGCATTATTGCTGTCTGATTGGATGTTGTGCAGAAGGCCTGCCTCCAGGGTTCTGATGCGAGCCTGTGCTTGATCCAGCTGTTCTCGCAACTGCCTGACTGTAAGGTGCACTCTGCCTGTAGTGACCTAAAGCATGGTGAAGAGAGATGAAGGTTACCTTAGCAAAGGTTTTGTCAGACAGTTTTCTGGTTTAAATAATTCTTTCTTTTTTTCTTTACAGTGGCTTTAATGTGTTTCCAAATTGTAACGTTAGCTTCCTCACCTCCCTATGGAAAGGCAGAAACTCATCTCTTAGCTCTGTTAGCACATCCTCACTTTCTCCCTCCTGGTCATCCGCATCACCAAAATTCAGCATACGCACTAGATCAGCCTTGTGAGATCCATCACCTACGACAGCATTGTGCCCTTGTGCCCTTTCCAAAACTGGAATGCGACTTCCTGCAGGAGACCGGACAGGCTTTCCTTCTATACCTTTCAGCTCTTGGAGAACTGATGTTAAGTTTACTTGCTCATCATGCCAATCAAATGGATCTGGGCCGTCCAGTGAGTCCAGTGATTGGGCTGAGACTGTGCGAGATCGAGACCGCAATGAAAGGCAGGATCCAGCTAAGGAGGCAGGACTCGAGCTTGCTGACGGAAGCCTAGACCAATGGAGGGGCATGCTCTGGGATTTGTCCCGTGACAGGCCAGTGGGGGACAGGAGCTGGTCAGGCAAGTGACGAGGAATCCCGCATACCGACTCATAATCAGAGTCTGACACTCTTAAGGAGTCACAGCAGTCACAGTTTTTTAACTTGCTGCACCGTTTACCTGTTCTCTTAAAATATGGGCATGAGTCTGACTTTTCTGACCAACACTCATATGATGAGAGAGCCATATTGTCTCTCAGCATGTCTCTGTAAGCCCTCCCTGACTCGCCATGGCCTTGTCCTATGTCCACGTCATCTTCACTTGAGCTCCCCCTGCTCCGAAATTCAGAAGGATGCCTCTGTCTGTAAACACTTCGCATCCAGCGCCTCAAGTTATCTCTTTCCTGAGTCAGCTTCTGAAGTCTCTCCCTGGACAACACTCTGACTCGCGCTATGACGTCAAACCTGAACACTGCCTAGCACGAAGCACATTTGCCACATATAACTCTGTGCCCTGTTCCCTGGGTGGTACGGACCGCCTGCACGTGTGGCCAGCACAAGTCCATTCCTTTACTAGGTGGGCAGAGTGAGACCCAGAGCAAGTTTATATCCAAGAGACAGTTGCATACTAAAAACAAGTAAAGTGATGAAAGAAATATTCAAGACATCAGACAACATTCTTAGGATTTCAAATCAACTTCAATTAATTAACCAAGACGGTATGAGTATTCAGATTTACCCTATGGGCTTGCTCTGGGCAGATCGTGATGAGAGAGTGTGTCGCAGACTTCTTTAGTGAGAGAGTCTGCTTTTTTATTTTGACTGAAAGCCATCATGGCGATTCCCTGCAGGACGCTTCCTACAGAATGGCATCGCTAGGTTTGCTTTGAAGACATCCTACACCACACCTGATATGAAAGAGTTAAAGTTCAAACAAATAACACTTCTGATAGAAAGCTTTAGCCCCTGCTAAAAAACAGCTATTTTAGTTTGTTTTAAATAGTCATCAAAATCCATTCTAATTTAATCTTAAACCAGTAGTATATAGAATCTTGAGACCTGCACAAAGCACATATTTAATCTGGTTTCATGATGATTGTCTGATTGTTGGGATGCTGGACAAGTACAAAACCATTTTAAACTGTGTTTAGGCCCCAGTCCACAATCAAAATAATAGTGAATAATGAGAATAATAAAAACATCAAATCGATGCTGCTATAAAAAGCCGCAATTTTAAATTGTGCGAGGCTGCTCACTAGTCCCATGTCTGGCCAGTTTGTTTAAAGTTTAAGGGAAAAATCTGTCTACAACAAAATACACCCAGAGCTGGAGATGTAATGAATGGCCTTTGCCCGAGTTCCGACTTCCGGTTCTCCACACTGCCCGCTGTTTGTACAGCAAGACCCGGTCTGTACACGCCGCTCTGCCAATTTCAGTGACTCAGACAAACCCATGCCTATTGCTTCTGGGTCCGAACAAATCACAACGCTTTAGTGACTGTTTTCTCAAATGAATCTAGCAAACTTATAACTAAGACTGACAGGGGAAACCCTAACCATTCATTACTCCCGACAGCTATAAGCTGAGATTAAAACTTTACGGTTCAAAATGCAAACGAGGTGTGAAGTTCACTCCAGCTGTTTGCACGCCCAACAAAACATGGGAATCTGCGGTCTGACAGCAGACAGTGAATTGTCAACCAGACAAAACGGATATAAATAGAGTTTCCACAAGTTCAATGAGAAAAATATTCGATTTAAAATCCGCCCAGACCACGACTCCTTTTAACACGAAACGTACAAATCCTCGAACGCTAGTTACTAACTTCCACAGAGAGAAGTAAGTGCAGATCAAACTTAAGCGTGACGCCGTTTCACACTCAACAATTTACTTACGAAATAAATATCTCGCCTATATAACAATAAATAATTTCTTTATGTTGTCATACCACAAGAGTGAAAGACCTTCAAAATCTGAACCAGGAACCCAGCTCGCTCCAGACAAGAGCTCTGTGCTGCTGCTCTACCTGTTGATGACGTCACCGCCTTTAATACCTGTTTGGGGATCGCAAGAAGGCAAGCAAGTGCTGCACTAATATAGGCTAAAAACATCCCCCAAACCATTTATCGGGGCGAAAGCCCACCGGCGTGAATGCAATCGGTCATAATGTCAAGTCACAAGCTCTGTAATTTAGGCAATGCGAATCCATTAATTCAAACATTATGGTGACTGAGAATGACTCATATGACAGGGAGTGGTTTTTGTGTCAGAGTAAACTTCTTATCATCTCTACCGTGCATATATATGTACTGTGCAAAAAGTTTTAGGCAGGTGTGAAAATGCTGTAAACAAAGAATGCTTTTCAAAATGGAAGTGTTAATCATTTGTTGTCATCAATCAACAAAATGCAGTGAATGAACGTAAAGAGAAATTTAAATCAAATCAATATTTGTGACGCACTTTTGCCTCCAAACAGCATCAGTTCTTCTAGGTGCACGGTAACACAGTTTTTGGAAGGAACTGCTGGTAGGTTGTTCCAAACATCTTGAGAATCCAACTACAGATCTATAATCCTATAATCCTACAAAATAATATATAATGACTACAAAAATAATATAATGACTATAATCCCAAAAATCCCCACTTTTGTGCATGTACTCTATAAGAATTGATGCTGGTTTGAAGGGCAAAGGTAACACCAAGATTGATTTGATTTAGATTTTCTTTTGTTCGCTTCACTTTGCATTTTTGTAAATTACAAAATAAACAATCATTATTTGTTTCTGAGCATTCTTTTGTTTCAGCATTTTTCTCACACCTGCCTAAAAACTTTGCACAGCATCAGTATACATAGAGAGACTCCAGACAAAAGTAGCCCAGTTTTCAACACAATAACAATAATGCACATAGAGCAAGCAATTACAAGGGCACAAATAAGGGCACATACAGTAAGCGAAAATATATCATGCACGCGACTACAAAAATATATATATATAAAAAACAAACTCCTGTGCAATATAGTTACGCGGAATTTAAATTCACCAGATCCTGGAATTATCTTTTTGTACTAAACGAATATGGTTCACGTGAAAGGACTATAAGAAATTTCAACTATCTTTCTAGTGTCTAAGTTAACTATGAGAGGCGCTTCAGTAACACGAGATGGGGTAAATATAGTCATATGGAGAAAACTCAATTCAGCACTCTAAACAATAATGTCCAGTAACACGTGCAAATGTCTTAGCAAATAGTCAAGGGAAAAATTACAATCAGTAGTATGTTAATGTCACAAAATTACAATCAGTAATATGTGCAAATACTCAATAATATATGCAATAATATTCAACACATGTATAATTACAATTATGGAATACAAGTATACAAGACACACTAATTGTTAATAACATTAGAAAGTTTTATTGCAATTTCACACTACATCTTAAAAATGCTTCATATTGCATGATTCATTCTTGCACAGATGGTAGAAAATTGTATTAATATGTAAATCAAATGCTGCTGTACACACAAGGATGTAGATCATTTATTGTGCATGTGGGAAAATGTGTGTGTCATGCAAGGTTTTAGATATCCTTTGTCAGCCACCTTCAATGCAGTTTTACACACAGTAGAATCTGAATGCCAGAAGACATGACGACATCACTGAACACACACTGTACCAAGTCCCTGAGTCTGGAGTTTTCAGCCCAAACACATCATTTTGTACCACTGAAAACACTCAGCAAAATTAATAACTGTACCTTACCCAATGTTGATGGTCTGTTTTGGAGCAAAGTATTTGTTTGGAGTCAAACTCATTCGCTTTTTTCATGTCGCACTCACCTTCATTGTTGTCATAGAATCCAAAGAAACTGTTGAAAGGGAGAAAAACACAATGTTTTACATAGAGCAATGTCATGCATGATATCAGGCATTGCCCACTGGCTAATCCTCTTAAAGCTTCTGAAGTGCAAATGTCACTTTCTGTATTTCTCACATTCATTCCAGTCTACCGAATTCAAACCTAACTTAACCCTTCACACATCAGAATTATATGTGATACACTGGGTATTGACACTCTGGAGACAGAGCAAAGTGTTTGCTGAATTAAAGTATGATATTTTTATGTAAAATATGAATGTCTTTCAAATTCTATACAGTAACTTCATACCTGCGATTGCCAAGGCGTGATAACACCATCATCTGGTCTCCAATCAGCACAACTTTCTTAATTTGGCAAGAAGCTTATCACGCCCATTCTAAAAAAGGAGAAAGGGATACAGAACTTGAAGTGTGGCCAATTTGTCATTGTTCAATTAGATTGGCAGTATACTGTCTGAAGTAAAGTTTAATTAAGTAAAATTATATTCTTCCAGGAGCAAGTACTGTTAAATTGGATGCTTGTCACCATTCAAAGTGCAAGATAACGGTTGTTTCACATTTCTGCCTCAGGGCCTGAAGAGGAGTAATAGCAAAAGAACATGACAAGGATCTAAAAATAATTGTGCAATAATGATATACAATTAGAAAAATACTGAAGATGCTACGAGAAACATTGCACTGAAATTCTCAAACTGAAAAAAGGCCTCTTACCATTCCAGGAAGGTGCAGATTGAGATCTTTGTCCCAGTAAGTATAGCACAGGTGATAAAGTGTTGACTATATTTTAAGAATGACTAACACCCTAGTCTGTAAAAAGCAGAGAACTCAGTGTTTCAACAAATATCACAGAAATAGTCAAAGGAAATAAGCTTGGAACCTGCTGTACTGACCTACTGGCCAGCCAGAGGTGATGAGAGAAAGATGAGAGAATGGACACTGTGTCAGAGTGGCAATAAGTCTCAAGACATTAATCCACCTGCAACTGGCACGTGGATATATATGAAGATATCAAGTAAACTGATTTGAAAATGGACTTTTCAAATATTGCGGCAGAAAAAGAGGATAAAAAGCAGCTGACCTGGGAGAAACAAAATGAGATGGACTCCGTCACAGCTTGTTGCATGATAGGTTCAAATGATCTTTTGCAAACCTGCAGACTCTGTTGCCATAGAGGCTTAAGGCTGGGCTATGTCATCATACAAGTTCACTGTATTGCTACTGGTACCTGGGTGAGACTAGGAACAAGTGTGTGTAAGAAAAAAGAGAAGTCAAATATAGTTTTATTTGTAAATCGAAAGTTAAAAAAGATAACCTACTAATGAAATCTCCCCGAAAATGGTGAGTTAGCATCACAGCTCACACAACTACAATTTCTGTCACAAACACATAAATTTATAATTACAGTACAATTAAATAAATACATTCTAGTAAAATATGGCTCTCAAAATATAACAATTATAAAGAGAAACAAATCATGTCCTTTGCTAGGTTTTAGGCTATTATTGCCTACTGTACAAAAAGCAAAGAGAATGCTGACCCAAATCATTATGAATACAGAAAACTATATCACAAAAATAAAATGAAACTGTTTATATGTACTGTTTTGTTACAGATACAGTATTTGAAGATCTTAGGAAACAACGGGGAAAACATTTTACACACACACATACCAGCCAAAGCGTGATGAACCTTAAACTGGTATTTAATATCTTACGTTACTAACCATGCATTTTTACCTGCTTGATGAAATTAGTCAAAGTGACTTAATTGTTTAGTCACAAATAAAAACCGGCAATAAATAATCGGACGAGCATCCTGTGGCTGAGGTAATTACAAAGTAAAACATAGTATGAAATTAATAGTGCCCATCACAAAAAACGGACTATTGACTAACTAGGATTACACGCAGTGTTGTTGCCAGCAATTTTACACTGTGGTGGGAAAGCCATTTGCCATAGTTAAAATACACAAAATATTTGGTCAGCAGTCAAAAGACGCCATGAACTGGAGTTTCAAGAAAAGCGCCATTTTCTTAAGAGAGTGGACCACCCAACCGCTCAAGCACAGAACGCTCAGAGGACAAGTCCGCCAAACAATCATTACACACGCTATATAATTTTTGCTCAGGTCTTTACAATGACAAAAGTTCCACTTTAACTTATCTCACAGAGCATCATGATGCAGCTTCTTCTAAGATCCCTCTGTCTGCAAGAACTTTCTCTAGATATATATATCTTGTTCACCATCTAACCTTATGTCTTGGCTCTTTTTACTCTTCACCGGTGTGTAACATTAACATAGTATACAGACATCTGCTTAACAGAACACATTGTTTAAAATGCAAATAAAACACACATCATAAACTGTATCTTCCCCATCATAACACTCCAAGCAAGCCTTTTACATACATGTAAATAAAATTCTAGGTTAAGCACCGTGGCAGGCCAAGGCCTCACAAGTTTTAAAATGCTACTTTGAGGCACAACGAGCTCTTAATTCTAGTTAGTGGCTGGTTCAGATTCTCTGTCTCAAGATCAAACCGGCCACCGCCTTTAAATGTAGAAACTGTGGCTATATATTAATAAGAACTACAGATTTGTCGTCTCTTAAATGAATTTTGATATTTAAACATAGATTTTCTAGATGGAACCTTTTAAAGACCAATTAAAATCTCAAAGAGAGACTCCATGGTAAGAATGGAAAACTGAAGGAGTTACACTTAAATCTCTGTGTCCCATTTGTATACACGCCCAATTTGGCAACCCAATTTCAATTACATTGTTTTACAATGTTGTTGTTTTTAAATATTATTATTAATCACTTGTAGTGTTTATATGTCTACCAATGGATGATTCTCCTGTGACTGCTAAAAAGTTTAATGATGCAATATGTACAGAGTCTGACTTTTTCTGGACCAACACTATATGAGATGAGAGAGCCATATTGTCTCAGCATGTCTCTGAAGCCTCCTGACTCCGGCCATGGCCTTTGTCCTATGTCCACGCTATCTTCACTTTGAGCCTCAGTTCGAAATTCAGAAGGAGTTTCTGTCTGTAAACACTTCAAGATCCAGCTCGTTATCTCTTTCCTGAGCTGGGCTTCTGGAAGTCTCTCCTGACAACACTCTCTGACTCGCTTATGACAGTGTCAAACCTGAAACACTCGCCTAGCAATGAACACATTTGCCACATATAACTCCCAGCCTCTTGCCCTGGTAATGGACTGCCCTAATGCAAGCCAGCACAGCAAGCAAAGTCCATTCCTTTTACTAGGGGTGTAAGCAGAGGCAGACCCAGAGCAAGTTTGAGGACCTGCAAGAGACAGCGTGTTACCTAAAACAAGTAAAGTGATGAAAAAGAACATTATTCAAGACATCAGACAACATTCTTAGGATTTCCCAAACGTCTCCAATTAATTAACCAAGATTTGTAAGTGAGCATTCAGATTTACTCCCATGGCCATACTGGGCAGACTGTGATGAGGAGGAGTGTGTCGGCAGACTTGAAAGAGAGAGTCTGCTTTTATTTTGACTGCAAAAGCCATCGGGCGATGATCTCCTGCAGGTCACCACAGACACGCATCGCTTAGGTTTGGCTTTCTTGGAAGACATCCTACACCACACCTGATATGGAAAGAGTTAAAGTTCAAACAAATAACACTTGGATAGAAACAGGCCCCTACAAAAAATAGCCATTTTACTGTTTTAAATAATAAAATCCATTCTATTTTTTAATCTTAAACCGTAGTATAGAATCCGAGATCTGCACAGCTATTACATTTTAATCTGGTTTCATGATGATCATTCACTGTTGGGATGCTGGACAAGGCTAAAACCTTTTAAACTGTGTTTAGGCCCTGTCCACAATCAAAAATATAATGAGAATAATAAAAAACATCAAAATCGATGCTGCTATGTGCTTTCACAATTTTAAATTAAAGAGGCTGCTCACTAGTCCTAGTTCAAGCCAGTTTGTTTAAAGTTTAGTGGGGAAAATCTGATCTATTAAAACACAACGCAGAGCTGGAGATGTAATGAATGTGGTCTTTTCGCCTGAGCCCCTGACTGTTTCACACTGCTCATGTTTGTACAGCAAGACCCGGGTCTGTACATCGTCGCTCTTCATACCTTTGTAGTGATCTAGACAAACCCATGGCGTTGTTGTCCGAACTAAACTACAACGCTTAGGGTGACTGGTTTTCAAATGAATTCATAAACTTATAACTAAGACTGACAGGGGAAACCCTAACCATTCATTACCCCCGACAGCTTATGCGCTTTGAGATTAAACTTTTACGGTTCAAAAAAATGCAAACGAGGTGTGAAGTTCACTCAGCTACTTGCACGCTCAAATGAACATGGAATCTGGGCGGCCTGACAGTTAAAGAGATAGTGAAATTGTCAAAATCTCGTGACAAAAACGACATAAATAGAGTTTCACAAGTTCAAATGAGAAATATCTCGTTTTAAAATCCGCCCAGACCACGCACTTTTTAACACGAAACGCATAAATCCTCAACGCAGCGCTAACTTCCACAGAGAGAAGTGCAGATCAAACTTAAGCGTGACGCTGTTTCACACTCAACAAATTTCACGTACGAATAAATATTCATTTATAACAATAAAATAATTCTTTATAAGCCGTTTACTCACAAGAGGAAAGACCTTCAAATCTGAACTAGGAAACTGAGTTTCGCCCCAGACAAGAGCCTGCGCCTCGCCCACCTGCTGATGACGTTACCGTTTTAATACTGTTTGGGGACGCCACACCAAAAGGGCCAAATTACTATAGGCTAAAAAAATCCCCCAAACCATTTATCGAAGGAAGTCTGGTCTCTGCGTGGAATGCAATCGGTCATAATGTCAAGTCACAAGTCGCAGTAAAAAATTTATAGGGCACTATGAATCCATTAATTCAAACATTATGGTGACTGAGAAATGACTTAAGGACAGGGGAGTGGTTTTCAAAGTCAGAGTAAACTTTGTCATCTCTACTGCAGGTTATTAGCATTGCACTGTGCAAAAAAGTTTTAGGCAGGTGAAAAATGCCGTAAACAAAAGAATGCTTTCAAAAATGGAAGTGTTAATCATTTATTGTCATCAATCAACAAAATGCAGTGAATGAACAAAAGAGATCTAAATCAAATCAATATTTGGTGTGACCACCCTTTGCCTTCCAAACAGCATCAATTCTTCTAGGTGCACTTGCACACAGTTTTTGAAGGAACTCGGCTGGTAGGTTGTTCCAACATCTGGAGAACCAACCACAGAGATTCATAATCCCATAATCCCACAAATAATATATACGACTACAAATAATATAATGACTATAATCCTACAAAACTCTGACTTTGTGCAAGGGGTACTATAAGAATTGATGCTGGTTTGAAGGCAAAAGGCAGTAACACCAAAGACGATTTGATTTAGATTTTTCTTTTGTTCGCTCACTTTGCATTTTGTAAATTGCTAAAAAATAAACAATCATTATTTGTTTCTGAAAGCATTCTTTGTTTACAGCATTTTTTCACACCTGCCTAAAACTTTTGCACAGTACTGTATATACATAGAGAGACGAGACAAAGTAGCTCCAGTTTCTTCAACACACTAACAATAATGCACATAGAGCAAGCAATTATATAAGTACAAATACAAGTAATACATAATAGTAAGCAAAAATATATCATGTAATGCTGACTACAAAATATACATATATAAAAAACAACCTCTGTGCAATATAGTTACATGAATTTAAATTCAATTGTGATCCCGAATTATCTTTTTGTATTGAATGTGTGTATGATCTGCAGCAGTTGAATATGAGAATTCTAACTATCTTTCTAGTGTTCAAGTTAACTATGAGAGGAAGCGCTCTGTAATACGCAGATGGGGTAAATAGCAGTCATATGGAGAAAAAATCCACACTGTAATTCTAATAATAATGTCCAGTAATACTAGCAAATGTCTTAAAGGAAATAGTCAAGGAAAAATTACAATCAGTAGTATGTGCAATAATGTTTCACTAAATTACAATCAGTAATATGTGCAACACGTTCCAATAGTACAATATTCCAATAATATTGTATAATCACAATTATGGAATACAAGTATACAAGACATTAATTAATTGTTAATAACATTAGAAAGTTTTATTGCAATTTCATACCACATCTTAAAATGCTTCATATTGCTGCATGATCTATTTTGCACAGACAAGTAGAAAATTGTATTAATATGTAAATCAAATGCTACAAGCACAACAAGGATGCAGATCATTTATTGCATGTGGGAAAATGTGTGTGTCATGCAAGGTTTAGATATCCTGTCAGCCACTCTCAATGCAGTTTTATAATACAGGTAGAATCTGAATGCCAGAAGACATGACGGACATCACTGAACACACTGTACCAAGTCCCCTGAGTCCAGAGTTTTCAGCCCAAACACATCATTTTGCACCACTGGAAAACATCAAGCAAAAATTAATCTGTATCTACCCAATGTTGATGGTCTGATTCTTGAGCAAGATATTTGTTTAAGTCAAACTCACATTCTGCTTTTTTCATGTCGCACTCACCTTTCCTTATTGCTGCCATAGAATCCAAAGAAATCAAGGAAAGGGAGAAAACACAATGTTTTACATAGAGCAATGTCATGCATGAGATATCAGGCATTGCCCACTGGCTAATCCTCTTAAAGCTTCTGAAGTGCAAATGTCACTTTCTGTATTTCTCACATTCATTCCAGTCTACCGAATTCAAACCTAACTTAACCTTCACACACTTGAACTACAGTGATACATCAAGGCTGACACTCCTGAGATATAGAGCAAAGTGTTTGCTAATTAAAGTATGATATTTTAATATAAAAATATGAATGTCTTTAAATTTAATACAGTAATTCATACCTTGATTGCCAAGGCGTGATAACACCATCATCTGTCCTCCAATCAGCACACACAACTTTTCTTTAATTTGCAAGAAGTGATCACTATTCTAAAAAAAGGAGAAAGGGATACAGAACTTGAAGTGCAAGGAATTTGTCAGCTGTTCAATTAGGATTGGTGTGCATACTGTCTGAAGTAAAGCTTAATTGTTGGCGTAAAAGTCTTAGCTCTTCCAGGGAGCAAGTACCTGTTAAACGATGCTTTCTTGTCACCATCTCAAAAGTGCAAGATAACGTTGCTCTTAAGTATTTCGCCTCTGTAATAGTCTAAAGAGGAGGCTGAAGTAAAAAGAACATGACAGTGACCTAGCACTGTGCAATAATGATATACAATCAGAAAATACTGAAGACATGAGAAACATTGCACGAAATTCTCAAACTGAAAAAGGGCTCTTACCATTCCAGAAGTTGCAGATTACATCTTTGTCCCAGGTAAGTATATAGCACAGGTGATAAAGTGTTGGACTTAATATATTTTAAAGAAATGATCTAAATAATTTGTGGGTCTGTAAAAAGCAGAGAACCCAGTGTTTCAAATAACAGTTTGAGGAAAATAACAAGAAATAAGCTTTGAACTCTGTTGTACTGACTCTCCATACTGGCCATACAGCCAGAGGTGATAGGAGAAAGATGAGAGAATGGGACACTGTGTTTTGGCAGAGTGGCACAAGTCTCGCATATTAATCCACCTGCACCAAGTAGCATTGTGACATATATGAAGATATCAAAGAAACTGATTTCAAAAATGGAATTTCAGTATTGGTGTAGTAAGAGGATAAAAGCAGCTGACCTTGGGGATAAACAAATGAGATGTATCTCCGCCTGCGCTTGTTGCATGATAGGTTCAATGATCTTGTGTAAAAACTCCAGGACCTGTTGCTATTATATAGAGGCTTACACAGCCATGTCATCACACAAGTTCACTGTGGTCACACTGAGCCTGGGTGAGACTAGAACAAGTGTGTAGTGAGAAGTCAACATAGTTTTTATTTAGAACTGGAAAGTTAAAAAGATAACCTACTAATGAAATCTCTGAAAAAATGCAGAAAGTTGTGCATCATAGCTCACACAAATCATAAATTTCTGTCTACAAACACATAATGTGAGTAATTACAGGTACAATTAAATAAATAAATAGACTTGTAAAATATGGCTCTCAAAATATAACAATTATAAAGAGAAACAAATCATGTCCTTTGCTAGTTTTAGTACATGTCTACTGTACAAAAAAGTTAAAGAGAATGCTGACCCAAATCAATATTATGAATACACAAGGAAAAACTATACTGCTAAAAATAAAATAAACTGTTTATGTACTGTTTTGTTACAGATAAGAAGCCTAAAGATCTAGAAACAACGGGGGGAAAAACATTTACATACACATATTATCATTTAAAAAAGCGGATGAACCTTGGGGTCCGCTGTATTTAATATCTTACGCTATTAACCATGTATTTTCTTACCTGCTTGATGAAATTAGTCAAGTGACGAATTGTTTGGGGTCAGCCAAATAAACTGCAGGCCAATAATCACGTGGGACGACATCCTGTGCTGGAGGCAATTACAAAAGCAAACATAGCAGCGAAATTAATAGTGCCCATCAAGAAAATTCCACTACTGACTAACTAGGATTACACGCAAAGGTTGCCAGCACTTGACTGTAGGAAAAGCTTGCACACGCTACAAATACAAAATATTTGGTCACAGTCAAAAGACACTGAACTGAGTTTTGCACAGAGAGCGCATTTTTCTTAAGAGAGAGGAGTCGATCTCTACCCATTACACAGAACGCTCAGAGGACAAGTCCGCCAAAACAATCATTACAATAATGCTATATACTTTTTTGCTCAGGTCTTACAATGACAAAAGTTCCACTTTAACTTATCTCACAGACATCATGATGCAGCTCTTCTAAGATCCTCTGTCTGCAAGAACTTTCTCTAGATATATATTTGTTCACCATTCAACCTTATGTCTTGGCCTTTTTACCTCTTCTTCACCTCAGGTAACATTAACATAGAGTACAGACATCTGCTTAACACAACAGAATATGCATTGTTTAAATGAAATAGTAAACACATCATAAATCAAATTTTCCCATCATAACACCTGCCAGTTTTACATACATGTAACAAAATTTAGTGTTAAGCACTGCAGGCTACAAGGCTCACAAGTTCTAAAGCGCTTGAGGCACAAACGAGTTTTAATTTGCTAGAGTTGTCTTTTTGTGATTCTCTGTCTCAGATCAAACCGGCCACCGCTCTTTTAAATAAAACCAGAATATATATTACGAAGAACGGCTGTAGATTTGTTGCCTTCTTAAATGAATTTTGATATTTAAACATAGATTTTCTAGATGGAACCTTTTTAAAGACCAATTAAAACTTTTCAAGAGATCATGCTAGAAGAATGGAAAACTGAAGGAGTTACACTAAATCTCTCAGGCCCATTTATACATCGGCCCACTTAAGCAAGAACCCACTCAATTACATTGTTTTACAATGTTGTTGTTTTTAAATATTATTATTAATCAATTTATAGTGTTTATATGTTCACTAATGATGATTCTCTCTGTGGACTGCTAAAAAGTTTAATGATGCAATATGGCATGAGTCTGACTTTTTCTGACCAACACTATGGCGATGAGAGAGCCATATTGGTCTCTCTCAGCATGTCTCAGTTCTCCCTGACTCGGCCATGGCCTGTCCTGTCCACGCCATTCACTCTGAGCCCTGCTCCAAATTCAGAAGGATGCCTGGTTCAGAAACACCAAGATCCAGCGCCTCAAGTTATCTCTTCCTGAGTCATTGAAGTCTCTCCTGACAACACTCTGACTAAGGCCATGACAGTGTCAAACCTGAACACTCATTTAGCACGGAAGTACATTTGCTAGCATATAAATCCCCAGCCTCATGTTCTCTGTAGTACGGACCGCCCACGTGTGTCAGCACAGCAAGCAAGTCCATTCCTTTACTAGGTGGGCAGAGGTGGAGACCTGTAGAGCAAGTTTGAGACCCAAGAGACAAAGGTTACTCTAAAACAGCAAAGGATGAAAAGAACATTCAAGAATGGACAACATTCTTTTTAGGATTTTAAATCAACTTCACCATCACTAACCAAGATTTGTAAGGAGTATTCAGGATTTACCCTGGCGGCTGCTCTGCAGATCGTGATGAAGAGAGTGTCGGAGACCTTTAGTGAGAGACTGCTTTTTATTTTGACTCGCAGCCATCATCGGCGTATGATTCCCCTGCAGGTCACGTCTCCCACAAGACACGCACATCGTTTAGGCTTGCTTGAAGACATCCTGCCACCCTACACCTTGGATATGAAAGAGTTAAAGTTCAAACAATAACACTTGGATAGAAAGATTTAGCCCCACAAAAATAGCATTTAGGCTCGTTTTGGGGTCATCAAAATCCATTCTACTTTAATCTTAAACCGTAGTATAGGAATTGAGACCTGCAATATGCTACATATTTTAATCTTATTTGATGATGATCATTCACTGTTAGATGCTGAAGTGGCTTAAAAGTCCATTTTAAACTGTGTTTTAGGCCCTAGTCCACAAATCAAAAATAGTGAATGATAATAATAAAAACATCAAAATCGATGCTGCTATGTAAGCCACAATTTTAAATTAAAGAGGCTGCTCACTAGTCGTAGTTCAAGCCAGTTTGTTTAAAGTTTAGTGGGAAAAATCTGGTTCATAACAAACACACCCAGAGCTGGAGATGTAATGAATGGCTCCTTTGCCCGAGTCTGACTCGGTTCTCCACACTGCCTGCTGTTTGTACAGCAAGACCCGGTCTGTACACGTCGCTCTTCTGCCACTCTCAGTGATCTAGACAAACCCATGGCTATTAAGCTTGGTCCGAACTAAACTACAACGCTTTTAGTGACTGTTTTCTTTCAAAATGAATCTAGCAACTTATAACTAAGACTGACAGGGGAAACCTAACCATTCATTACCCTGACAGCTATAAGCTGAGATTAAAACTTTACGGTTCAAATGCAAACGAGTGTGCGAAGTTCACTCAGCTGTTTGGCACGCTCAACAAACATGAATCTGCGGTCTGACAGCGCAGATAGTAACCTGTCAAATCTCAGACAAAACGACATAAATAGAGTTTCATGTTCAATGAGAAAAATATCCGTTTTAAAATCCGGCCCAGACCACGACCTTTAACACGAAACGTACAAACTCGAACGCTAGTTAATAACTTCACAGAGAGGCGGCGGCAGATCAAACTTAAGCGTGACGCCGTTTCACACTCAACAACTTACTTATGAAATAAATATCTGCCTATATAATATTGGGAAATAATTATAAGCCGTTTACTCGTCAAGAGTGAAAGACCTTCGTAATCTGAACCAGGAACCGCAGCTCGCCCCAGACAAGAGCCTGCGCCGTTTCACTGCTGATGACGCCACCGCCTTAATATCACCTGTTTAGATCGCCACAGCTGCGCGCGCTGCACTAATATAGCAAAAAATCCCCAAACCATTTATCGGGGCGAAGTTCACCCTGCGGAATGCAACCGGTTATACTGTCGTCACAAGCTCTAAAAAATTTAGGCACTATGAACTACTAATTCAAACATTATGGTGGACTGAGAATGACTTAGGACAGAGTGGTTTCTTTTAAAGTCAGAGTAAACTTTTGTCACTTCTACCGTGGTACATATACAGCATTGTGCAAAAGTTTTAGGCAGGTGTGAAAAATGCCGTAAACAAAGAATGCTTTCAAAAATGGAAGTGTTAATCATTTATTTTCATCAATCAACAAAATGCAGTGAATGAACTAAAGAGAAATCTGTAACCGTAATCAATATTTGCGTGACCACCCTTTGCCTTCCAAACAGCATCACCCTCTAGGTGCACTTGCACACAGTTTTGAAGGAACTCGGCTGGTAGGTTGTTCCAAAACATTCGGAGAACTAACCACAGATCTATAATCCTATAATCCTACAAAATAATATATAATGACTACAAAATATAATGACTATAATCCCACAAAACTCCCACTTCAGGTAAGTGTACCCAGAAGAATTGATGCTGGTTTGAAGGCAAAAGGTAACACCAAATATTGATTTGATTTAGATTTTTTCTTTTTGCTCATTTCATACTTTGCATTTTGTAAAATGTTAAAATAATTGTTATTTGTTTCTGAAAGCATTCTTTGTTTACAGCATTTTTTCACACCTGCCTAAAAACTTGCACAGTACTGTATATACACAGAGAGACCAGACAAAGTAGCTCCAGTTTCTTCCAACACAATAAATACATGCACATAGAGCAGCAAGCAATTATATATACAAATACACATACAGTAAGAAAAAATATATCATGTATCATGACTACAAAATATATATATATATATAAAAAACAACCCCAGCAATATAGTTTACATGCGGAATTTAAATCTAGAAGCAGATCCTGGAAATTATTCCTTTTTTATTGAACGTGCAATATGGTCTGTCAGAGCGACTATAAGAATTCTCTCTAACTATCTTTCTAGTGTCTGTTAACTATGAGAGGCGCCCAGTACACGCCTAGATGGGGTAACAGCAGTCATATGGAGAAAACCACACCAGTAAATTCAATAATAATGTCCAGTAACACGTAAAAATGTTCAGCAACAGTCAAGTGAAAAATTACAATCAGTAGTATGTGCAAATAATGTTTCACAAAATTACAATCAGTATTATGTGCAAATAGGTTCCAATAATATATGCAATATTCCAATAATATTGTACAATTACAATTATGGAATACAAGTATACAACACACACTAATTGTTAATAACATTAGAAAAAGTTTTATTGCAATTCTCTATTACTCACATCTTAAAAATGCCTATATGGCATGATTCATTTTGCAATAGACAAGTAGAAAAATTGTATTAATATAAATCAAATGCCATAAGCACAACAAGGATGCAGATCATTTATTGCATAGAAAATGTGTGTGCTGGGCAAGGTTTTAGATATCCTTTAAGTCAGCCACTTTTTCAATGCAGTAGTTTATACAGTAGAATCTTGAATGCCAGAAGACATGACTTGACATCACTGAACACACACTGTACCAAGTCCCCCCTGGAGTCCAGAGTTTTCAGCCCAAACACATCATTTTGGTACCACTGGAAAAACACTGGCAAAAATTAATAACTGTATCTACCCAATGTTGATGGTCTGTTTTGAGCAAAGTATTTGTTTGGAGTCAAACTCACATTCTGCTTTTTCATGTCGACCACCTTCATTACAAGGTCATAGGAATCCAAAGAAATTACAAAAGGGAGAAAACACAATGTTTTACATAGAGCAATGTCATGCATGATATCAGGCATTGCCCACTGGCTAATCCTCTTAAAGCTTCTGAAGTGCAAATGTCACTTTCTGTATTTCTCACATTCATTCCAGTCTACCTAATCTGAAACTCAACTTCTAACCCTTCACACATCAGAACTAGTGATACTGTATTAGATATCTTTGAGATAGGAGCGTGCGTTTGCTGAATTAAAGTATGATATTTAAATATGCAAAAATATGAATGTCTCTTCAAATTTACAGTAACTTCATACCTTTCGATTGCCAAGGCTTGATAACACCATCATCTGGCCTCCAATCAGCACAGCCAACTTTCTTAATTTGCAAGAAGCGATCACGCCCCATTCTAAAAAGGAGAAAGGATAAGCAGAATTTGGAAGTGTACAATTTGTCAGCTGTTCAATTAGATTGGTGTGCATACTGTCTGAAGTAAAGTTTAATTGTTAAGTGCAAAAAGTCTTAGCTCTTCCAGGGAGCAAGTACCTGTTAAACTGGGATGCTTCTTGTCACCACTAAAAGTGCAAGATAATGTTGCTTCCTTAAGTATTTCGGCCTCTGGTGTGGGTCTAAAGAGGAGTGTCAGGCAAAAGAACATGACAAGTGATCTAAAATAATTGTGCAATAATGATATACAATTAGAAAATACTGAAGATGCTATTTAGAAACATTGCACTGAAATTTCTCAACTGAAAAAAGGCCTCTTACCATTCCAGAAGTTGCAGATTGAGATCTTTTGTCCCAGGTAAGTATAGCACAGGTGATAAAGTGTTGACTTAATATATTTTAGGAAGAAATGACTCAAATAATTTGTGTCTGTAAAAAAAGCAGAGAACTCAGTGTTTCAACAACATTCACAGGAAATAACAAGAAATAAAAGTTTGAATCTTGAACTCTGCTGTACTGACCTCCATACTGGCCAGCCAGAGGTGATGAGAGAAAGATGAGAGAATGGACACTGTGTTTTGGCAGAGTGGCAATAAGTCCTCGGCATATTAATCCACCTGCACCGTTAATGTGGACATATATGAAGATATCAAAGTAAAACTGATTTTGAAAATGGAATTTTCAAAGACAGGTAGAAAAAGAGGATAAAAGCAGCTGACCTTGGGAGAAACAAATGAGATGGACTCCGTCTGCAGCTTGTTGCATGATAGGTTCAATGATCTTTGCAAAACCCGTGACCTGTTGCCATAGAGGCTTAAGGCTGGCCATGTCATCATACAAGTCCACTGTGGTCACACTGGTACCTGGGTGAGACTAGGAACAAGTGTGTGAAAAAGAGAAGTCAACATAGTTTCATTTAGAACTGAAAAGTTAAAAAAGGTAACCTACTAATGAAATCTCGCCTGAAAAAATGCAGTTGTGCACCACAGCTTAAACAAACTACAATTTCTGTTCACAAACACATGAATTTATAATTACAGGTACAGTTAAATAAATAAATAAATAGACTTGTAAAATATGGCTCTCAAAATATGCTTATATGCAATTTATATATATTTATATAACAATCATAAAGAGAAACAAATGTCCTTTGTTAGTTTTAGTACATGTCTACTGTACAAAAGTTAAAGAGAATGCTCACCCAAAGCATTATGAATACATACAGAAAACTATACTGCTAAGAAATAAAACAAACTGTTTATGTACTGTTTTGTTACAGATACAGGTTTGAAGATGTTAGGAAACAACGGGGGAAAACATTTATATACATATACGCCATTTAAAAGCGGATGAACCTTAAACTGTATTTAATATCTTACGTTACTAACCATGGATTTCTTACCTGCTTGATGAAATTAGTCAAAGCGACGAATTGTTTGGGGCCGTCAAATATACCGTGTACAATAATCACGGGACGATATCCTGTGGCTGAGGCAATTACAAAAGTAAAACATAGTATGAAATTATTCGTGCCCATCACAAAAACGGACTACTGACTAACTAGGATTACACGCAAAAAGGTTGCGAGCAATTTTACACCTGCCAGTTTTACATACATGTAATAAAATTTGGTATGGCCACCGTGCAGGCCGAGGCCTCACAAGTTCTAAAATGCGCTTGAGGCACAAACGAGCTCTAATTTAAGTTAGCAGCTGGTTCCTCTTGTGATTCTCTCTGTCTGTCTCGCGTCAAACCGTCAAGACTCACCGCTTCCTTAAATGTGAAACCGTGTCATACATTACGAAGAACGGCTGTAGATTTGTTGCCTTCTTAAATGAATTTTGATATTTAAACATAGATTTTCTAGATGAAAGCTTTTTAAAGACCAATTAAAATCTGCGTTGTAAGAATGGAAAACTGAAGGGGTTCCAATAAATCTCGGCGTCTCATTTAAACGCGTCCGCTCTAAGCAAACCCACTCAATTACATTGTTTTACAATGTTGTTGTCGTTTTTAAATATTATTATTAATCACTTATAGTGTTCATATGTCTACCAATGGAATGATTCTCCCGTGGACTGCTGTATTACACTTCTAAAAAAAAAAGTTTAATGATGCGTTACAGGTATGGGCATGCCAGCCTTATTGTGACTTAGGTGCTTAGGAATTGATCCCAAAAAGAACCAATTCCTTGTAACTAACTGTGGCTCGAATCCAAACAGTCACTTGATTTAGCTCAAGTGTGTCAAAATGACAAAAGAGAGTCAGAATTATGCTGAGCCTTTTCTTTCTGGACTCAGTAATCGCAAAAAAAAAAAAAAAAAAGAATTCATCTTGGAGTCGGTACAGTTGATTCTCTAGAACAGGGGTGGGCAATTAATTTTCCCATGGCGCCACATAACAAAATTGAATTGACATGGAGGGCCGAACCAATAGACTGAAATAAACTCTGCTTAACTGTACTTCATTTAAAAAACACACAATTGTCTAGTTGTGACTAGCTCCTACTGTTAATACTAGATGTTACGGTTAAGCTGTGCAGAGCAGGGCACATTCTATCTTTATATAATTCTGTTTTGACAATACATTCTTTTAACGACATTTTTGCATTTTCACCTTCAGAATAAAAGAAATGCAGTTGAATGATGTCCATAAAGTACACTACATATGTTTGATTTTTATGTTTAATTTGTTATGTACGAAGGGCAATGCCCAGGTCTGCTCTAGAATCGTAATCGAAGTCGATTACACAGATTTGAATGAACTGCTAGTGCAGCTAACCCGGAAGTGAAAAATCGAGGACTTTTGTCCATCACTAAGTTAGCTAAAAAATATTTTTAAACGTTTTTTGGTATACTGAATAATATCGCTTCAAAAATTATCCTAAAATACATTTGCCTAGTCTACTGTGTTTGTTTACATAAAGGTTGTATAAAAAAAACAGGAATCATGTATACATTTGTCTTATTTGTCACTGTGGGCATTATATAAATAATAGTTTTAAAAAAATAATAAACCTGGGTATACCCAGTTCTTGTTAATGTGTATAGTGATTTTAGATTTGGTGTATGTGAAACATGATTGTGATACGTGTATTTCTTTTGTTCTGCGTCACAAAGTTAATAAGAACTATACCCATCTTATCTGCCATTGCGAAAATATGTTCATCTTATTTGCCATGGCACTAAACTGTAATTAAATATATGGTTCTTGTTTGCGCTTTTGTCATTTTTATGTTGCTTCACATACCCTTATTATGGCGAGGGGGTAGGATGAACCAGGAAGTAAATAAACCGACACTGAAGGCGAGAGCGACCAGCGTGAGTGTATCGTCGTGAACTTTTTCTTATTTTAACAAGAAACATATTCAGTAAGTTGCTTGTTCATGATACTAATAAGTCTGTTCAACTACCGCTAAGACTGACTTACCTGGCAACGCCGACTAGCCTTAACGCTCCTTTTTTTTCTTCTTTTTTTGTGCAGCGGTGTCTCCTGGCTTCGCCATGGCCAGTCTGCTGGAGTGGGTTAATGATCGGCTCCATGATATCTTGGGTCTGAGCGACAAATACGTGGCCCAGTTCATGATCGGGCTCGTCCAGAAATCCTCAAACCCAGCAGACTTTATTGACCGCCTAAGACAGACTGGCACGATTGACGTTGACCACAGAGTTACGGCATTTGCTCAGGAACTCTACAACAAGGTGGAGTTTTGACACCGTCTGCATCTTTTCCAGTTATAATGTCTAGTTTTTGCATCATATTTATCTCTTATTTCATATCATATGTATTCAGGTCCCAAAGAAGCAGGTGGTTGAGAAGCCAGCCAGAGCAATAGAACGACAGTGCTTGGAGATGGAAAGAAAGAACAAAACGTACACGCTTTTAGAGGACAGTGATGACGACGTAGAGGCGACCAGAGACACAGGCAAAGAGAAGAAAGACAAGAAAAGAGAGAAGAAAAGGAAGCACCTGCGAAATAACAGAGATGAAAGTTCAAGCGAGGAGGAGACAATTAAGAAGTTAGTACATGTTGTAGAACACAAATGTGTGTTCAGTTTCATAACTTAATTGTTGAATTTGTTTACACCTTTTTATAGTTCTTGTACAACTGAAACAGAAATTGTTAGACAAGGTCTTGCCTTAATCACCTATGCTTTCTCTGCTCAGAAACAAGAGGACATCGCCGGAACCTAAAAAAGTACCAAAAGAAGAAGAAGAGGAAGAAGAGTGGGAGAAAGAGGAAAGAGAGAGACAGCAGGATTTGGCAAATAGAGATGAATTTGCAGAGCGAGTGAAGCAGAGAGACAAAGATAAGACAAGGCATGTCCTTGAGAGGAATGACAAAAAGGTATGTAAAGGAGTGATAAATCAAACCTATCTTATAAAATTATTTCAAGTATGGTTCTTATTTAGACAAATTTAGGAATACACTGAACATTTTAAGAAGTGCACAAGCTTAACAAACTGCTCACTATTTAGGCATATGAGGAGGCTCAGAAGAGACTGAAAATGGCTGAAAGTGATCAGAGGAAAATGGTAAGTGGCTCTGGTAATATGCTGTAAATGTTGTCATTTTAGCTATTATACAAATGATTAAAATATCAAAATTTCTTAATATGCTTAGTACCCAAAAGACAAAGAAACCAAATGTGTTGTGCTACAGTACCTTGCAATGGAAAAATGTTTTGTACCCACTTTAAGTGAACTGCAGCGTCTCCCCTAACATAATACGATAAAGGTGTCCTGCCCCCACAACGGCAAAAATATCTGCGACTTCACATATCAAGAGGCTTGAGAAATGTTCTTCCAGAAGTACAGAAAGATACACTGCAGTGACAAAATCTCCACACTTTGTGTTTGTGTCGCTGCTCTTCTAACTCTTGCCCTAACCCTATGCCCCCGCACACTCCCACAAAGCTGTAAACCTAGGAGAAGCACTGTCATTATATTTTATAGACAGTTTGCTTCTGCATGGTACAGTTTGCGGAATCATTATAGATTTGAAAACTAATTTGCATTTGTGGCATCTTGTTCTGTCTTTGCTGCTTGTCAGCATTCCCGTGTGTCCCGGGTGTCTTTGAGCAGGAAAAAAACAAAGCTGAACAATAGTTAGAATTCAGTGATACATTATGCTGTAAGCATTGTATTGAACTGCATCTGCTTATGATTCCTCAGCTGCCTGAGCTCCGTAAGCGCTCGCGGTGGGATTATCTGTCCAAGCGTGAGCAGGAGAAACTGGAGGACCTGGAAGCAGAGATTGTGGATGAGGAGTATCTCTTCTCCAGCGAGAATCTGACTGATCGTGAGATGAAAGAATTAGAATACAAGAAACGGATCAGAGACCTGGCGCAAGACTACAAGAAGGCTGGAGCTAAGGAGAAGGAGGAGAGGAAGAACCGTTACTACATGCCAGAGGAGGTCAGAAATAAGGTAAGATGGAGCAGGTTGGACAGATGAACTTACTTTGTCATATGTCAGAGGGGACTTGGATTTCCAGTGTAGACTAAGAAATGTTTTCAGTGAAGCTAGAGAAATTTTGTGTTCACCTTTTTAAAAACTCTTTTCTCTAACGAAATCTCTTTTTCTTCTAACTCTTACGTCACCTCCCTCGTAGACTATTCCTCAGAGAGATTTGGAGCTGGAGCTTGACGAGGGTCCCAGTGAGGGAGGCGGGGAACAGGGGCGCTGGGAGGAGGCACGAGTTGCTACTGCCACCCTGCAGTTTGGAGCCCGTGAGGAAAGGGAACGACGCATAAAGGAGGAGAGTGAGAAGTACCAACTAGTTCTAGAGGAAGAGGAGATGATTGACTTCGTCAGCACTGCCATCACCATGAAGGGAACTTTAACTGAGAAGGTTAGAAGAAAAATATTGAATTGTCTGTAATGCATATTTTATTATATTTATCTCTGGAGCATTATTAAGAAAGAGTGAAGTTAAAAACTGATAACTCCTGTAATGTTCTTAAGAAGCAAAATAAACTGTATGTACGTTATTTAAAGAAATCAAATAAAATGATGCACATTTTAGTTGAAAAATCAAACGTGCTTACAAACTTGGGATTAGCATTTATTTCGATGTTCCAGCATCATTATCACCTTTATTATCATTATCTTCAGAACAGGTTTTGTTACTGTTCAAATGTATGATTATAAAAATCACTGTTAAGAAGCATGCAAGCAGTGTGCGGTAAATGTTTTGTCTAGTAATATGTTAATTATTAATTACAGCTGCATGCGAAGTAGTCTTAACTGTGCTTTGATTCAAACTATATAATCTATATTCAAAAATATACCATGTTGAGTTCTAACCCTAACCCTCTCTCTCTCTCTCTCTCTCTCTCTCTCTCTCTCTCTCTCTCTGTTTGCTAACAGGACAGTGAACCTGAGCTCTCTAAAGCTGAGAAACAGAAGCAGTCCATCCAGGAAGTGAGGCGCAGTCTGCCGGTCTTTCCCTACAGAGAGGACCTTTTGTCTGCCATCAAAGACCACCAGGTCCTGGTCATCGAGGGCGAGACTGGCTCAGGCAAGACCACCCAGATCCCTCAGTACCTCATGGAGGATGTAAGTACTTAAAAGTATTTCTATGTGAGTTTAAACCTTCAATTATTCCTGAGTCTGCCATGCTTTTGTGTTTTTGGGAATGTGCCAAGGAAATCCTCAGGTTCCTCACATACACATTGCACTTTGTATGTTAAATACTTCACTTGAAAATGAAACACTTATTATATATATTGATTTGGCCACAGCTTGTTGTGTACATACTGTATGTGGTATTTTTGTTGTGTAGTAATGCCCATGTTTCTTTGTTTCTAAGGGATATACCAAAGGCGGTAAAAAAATTGGATGTACCCAGCCTCGTCGAGTAGCAGCCATGTCTGTTGCAGCCAGAGTGGCTCAGGAAATTGGAGTTAAACTGGGGAATGAAGTAAGAATAACTCTTAAACATAAGGTACAATCATGGATATCAGAATTATTGGCAGCTGCAGATATCCAATGTGCACGAGCTAAGAGTTGAGAGTGTAAAGACAAGATATATTACTCACCAAAGTTCCACTGCACGCTCAGAATTTTGGCACAAAAGTAACGCCACAGTTATAACATTTCTAACAAAGCACCAAGTCAAGCGAGCGTGAAAACAGAGTGGAGCGAGGGCGGACCATTTTGAGTATAGTGCACAACATTTTAAGAAAAAGTCATTTCTCGCCCAATGTGGCATTTGTTTGTCCTTCTCAGGTGGGCTACAGTATCCGTTTCGAGGACTGCACGTCTGAACGCACTCTCCTGAAGTACATGACTGATGGCATGCTGCTGAGGGAGTTTCTCTCTGAGCCTGACCTTGCAAGCTACAGGTACCTGTACTTTCTCTTACACCAGTAATAGCACAGACCCATTAGGATATATTTGGGTGATATGAAAGGGTATGTGCGTCCAGGAAACTCTACATTCACACAAGTGAGGAGTGAGGAAGTGATAGAGGATTATAGGAAACATCTCTTGGAGGTAATTTCAGCCAAAACATGAAATACTAGCTATTAGGGTATACAATGTCCTGACTTTTTGATTTTGTATTTCCACTGAGTAAATTTAATGTTGTTTTTGAATAGGTTTTACATTTACATCACCTTTGTAGATCCATTTTGATCAAATGTTGATATGTTGAGAACTAAGTATTTATTATGGTGTCCTCATTATTTTCATGTGACAGGACTTAAAACATTGTTTTAAGAAGATTGACATTTTTAAAAATCAGCATTTTTTCCACTTCAATTGTATTCATTGAAGACACGTTATAATTAGTTATAGTTTCTCCCAAAACATTTGGTTACAGTTTATTATAGCTTGTGTAATATTGTATTGTAACTAACCCTATATTAGTACGTTGTAATATTAAAACTGTCAGTCGGTTCATTTGTTCACTGTTTCCATCCTTAGTGTGATCATTATTGACGAGGCACATGAGAGGACTCTGCACACAGACATACTGTTTGGACTGATCAAGGACATCGCTCGGTTCCGGCCGGACCTGAAGGTGCTGGTGGCTAGTGCCACGCTGGACACAGAGCGTTTCTCCACCTTTTTCGACGATGCACCCGTGTTCAGGATACCGGGCCGCAGGTTTCCTGTGGACATTTACTATACCAAGGCAAGTGCTGCACAGTAACTATAAAGGATTAACATTTATGTTTACATGCTCCAGTACCTAACCTGTAAAAACAGTAAAACATGTTGGATTTGTTTTACAGTAAAATCCATTGGAATGAAGGCTTCTTTACTCATGAACATGTGCCTCTTGTTCCTCAGGCCCCAGAAGCAGATTATCTGGAAGCATGTGTGGTGTCAGTTCTCCAGATTCATGTCACCCAGCCAGCTGGGGATGTTCTGGTTTTCCTCACAGGACAGGTCAGTCTGTTAGACACTTGTACTGTTTAGTTAATTACAGTGTGATGATACATTGACCCTGATCTTGTGTTTGCTGCTTCCTTCTTTATGCACTTTTTAAAATTTGTCATGTCGTAGGAAGAGATTGAGGTTTGCTGTGAGCTCCTACAGGAGAGGTGCAGGAGGCTTGGCTCAAAGATCTCGGAGCTCATCATTCTTCCCATCTATGCAAACCTGCCCTCACACATGCAGGCTAAGATTTTTAACCCCACACCACCCGGAGCACGCAAGGTACTTCACTATTTTTTCTGCAGTTTATAAGGTTTGCCAATAAAGGGCCTGTCATTTGTATTTGTATGACAAGGCTATGATTTGTCATTTCAGGTGAAAACTCTTAATAATTAGGTTAAAGACAGTGATGCACCATCAAAATTAGGGATGCACAATATGGGAATTATCAGTCGAGGCCAATATCCGATATTTTTCATGCTTATGTCTGCCGAAGCCGATATCGATAAATGAGAAAGTTGAGTGCGAGCACCGGCAAAGCTGAGCGCGTAAAGACGAGATTTTGCTCGCCGAAGTTCCACTGCACGCAATTTGGCTCAAAATTAACGCCATAACTCTGACATTTCTAACACGGCATCAAATCAAGCGAGCGTGAACGGAGAGTGGAGCATTTCGAGCGTAGTGCACAACAGTTTTAAGAAAAAGTCACTTCAGTCTTGTACCAAGTTAGATAGGGTCTGTGTGACACTCCACTGTATTACACCACTTTAGCAATATAAACATAGCTTGTTGACTGACAAAAGTGTGCAAATAATAGAAATGTGAATATAAGGGCTGATTTGTAATTCTCTCATTGTGGATCATTCCCAGGTTGTAGTGGCCACAAACATCGCAGAAACCTCCCTTACAATTGATGGCATCATCTATGTCATTGACCCAGGATTCTGCAAACAGAAGAGCTACAATGCCCGCACAGGAATGGAGTCTCTGATCGTTACTCCATGCTCACGGGTAAACATTCATGCGTGTTACATGTTTTTTGTATTTGTGTGTCCTTTGTGTAAGGGTTGAATGGTTCTCGACCTTCCCAACCAAAGTCCTTTTCTTTTTTTTTTTGAGTAACACAATTTTTCCCTGCCATCTCTTACAGGCTTCAGCCAATCAGCGGGCGGGCCGAGCAGGCAGGGTGGCAGCTGGCAAATGTTTCAGGCTCTACACGGCATGGGCCTTCAAACATGAGATGGAGGAAACCACAGTGCCCGAAATGCAGAGGAGTAATCTGGGTAATGTGGTGCTTCTACTGAAGAGTCTGGGTAAGAAATTCAAAGCTGTTTCTCATGCTTGTTTTAGTGATCTGAAAATGTATTTCATAAATGGATAATGTTTGTAGTATTTAAACATACTCAAAAGATTTGGAACCTTAAGACGGTAAGGTGAGCACTAATGAGTAGCCAAAAGGGAACAAAGCCCCAAGTTTCTAAATGGGCGGACACCAGCACCGTTACTCTGTGTTGCACATTATCTTTTTGAGTGACCTTTAAGACCCTATAAAATCATCTGATTTTTGATTTAATGGATTTAATGTATTTTAAAAAAGTTATTAATATAAAGTTTCATTAATATTGGAATTGTATCTAATTGCATAGTACAAAGATTGATTTATGCAAATGTCTAGCATTGTGTAATGTCGCAACCTGCCTCTGTACCTGACTCTGGATTCAGGCTTCAGAACTGAGCTTTGTGGAGATCTCCCTCACTTGAGTTTTAACCACTTGACTTTGATTCTATGATGTTCTACCCAAACGAGGAGTTACTTTTTTTCTGAAAATAATAGACACAAGCAGTGTCTTAAATAGATAAAGTCTTCAAGCGTCCAACATCCAAAACACGAACCAGAAACAAGTTTTTAAGTTGAGTAATAGTCCAAAAATCAGGTAATCCATCCAACAGAAATGCCTGGTGATAAAGGGAATATCCACACTAATACTTGGCACAGTCTCTCCACAGAGTCTTTATACACTGGTGATGAAGTCATATGGTTAAAAATCAGGTGAGGGAGATCTCAGCAGAGCTCTGTTCTGGGGTCATGTTGCAACATTACACATTGCATGAGTTCTCTTTATGAACAGTGTTGTAATTATGATTGACAGGTATAAATGACCTTGTCCATTTTGACTTCATGGATCCTCCTCCACATGAGACTTTGGTGCTGGCACTGGAGCAGCTGTATGCCCTGGGTGCTCTTAACCACCTTGGAGAACTCACTAAGGTACCCCAGCATCCCTTTTCCTGGGTGCCCACACACCACAGCTGCTTCTGAAATGTAGTATTAGAAAGACAATATTTTCACTCCGTTTGGAGATGTGAAAATATATGACACATTTGTTTTGGAAAAAACGGTTGACGTTCAAACATGGCTCAGACAAAGATGCTGAATGAGGTCCCACCTAAACACAAGCTCTCTGAAACTGAGGCTGTTTTATCCTTTTTTGAGGACTGAATTACAAGAGCAGCAGCACCTGTTCTTATCTTATGGCATATGGTAATGCAAAATGGCTGACTTGAATCCTGTTTGTGTTGCAGCTGGGGAGGAGGATGGCAGAGTTACCTGTAGATCCCATGCTGAGCAAAATGATTCTGGCCTCAGAAAAGTAAGTCTCTGTAGCAGCACTGTATAGCAGAAATTTGTGACCGTCATGCTCATTACAGGGATTTTCTGACAAATGTTTCTCTGTCATGCTCAGGTATAAGTGCTCAGAGGAGGTGTTGACCATCGCTGCTATGCTGTCTGTCAACAACTCCATCTTCTATAGGCCAAAAGACAAAATAGTGCATGCAGACAACGCCCGGATGAACTTTGTAGTGCCTGGAGGAGACCATCTAGTGCTGCTGAATGTGTACAATCAGGTAATATACTGTAATGTGTACCCGCTGTATGTGTATGTCCTTTTTTGGTAAGATTACCAAAATAGCAAAACTTGAACAGTGTGGGCGTTATTAGCTTGGATTTTGATACACAACCTAATGCTTGCTTGAACACCTGTGTGTATCTTTGTGAGACAGTGGGTGGAAAGTGGCTATTCCACACAGTGGTGTTTTGAAAACTTCATTCAGCATCGCTCCATGAAACGAGCACGAGATGTGAGGGAGCAGCTGGAAGGCCTGATGGACAGAATTGAGATTGAAGTGTGCAGTGCCAATGATGACACCGTCAGCATCCGTAAGGTAAATGAGCTCACCTCACCTGTCCTTCGTTAAACCCACTTTCTGGCTCATTAGGAGCTATTCTACTCAGTTTGGGCTTTATACTGTGTAATTCCTTATGATGATGAATATTGCTAAAGTGTTGGTTCAAAATGCATTAACCTTGCCTTAATTTTACATACTAAAACTCTTCTCTCTGGCAACTTTTCGGATTCAAGTAATACAAGCTTGTTCATACACTTTACATGTTTTAATCAGGTCAAAAAAAAAAAGAATTGTGGATATTATTTATTTCATATACATTTATATGAAACCAGCATAGCTTTTCTTTGAGACTTGTCTAAAACATGCCTACTTTTTATAACTCCTGTTTTTATTTGTTCTTTGTCATCTTCCAGTCCATCACCGCAGGTTATTTTTACCACACTGCTCGCCTCAGCAAAGGAGGATACAAGACAGTGAAGCACCAGCAGACTGTTTATGTCCATCCAAACAGCTGTCTTTTCGATGAGAATCCTCGCTGGCTCATCTATCATGAGCTGATCTTTACGACTAAAGAGTTTATGAGACAGGTAACATGTTAAAGCATTAACAGACCTGGCTACTTGTATGAATCGTTTCTAGCAGCTATGCTTTTTGGATACGCAAAAGCTGGTGATGCAGTGTTTTCACTTTTTGTGCCAATAAGCATCTAGCCTGATGTTTGAACAATAATAGTGCCAGATTCTGTCCTATTGCTTTGATCCACTAAAAAAGTAAATGTTGCAAGAGACGCTATCTAGATTCTCAAAAACAAGAGCAACAGTAACCTTAATCTGATCTCTTAGTATTCTATTCACACTAGCAATGTATTAATGGCTGAAAATGAATACACTTTTCAGACTGAAAACGCCATTTTTAGGGACTTGAAAACATGAATGAAGGCATACAGTGTGTTTGGCCGCACACATGAGCTTAATTTTTTAAGTGGTACTCTGTAGCTTTATGGGTTGACAAGTCTGCATTAATAATTTTGTCCATGTTCCTTTGATGTACATTAAGTTCTTTGCTGGAGATGATCATTTTAATTGTCCAGGTTTCCTGCATTGCTCACTCCCCTGCCGTCTCTATTTCAGGTTATTGAGGTTGAAAGCAACTGGCTATTGGAAGTAGCGCCTCATTATTATAAAAGCAAAGAGTTGGAGGATACGTCTAACAAAAAGATGCCCCGCAAACAGGGGAAAACTCGGGAAGAGCTTGGCTAGACTGTCTTTGAATCAAGGTGTCTTCTCCTCTGGGTCAACAAAGGAGAACATTTAAAAAACTGCTGTCATTATATATTTTCATGTTGTAAATAGTGTACAGAATGTACTTTTGTTTAATGTTTGAATAATTTTGGAATAAAAAATGGAACTGTATGTCATTCTCAATTGCAGCTGCGAGTGCCAACCAGTTAAAACTGTTTTTAGGAGGCTAGCTGCATACTTTTTACCAGCTCCTTTTTAGCGATTTCGGTTCCACCTCAGTATGACCTCAAATCAATTTCACGAATGACTTTACCTTGATTTCAAATAATGGCTGTTTTCTTTCTTTGCCCTCGTAGTTCACTAACAAGGTTTGTACTGTAAATATGTTCAACTATTAAAACTGAGATATTTTTTTCTAATAAAAAAATGCATTTCTTTGGAATTTTAAAATGAAGAAACCAGCGGTAGTCACAGACTGGATGGGGGAATATACATGAACACACACTGAACCTCTTTGATATCAAACAAATATTTAGTGTAGACTTTATATTATTTTAGACAATATATACACCACCTAACTGAATGCTGATTATGTGAAATTTTACTGCAACATTTTAAAATAATGTCCTAAACATGGCATAGACCAATTATACATTATGAACACACCGCAGCACAACAAAATACGACATGCATTTGACCTTCGTGGGGGAGTAGTGGGCAGCTAACATTGAGCAGTGCTTGGGGACGGTACCTCGCTCACTAGTAGTTTCGTAGTTAGTTTACTGGTCTGGGATTCGAACTGGCGACCTTCCGGCAACCAACTGCCCAAGAGCAGGATAGGTATCGTGACAAAAGGTGACTGTCTGCCAAAAACTGATTACCGTCCGCGGAGAGCGCGCACAGCCTCTTAAAGACGCATCGCATAGTTTCCATACGACTGCAGCTGCTTCTTTCGGTATCACATCGTCTTAAAGTGCAAAAACTATCCACTACATGTACCCCCGAGCTAATAGTAAAGGTATGGGGAGTTTGTAGATAAATAATTGCAATAAAAGTCGAACGAAGCCGTTTAAATCAGTCCTCGGTCGTATCCGTGCTGTAAAACGATAAGATAAGATCATGAAGCAGGACTCAGACAGTTCTAATGCGATATGTTAATGCACATTGTAGTGAGAAGATGTGGGCGTGGTCTTTTGTTATAGCCAATCAGCGTTCAGTGCTTCAAGATCGAGAAGTATGCTTGTGTGACTCGAGTTCAGTTCTAAAAGTGACGAGTCGCCGGCCCCAGCATTGAACCTGTCTGTTCGCATGCTAGAGCTAGACCGTCCCAGTTGGTGTACGCTGCTACAAAAAATCAACACTAAAGCGCTTAGAAAGAGCTTCTACTTGTCGTGTGGTTCCTTTCCCCCCACGCACAGCGTCAATACGGCGGGTCCCGGTGTTGTACCGAACTTGGAAAAGTAACTGTACGATCTATAACGCCCACGAGTAACTCTCAGATAAAATGAGCATCGGATTATAAAGAGATATCAGCCAAGAGTCCGTGCTAAAGAGCTAGCTGCCGGTTAGCTGCCAGAAAGCTAACACTAACCGAGCCCCGATACGTCCCCTAATGTCACGTGGCCATCAACGTCATCAGTATGCGACCGTGCTGCATATCAAAGTAAAAGCGCGAGGAATGACGTTACCATTGTAACATTTATGGTAGAGTGACAAAGGCGTTGGTTACTTTACCTTTTTCCAAATCTAACGTCTGTGTTTATGTTGAATTGGGGACAGACAAGGGAGCTTACGTCTCACTGTTTGTATTTGTATTTGAAAACAATATGAAGTAATGCATAAAAATTGATGGGCTGCATCGTGATGCATCGAGATATCGAATCGAATCGCATCGCTGACGTGATAATCGTAACCAGTGACAATTCACACCTCTGCTCTATAGGGGTGTTAAAATGGTAAAATAGAATTAGATGTTTAATACATGTTTAAATATAACCCATAAGAGTGTAAATAAGTTAAATTAAGGCTGAAAGAACCTTCTATTAATTAGATATTGCCTTTAATCACTTTTTGGCAAGGGAAAACAGCATTATACTGGTAACACTGGTCCTGTAGAGGTGTTTAAAGTGGTAGAAATGAGTTAGATTATTAATAATTCTGTAAATACAGTATATGTAAGAAGATTTTAGTAACGTTAAACTGAAGCACAAAAGGCCTTTCAGTGAACAGATATTGCCCTTAATCTTTTTTTGGCAGTGGGAAAACAGCATTTTACTGGTTACACTGGTCTTGTAGACGTGTTTAAAGTGGTAAAAATGGACTGGATGGGTTATACTGCAGCACTGAGCAGGAAAAATCCACTGACTCATTAAAATTACTGAAGAATTTCCTTTATTGTTATATATCGTTGACATTAGTTGTGTAGTGAAACACAGATAGACGTAGGAACCTTTACAAACATAAATATACATTAACATATCGCATTAGAACTGTCTGAGTCCTGCTTCATGACCTAATCTTATCGTTTTACAGCACGGATACGGCCGAGGACTGATTTAAACGGCTTCGTTCGACTTTTATTGCAATTATTTAGTTACAAACTCCCCAAACCTTCACATTTCAGGAAGACATACCTTCACTATTAGCTTGGGGATACACTTTAAGACGATTTGTTACCGAAAGAAGCAGCTATAGTCGTATAGAAAACATGCAATGCGTCTTTAAGAGGCTGTGCGCGCTCTCCCGCAGACGGTAATCAGTTTTTGGCAGACAATCACTTTTTGGCAGGACACCTGTCTACTACTGGTTGAACAGGTTTTTAAAGATAATTCTTTACTAGGTGAAAATGTTTGCTCTATGTTGTGCTCCTTAAAATGCAATTCTAAAGCAGTAAATTATATATATAAAAAAAATAAATGAAAATAACCACTGTGGCATTAAAAAGGCCAAAAAGTAATGCAGAAGCCTTCAGGGTGAGATTTCTGAGTTTGTGTAAGGGTAAGGTTTTTTAATGCCTATTAAAGCATTAAGGATATGTCGCAAGAAATAAATTGATCAACATTTACACAGAGAGAAAAAATGAATCAGCTAATGCTCCAACAACAAGGACTCTTTTGTACTTATTTCGAAAGCAGGATTACAAAATTCCAGAAATAAACTGGAAATACAGTGAAGGCTGTTAGGATCCAGACTATTAGGCTATTACAACAGAATAGACTTCAAACTTTCTAGCTGCGATCAAAACATTGTGTCTTCTACTCCCAAACCTAAATGCTTGTAAATGTGGAAATAATGTAAAATATTATGAATAACCTTCTAAAATGCAGTACAATGAAAGAGGACATTTTTGGTCTTATTCTATGCTGGAATCCCCTTGAAGGTTTACAAAAGTTAGGTTATATAATTATAACCACTCACAACACATACTCCTAAATCAATTTTGTGTAGTGTGAGCATTGGTGGGACTGCACATTTGACCTATATATGTAGACCATTATCAGTTCATATTATTTACTTTAGGGAGTTTAGTGAGTGCCTGTATGTCATGTTGACTGAGGTAACTGGTTTTACCTGTGGAGGCTGGGACTGCAAAGTCACACTGTATCATCAAAATAGAATGTGGCTCTGGGGTCAAGCAATATCACTGCATAGCAGTGAGGAGATTAGCTTGAAAAACCCCTGACTGGGCCTGAGCCTCACACACACACACACACACACACACACTAAAGGAACCTCTTTCGTCAATCTGCATACAGTGGGAAATTTTCTGAATGTAAATTGCAACTCACACCTCATTTTGCACACCTCATGTGTTCATGCATATTATTACATTAACAATGTAATAAGATTATTCCCCCCTGCCTCCCTCACACACACGGACACGCAGTGGGCCTGAATGGTGGTCCCTGGGACAGAAACAGTTGAAAACACCTGCAATAGTGAACCCATGTGGAGCTCAGACTTTTAGTCCCACACTGGATCAGCATTTAACAGATGCTTATTCAGAATGGCCTCCATTTCCTAATTTCAGGGATAGTCTCTATGGAGCAACTTGAGGTTAAAGGCCTTGCTCAGGGGCCCGGTGGTGACTGACAGCTGGGTCTGTAGGTCAGCACCCACAGTCTGTAACAGTTTTATTATGTTTCTTACAGGCCTTGAAGCTCAATTTCTGAGAATTCACTACTATTCACAACTAGTAGTAATGTCCTTTTGATATCTGCCATTGATCTGTGTTTGGAGGTATGTGTCAGTGAAATATAACACAAGTATTTAATTGTTTCACTGCAAAAAGCAACATTTCTTTGTAGTAGTAGTAGTATAGCCATGTTGGTACAGTGGCATTTTAGTCAGGATATAAACTTTGTCTATTGGTCACAGACATAAACATACACTATCTTTAAGACAGTTCCAACATGTTACACACATATTTTTAAAGATACTATTTATTTGATAAATTTTCTGCTTAGGTATCAAACACAGAGACGCTTCAACAGTAAGAATCTGAGTTATGTTTTTATTGAAGTGCAACTTCAGACCTTGGTGGAATGCTGTTAGACTTGTTTGAAACATTTCCAAGCAGGAAACTGGTCTATTCTAGTTGGCTAAAAAAAATCCATTATCTTGTTGGACAGTTGGAAAATGACCATTCAGGTTTAATGATTACTTGAACTTTCCTTCAAAGAAATATTTTACTCAAAAATTACTATGAAAACAACTAATTGCCGTATTTTATAGTTTCTCATGTTGGATTGTTGTTTGAACTGGTTTATATGAATGTGGTTAGCTTATGAAAACTATCTTAACTCTTACTTACTAATTTACTGTTGGTATGTATGTTTATAAATAAATGTTGTATGTAGATAAATCTATAGACAAGAAGTCACAAGAAGCATTGTAACAATAAAAGTCAAAGTACCATTAAAATATAGCACAACATGGGAAAACTAACAAGAACATTACTCTTAATAGTAAGAATAAAAGAAGTGTCCAAGTGAAGATTTGTTCAAAAGCCTGTCTGCTAACAGCTGACTCAGGTGTGCGTAGCCCTAGCAGGAGACCGTTCCAAAGCCTTGGTGCAACCATGTGTATTAAGCCAGGCAGGTGGGACGAAGACACACTGTTGTTCAGTGCCCAATATACTGTACAGCAGTGCTGGAGGCTAATAATATCAGGCGCCTGCCGATGCAGACGCCACCATTTTTAAACCAATTTGATAATCATCTAGAAGCCAAAGCAGTGTGTCCAGGGTATGAGTAATATGTGACCTCTAACCAGATTGGGTTAAAAGCTTAACAACTGTTTTTTGAACTAACTGTAGCCGAGAAAGATCAGATTTGCTCAAACGTGTATAGAACATTACATTAGTCAAGACGTGAAGAGATAAAACCATGTAGCATCTACAATCCTCAGTTTAAAATGGTTTAAACAGACCTTATATGGGAATTTCGACTTAAAGACTGATTGATGACATCTTGGAGAGGCTTAATAATGGAGGATTAAATAAATCTTGAAATTCTACAAGAAATCAACAAATGCACCTGGTGGGTCACAGATTATGTATGTTTTGGGTTTTTTCCTTTCATAAAGGAGCTGTATAATCAGCAGCTATCCTGTCAGCTGTTCCACCTGCATTCCAGGGAGTTTCATATTTCAGATAGTATTTCTGCTTACTCTGTCCTTTCTGATTACAGTGCATCAAATGTAATAATATCCACTGTCTTTCTTTGAGGCTTGTCTAAAGCATGACTTCAGTATTGATTAATCATTTTTATGATCAAATAAAAAACATAGAGGTTTAGTTTTGTTATACAGCTCGGCTCAGCTGGATACAAGACAGTGAAGCGACAACAGACTGTTTACATCCACTTCAACAGCTCTGACTCCTGAGTATCCCTGCTGGCTCATCTACCACAAAGTTACAAACCAAAGAGTCTTTGAGACAGGTGACATATTAAAGCATAAACAGACCTGCCAACCTGTAGGCATCTGTAAATAGCAACAGATGGTTTTCATACTTCCCAACAGCTTTCTTTTGGGAGAGACCTTAATCTCATCTCTCTCTTGTTCATCCTCCTCAGTCATTAGGAACAACTAGTAATAAGTCCGTAGAAGGTTGGTATTAAAATTAACACAGCATTAGCCTAACATTAGTTATGTGGTTGAAAGATAGCTTACTTGTCTGCCACATACATACATGCATACATACATACATACATACATACATACATACATACATACATACATGCATACATACATACATACATAAAATTGTAACACATACAATAAATTGTAATAAGATTTTTAAATTGCTTTTTCTGTTCATATAATCAGGTTCACATTCCATGTTTTCATGCCAGACATAATTCATACTTGGCATATTGCACCATTTACTTTAAGACAAAACTAAGAGTACATTCTGGTATAGCAGGCCCTGTGTGTCTGATCAAGCACAACACTAATCACATTCACATTACAATATTAGCAGTTAGTCATTAAAAAAAAAAGGTTTTGCGTGAAACACTGCGTTACTGCATATTATATTTACACAACTCATGCTAGGGTCTGACATGAACTGTTAGTGAAATAATTTTATATGATAAAAGTGTTAAAAATGCTGACTCATTGTTTTTGCTTGCATGTCAAGTAATTGGGCTACTTTTAAGGTGAGTGTAATGACGTCAAGGTGAAAAGAAATGTGGCGAAATGTGTATTAAACACTTGACAGTCATGCTAGAGAAAAATAATGAAGGAATTTAATACAAGTGCATAAGCTGTACAGAGTGTCCACACACACACAATTATAACTTCTGCTACGTTGCTGTTCTTTGTATGTGTGAAGGTTCAAACACTACCTGGACCAGTCCGACAGGTCTGACGTGAAGGCGGAGGTGGGGCGGAAGAAAACTTAGTTTACAGCGACTGAGTGAAGAGAAACATGAACAGTTAAGGTAGTGAGAAGAAGACAGAAAAGTCTGGTTGTTTCATTACTCTTTGTCTGGCTTGGCCAGCGGGAAGGAGATGTACAGCTAGACTGGAATCTAACACAACAACCCAGAAAGCTTGGACTGTATTTGAAGATTTATACTTTCAGAGGTAAGGGTGTTGTCAATATTTTCAAAGAGTCCCTCATGTAAAAATACATGTAAATCCCATCTTGACCTTCAGTTTAAATATGATCTTTTTATGAGAACTTTAATTTAGTCATGGGTCAGTAAAGACTGTTTCTCACTTGAGAGTAATTTGTAAAAGGTTGAACTATTTACAGCAGTTACAACAAAATATAGTTGAGGCGCATAACAAACCACAGCAAGGAATTGAAATGTGATAGTTTGATGCAAGTAGAATCTTTACCTACTGAAAGCAAGACAGGAAAAGTTGGTGTCATTCATTATACTGAGAACTTGTCAGCTATGAAGAATATGATGTCATGGGTTGTACAAACAAACATAAGATGAGACAGTTTCAAATTAAATTTCATATCTGACCATGAGCTTTATTTAGTGTTTTATCTTTCTGTAAGTCAGTGATTCACTAATTGTGGCTAATATGAGGTAATGATAAAAAAGGGATGCTTCAGATCCCAAATATCCCAAATATGTAGTCATTTCAAAAACAGCAACTCATAACTTAGAATGATTTAGTCATCTTGATGGAGTCTATTATAAAACCCATTATGATTTGTGAGTCAAATGCCAGCAGAGAACCAATTTTGAATATAAATATCTGTTTCAAAAAACAGTACTTGCCCATTTCAATTTTCTCTCATAATTTACTTTTTATTTAAGTCCAAACTATGTGGCAATCTTTAAAATATGCTCTAATCCTTTTTTTAGTTATCTCCATATCTACAGCAAATGATATTTGCCTACTGACTGATTTTAATGTTCTTATGTGTCATGAGCATGCGTTCCATATAATTTCAAAGGTGCAAGTATTACCGACTGTACATCTGCAAGTCTTAAATATTCAAATTATCCACACCAAAATGACAAAACATTCATATCATGTGAATCATCTTTGAGTGTCAACACATGAGTTTCCTTATCAGTTAATGAGTCATCACTTTCTCCTAACAGGCTGTTATTGTTCTGCCTACCCCAACTCTGAAGGTCTATGCCATGAGTGACGGCCGAGACAGACAGAGTGGGGGTGAAGTTCCGGGGAACCTCAAACCCAACGTCAAACCTCAATATGACCAAAAGGCTAAGAATCAACCGGGTAAGGCAGAGAAACAGGAAAAACACTACAAGCCACCTCGCAGGAGCCGTAGCAGCGATACTGAACGGCGCGGTAGACGGAAGGAGCGAGAGCGCGGGGGAAGGAGGGAGCGGGGGCGGAGCGAAGAGGGGCGGCAGCGTGGTCAAGAGAAGAGCGACGATGCCAAAGGTCATGTCAAGCATCCAGAGGACTACCTGGATGAAACGGAGTGTCCCATCTGCTTCTGCAGCTATGACAATGTCTTTAAGACACCTAAGCTCTTAACCTGTGGCCACACCTTTTGCCTGGAGTGCTTGGCACGCATTAATGTCACTTCAGCGGAGATCAAAACGCTCTCATGTCCCGTTTGCCGGAAACTGACTGAAATTCGCCATGGCCGGGACCTTCCTCACCTGGGCAACAACGAGGACATTTTTCGCAAGCTGCCCCCTCAAATGCAGCGGGCATACTCTGTTCGCTTTGAACGTAGCAAGGGAAAACTAGTTTTGAAAAAGCCTGCTGCAGGAAGCAGCCCCACGAAAAAGAGTCTGATCCTGCCAGTGTTTAATAAGCAACAGAGAGAAGTGACACCGAGTGTAAATTTGCCTATCAGTGATGTAGAGCAAGGCCTAACCCCGGTTACTGTGGTAGATGTAGGGAGACCCCCCACCAGGGTCAGAGGACGGATGGGGAGGGTGTTCCAGTCCAACCAGTGCTACTATGTAGTAGTGGGTGCGATAATTGCCATCACTGTGGCTCTGATGATCATTGGCATTTTGACCTTTGTGGTCATGCCAAACATGAGAAATCAGGAAGAAAAACCTTATCAGGGCAACAACTACCACAACCACACCGATGGTTAGAACAGCTTAGTTAAGATTGTGAACCAAGCCAATGAACTTGGTTTATCTCAATAGAACAGAGGATGATTGTCCTGTAATTTTTGTGGCACTATAGATCATGAAAAGACTATTAAAAATGTTGACCTGATCTGACATTTTGTAAACTATATACTTTTTAAATGCTCCAATGGCAGCAAAAATGTGAAGGTTTCAGTAGTTTTTTGAGGACGTCTTGTAGTTATCTAAAACACTTAAAAAGAAAACAGATAAAAATACAAATACTTACACGATGCACATAATCAATGGATACTCTATCCTCACAGTATCACAAAAAAGCAGTAGCATCTTTGCAAAAATCTTTGTGAATACTTGCACTGAAAACCAAATGTAAGATGCCAGATGTAACATAGTTGTATGTGTATGTAAGCAGAAGTATGTCTGTTCATGCTGAATTGTAATAGCTTTTTGTCACAAATTATATTACCTAGATTTCATATCCGTTCTACTGCACTGATTAACTGTTTTAGGTCATCTATACAGCACTGCTATATGGTTCCTATTTTAATAAACAGTGGAAAAATATTTACTTGATGCACTACAAATTCTAGCTTGACAACATAAAATGAGACTAAAACACAATTAAAAACACAAATGAGTGTTTACTTTAAATCATTTTTGAAGTAGTGGTGGTTATAAACTGGGGAGTCATATTGGATGCTGGTGCATTCTGAAAACATATAATTTGTGAATATATTCCAGAGTATGTGTGGTATGCATTCCAGAGTATGCATTTAGAATGGAGTATTGGAGTGAGAGTGTGGGGAATGTTGCCGGTTATTATTCAGGGTTTAGTACTGTCTTCCACCTTCATAGTTACAGCTATAAACAAACTTCTGGCTACATTTGTGTAAGATGCCCTCTGGTGGAACATAAGTACTTTAGTCTACTAACAGCCCAAAAACAGATCAGACCACAGTCAGTTCAAAAGATTCAATATTTGGTATATTAAATGATACATGTATTAATATATAATATTTGAAAGTACAGTAGTTTTATCAAAGAACAACATAAAAATTGAATAAATTAAATTTTTGAATAAAATAGATTCAAAGTATGAATCTATTGCGATACTTTTCATATTTGCTTTTTACCGAGCATGTCAATCAGATTCAATTTTCTAAAAATGTGACTACGTGGATGAATGCATTATGCAGCTACATGAATGCTATAATAATATCATTCAAATTTGGGACTTAAGTAACTTCTTAAGCTTGGGTCAATCAGAATGTCTAGTTTGGGATTTACCTAGCATTCCATATGTGATCAAATATATACTTGTTTTAAATTATATATTAATACATATATTGTCGATATATTGTGGCGAGTGTGTCAGCAGGAAGCACTCAAAGGCATGCTTTCTACTGATTCTGTCTCGTTTTAAGGGCAATGCAAGCAACAGTTAAAAAAAACTGTATTGGTTGAATTAGCTGCGCACCAGAAGGCACAAACCAGAAACTGAATAACCATCTGTTGAACAAAGAATCATCTCCAGTTTCCCTGTGGATGAGATTGGCCAGGTGTGCCCAGCTCCTGTAAATAAGTGCAGCTGGATTGGTCAGAGAACTTTCCTGACGGCCGCGTTGTACACCCACAGGACCAGAGACGTGACAATACCAGATATATTGGTGCTGACTGCTGAGGACAGCGAGCTGTGCACAGTCGTAGCTGATGTCTTAGCTTCTCACGTCAGAATAAACAATATAGAAAGAGCTTCAGTCTACAGGAATGCACATCCCTACACTGTCAGCTGGTAAACAGGGCCTAGCTAGACTAGCAAAGTCTGTAACGAAACACCAGCTCCAGGAAGCTTCGTCTGGAGCACCTGAACTTTGGACAAACAATACACTTGCACATTTAATCCACACGGACATGTCATCTAACGTTTTTGACATACGAATCTTTGCATATGTTTGCCTACTGATCATATTCTGTTTTTAGTTGCTATTTGTAGTTACATTTTAGTTCACATATAGTTCACCTGTGCATTTTAAAGCAGACTAGCTTGCATGTTATAAGCTAAAAATGGACTAATACTTATTTTTGGCTGGTTGCATTAAGATGTTTGAGTAGTATTTTAATTTCACAATAGTGACAAACATAGACAAGGCTAAGGGCAGACCTAGCTGTTACCAGAAAAAGTAGGTCAGATATGTGATGCTGCTGCACAGAGCATTCAAATTGCATATGTTAATTGTAATGGCTGGCTGTAACAACAATGAAAGTTAAAGCAGGGGCAGGGGAGTTTGCAGTCTCACCAAATTATGAACATACAATTGCCGGCATGACACGTTTTTAATTGGGAACTGATGCCATGGGCCAAATTTTAAAATTTAATTATAAAAATATAGATGGAAATTGAAAAAACTGTCTGGGATCTGTCCATGCATGTGCCTGCACTGGAAGGTATAGGACAGTCTCTCAGGGTAGCTATCTGGGCCAGATCTGTTACCACCCCTCTCCTCAACACTTAGCTTGGCTGAAGCCTTTACTTAGACTCGCTACATCAAAGGTGGCAGCATACACAAGGAATTCCTTACTGCAGGGGACGAGTGGGCTATCACTTGCTCAGAGCAACATGACTTGGAACTGCCATAATCCTTCACTGATCAATAGTGATAATTTGGGTCAGGCAACCAAAACCAGTTTGTCCTGCCCGTAGTTTTCATGAAACTGAACAAGCGGGATCCTATGATGTAGTCAAGTGTGTCATTGATAGAGGACAATGGAAAGTCACGGGGTCACAGCCTTGCAAGTTTCAGCTGTAACTGACAAAGCACCTAACTTCTTTACTTAAGTGAAAGTGCAGATATCACCAGTCAAGTGGTTCTTAAGTATTAAAAGTATATCTACTTTTGCTGCATTGTTGCATTATTGCCGCAAATCTTATAATATATAATGCCTTCAAATGTGAAGTGAAGTGAAAGTCATAAGTTTACCCACAAAATACTACTCAAGAGAAGTACAGATACTCAAAAACTGTACTTAAGTACAGTACTCAAGTAAATATACTTCGTTACTGTCCACCTCTGCAAAGCACATTGATGTATCTCTTTTTCTTTTTCTGTAATGTTGGGAAGATTTGTCTTTCAGCAACCCGACTTTCAGCAAGCCTCACTAGCCAGACCACGTGCTTTAAGTCTTGACATACATTTTTTCCTTTTCTTCACCGTACAGTCTACCGTTAATGTGGTGAAAATGACCTCATTTGCTTCCTAGCCTTGTAGGGGCTGATGGCATATATGTGGTGACACACCAGGGCAAATGAGAGGTAGAGTCAGACCTGTTCTACTACAGTAGAACTGTACCTGTAGTTGCTGATGGCGGAGCTGGTGTGGCAAGGTTAACGGATTACGCTTGTTCTTTGTCTTTGTCATCTTCTTTGCCTTGGTCATTGTCCTCCTGCCACTATTTACGGTTTGTCAGTGCCAGTCGAGCAAGGGTCTTTGTCTTTGGGGCTAGAATGGCTTCGGCCTATTTAGCTTGTGCAAGGGTTGTGCTGATTCTTGGGGCACAGAGGCAGATGTGCTGTTTCATGTTCAGTTCAGTTCAGTTCAGTTCATCTTTACTTATTTCCCGACGGCAATTTGTTTGCAGCAGACAAGCATTCTACATAAAACCACAAGAGACACAACACAAAAATCACACTTCGTTTCCTTCCCAAAGAATCCTATCTCAAATTTAAAAACTTTACAGCTGTAGGGATAAAAGAGTGTCTAAACCTATTTGTTTTACTAATAGGGGTTCTATACCGATTACCAGAAGGAAGAAGATGAAACTCATGATACATAGGGTGTAAATCATCTAACAGAATACTCTGGGCTTTACCTAAAACCTGTCTATGATATAAATGGGCCAAAGACAACTGCTTTCTCTCAGTAATTTTACTTCCCTGGTTTACAATCCTCTCAAGACAATTCTTGTTTTTCACATTTAGAGAATTAAACCAGCACAACAGAGAAAAACATAACAGTGACTCAATATAGGATCTATAAAACATGCACATCAATGTTTTGTCAAACCTTAAATGACCTTAGTTTTCGCAAGCAGTACAATCTTTGCTGACCCCTCTTACACAAAACCTCAGTATTTGTAGAAAAGGACAGCTTGTTATCCAAAACAGTACCCAAATACTTGTAATGTTCGACACTCTCAATGCCCACTCCATTTATACATGTTTGCTTATACTGAATAGATTTCCTCTTAGAGTTAAAGTCGATAGTCATCTCCTTAGTTTTAGACACATTTAGTTTTAAAAACGCATTCTGACACCAAATAATAAAATCATCAACCACCGGACCATGTATAGAGTCCTCCTCACTCAATAAGCTAACAATTACGGAATCGTCAGCAAATTTTATAATATGCCTATTAATAAAACTACTCTTACAGTCATTTGTGTACAAGATAAATAATAGAGGAGAGAGGATACATCCTTGAGGTGATCCAGTAGATGACACCAACCACTGAGAAAAACAATAATTTACTTTAACTCTGTGTTCTCTGTACAAGGAAATCTAAAATCCATCCTACCAGACTAAAATCCAAACCAAATTCATTAATAAGTTTCTCAACCAAAATATGTGGCTAAATGGTATTGAAAGCAGATGAAAAGTAATTTAACAAATGTTTTCGGCTTATCCAAATGCAGAAATACTACGTGTAAGAGAGTCGCTACTGCATCCTCTACCCCCGCTTAGACCTGTATGCAAATTCAAGGGGGTCTAGAGAACTCTCTGTTTTTTGCACTATTACTTCCTTTACTAATTTTTCGAAACTTTTCATGACTAAAGATGTGAGCGCCACAGGTCTAAAATCATCCAATATCTGTGCATTATGCTTTTTCGGCACTGGAATCACAGTAGTCTGCTTCCACAGAACAGGTACTTTTTGTTGATGAAGTGACAAAGCAAAAATTTCATAAAATATTGGACCTAACTGCTCAGCACATTCTTTGAGTAAGCTCCCCCCTATGTTATCAGGTCCGGGCGCCTTCCTACTTTTACACATTTTAAAAATGTTATCACATCTCTCACAACAAAAAAGACACAATCATGCTCCCCATTTATTCTACATACATATTTCAACCCCTCAATTTCCTGATTAAAATCTTAGTATCAATCTTTAAATAAAAATGATTAAAATCATGTGACAAAACGGCATCTGAACCGAATCCATCCAGATTAATTCTATTATCACTTTTCCTCCACTTATCCTGGCCTTCCGTTATTAAATGATCCCATCCCCAAAGCAGAACCCAATTTCTGCTTTCAATTTTATTCCAAGATCTTCCTTATAGGCAACTTTAGCCCTCCTGATTTCACATTAATTTAATTTCTCGCTTTAGCCTATAATACTCAGCCAAATTCTTCTTAATGCCCTACTTCTTTTTGACAGAAGAATTTGAGTGACTTTTGTAACTCACTTCTAAGTTTAATATTTGAAATTTCCTAAATCCATTTCACCGGGTATTAACATATCCTCACAAAACGTCAAGCATAACTACAAATTACATCTGTTAATCTTCGGCTTAATGTCCAAACCAGAGTTCATGAAAACAGACCAGTCCGCATAATCCAAACACCTCTTTAAACGAACGCTGCATCTTCAGAATAGTCTTTCATCTTAATAACTGTGCCTTTTCACGCTTCAAACAGTTTTATATGTGGAACAAGTATTATCACATATTGTGATCTGAGGTTCCTAGAGTATGTTTTTAGCAAGTGACTTGTAGGCTCCTGTGGGACCCATAACACAAGTCCGTGTAAATTTTTCTTACGCTACAAGTGTTATATACTGACTGAAGTGGCCTAATGATTTCTTCTAACGCAGTTATTAAAAATCTCCAAAATAAAACAGGGTGTGGTCACAGAGATACAGATCAAAAAAAATCGCGACCACGCCGTCGATCTCCTTTTGCTGCATTATCCTCTATTTGCTCGGGATGAATAAACAAATCGTGAATAAACAACAGCTGGGGAAATTCACAAGGCAAATATTGAGGTCTTAATGCCACAGTCAGCAACTTCAATATCTTTGTACACTTCGCTCTTAACAGACACTGATTTACACCAGTTCTCGCAATCTAATACACAGAAATACCCCTCCTCCTTGCGCTTTACCGGTTTCTCTCACGTCCCGGTACTCCAAAATCCTCCAGCCGTAGGCCCGAATCTGAGTCCCTTCTGGAGAGCTAAGTCTCTGTTAACTACCATCAAGCATAACAGTTTGAAGTCGTTGAACTTTTACCATAGCTTGAAGCTCATTCAAGCCTGTAGGATCGTACAATCGCCAGAATTATTGTAGGGTAAGAGGAAGTTTAGAGAGACTTAGATTTTTTAGTCTCTGACTAACGCCTTTAGCCGCCCTTCTCTCTCTTCCGAACTTTAAATGTTGAATCATGCTGTCCAGCACGAATAGTTTTGCTTTAAAGGTGACACTTCCCAGGTCAGGAAAATATCGCTCTACAGTTTGTTTCCCGTGAAGCGTTCGCTTATACCATTGTAAGAGAAACCTGGAATACTTGAATTTTGCTGAAGTCTTGAGGGTCAACAAACACACACTCAGGTGAATCAAAGTCAATAAAACAATTACTCCCATTTTCTCCATGTTACTCCTCTGTAGTTTTATATGAAAACAATGGGAAAAATCTACAAAATCTTTAAAGAAGGAAACAAACAACAAACAAAACATGCTGACACCTGTAGCTGGGGAAGGTGAAGTCACAGATGCGAGCCAGACTGTAAAGCCTGGAGGAAGCAACTTCTTGTAGACTCCATTGAGAAACTGGGGTCGGCACATGCATTGTTCTTCCTGAATCTGTTGGTCACCTCCTCTCTCATCACCTCTTCTCATTGCCTCAGGTAGTGAAAATCTCTGCTCCAGGTAGGCAGGCTATCAGTGTTCTGATACCCACAGGTCAAAGATAGCTGTCAGAACATCTCTTCAAGGTAAATTGACAGGCAGCCACAGTGTTCCAGGAATTCTTCTATGTGACTAATTCTGAGTATACTTGAATGAGTTATATTTCTCATCATATTGTGGCAGTTAGAGTGGCTACACTGATGGGTTTAGGTCTCAGCATGGCTGTCAGGCATCTTCACTGGTAGGTAGCTCAGATGAAGTGTTGCTTCGTCATAGACCTATGCCGTTTTACCTTCATTCCAAGAGGGTTTTGTGGTTGATTGAGTTTAACCCTTAAGAGATCCTAGATACATTTCATGCCATTTTGTTATTTTATTTTCTAGCCATTTTACTTAAGGGTTAAGCGAATTTTAAGTGATTATTTTTCTTCGTGAACACACCACATCACAGAACACAGTGCACCACTCACTTTAATGTCCTCAGGCGCATTCCAGTAGGGTCATCGCCTTTAACCTGTCTCACTCCTAACAATCTAATGTAGTCAATCTACAACCGAAATTACCGAACCTAGTTTTATGCAGATCTACAGGCAATATAGTGGCTAACATGTTAACTGATCACAAAGAAGTGCATGAATCACCTCAAGTCACCTGAAGGTTTCTTATCTTATCCAGAGTGACTTTATTTCCTTATTACGGGACAGTCTCCTTCTGGAGTAACTTGGGGTTAAAAGTCTTGGTCTGAGACCCAATGGTGATAATGTTGAAGGTAGGAACCCCCAACTTCTTGGTCTTGATACTAGACCACCACCACCACCACAAAGCACTGACACTGACTAAATAATGACACAATTACAAGTAATATTAAAAATACATGTATGATAAAAATATATAATTCACATAACTAAGGGCATAGCAGGGAGTTAAAAGTGGGACTGACTCTACTACAGGCTCTCAAGGGGAGAGAGCCCTTGAAGACTTGTGTATAGGCCCAGAACATAAATTTAACAAACAAATATAGATAAATACACACACACATACACACACATGTATGCACATATATATATATATGCATATGTGTGTGTGTGTGTGTGTGTGTATATAATATATATGTGTATATATATATATATATATATATATATATATATATATATATATATATATATATATATATATATATATATATATATATATATATATATATATATATATATATTATATATATATATATATATGCCCAGAGTTGGTCCCCGCTTTGCGCCCGTGGTTGCCGAGATAGGTTCCGACCCCAATGGGGATTAAGCGGTTCGGTTAATGGATGGATAAATGGGAGTATTTCCTTTAAAATATTAAAATATTGAGAAAATACCTAAGTTCATCGAATTTATTCACTATTATGTTTTATTAATTCATTTATTTAGAATGTTATAACCGCAGTAAAGACCACCCTCATGGCGGAACAAGACCCTCGAACTTTTCTGACGCAAGTTTAGCCACCTGAAACGCTATCTCCAGTCACGTGGCTGCCGGGATTTAACACCATAACCAAATTCACTTGGGCATTTATTCGTCAGAAAAATAATACCTAAAGCCCTTCTAAGAGCAATTTCCCAGAGCTCGTCATATTTCCAGATGGCTTCGGCTCCCTCGGCTTCCGCGCTGTCGGCGGTTCTCCGGTGTCGTGGGAAATTTCTCCCTCGGAACCAGGCAAGCAAAAGACCCCGCGGTTACGTTTGCCGCCTCGGACTAACCTGTGGCCCTGGGTTCGAGTCAGGACACTCGATTTCCCGACAAGAATCTCCCGACGAGTCCTGGACTAACAGACTTTTACCTGAGGACAAACGAATCGAGGTCGCTGGAATGACTGTTTCGGTCCGATTGGAGTCCGCCGGACTGTTAGGACACAGTCAGACTAAGCCTACGAATAACGAAACCTCTAACAGATGTGAAGACCCGAAACAGTTGAAACCTGTTAAAACTTACAAGAGGCATCATGTACAACTTTTAGGTCGGTGGTTACCGAGTTTAAACCTGAACACTTTTGAGTCAATTCGACGTAGTGGTTTATTGAGAGGTTATGATGAAGTGAGTGACTCTCTTTCGACAAAATCGAGCACCAAACCTCAGACAGTGTTGTGTGTGTTCTTTGACTGTAAGCGACATGATATGAACACAGCCAGACAAGCGAAGTATGAATTCCCCTTTCCCATGTCCATGATAAAGGCTGTAATGCTCGGTGTCTCTCAAGCTGTTTCGGACCTTGTGCTGGAAAAACTCAGAATTTTCTGGAAGATGTCTAAGGGACATGTAAGTGGAAGGCTTTATAATTAAATCTTAAAATATTTTCCATTATGCGTAGTGTTACATACAGTAGTGGTGACATTCAGAAGTTCAAAGATAAGACAGTAAAGTTGATTTTGTTTAATGATTAATGTTTTAATCTGCTAGAGCTGGTAGACAAAACCTTTCATTTTGACTACATCAATGGCTGTTGTGATGTTTTGCAGAACAAGGAGCTGATTGGAAACCCTGAAGCTGAGAAGAAGGACGGGGACAAGACGATCTGGAAAGACGATTCAAAGCCCGGAACATGAAAGTGTTATTTAGTTTTAAGAGGTCGTTTAGAAAGACATGGTCTCCTCCAAACTGTTCTCAGCAAACAACTTGCAAAATATGATGGTAGCATATAAATCATTCAGCACATGAAGAATTCAAAATATTGAAATGAAAGAGTTCCTGTGTATTTTTTCTTTCTTAATTGATTAGCCAGACAAAAACTGGGATAAACCTCCAATAATAGCAGGTTCTGCTCATCACAGTGTTTTGCAAGTTCATTGTCATCAGAAACAGATAAAAGCTGACAATGACAAATAAAATGATATTTCACTGCAAAGTCTTAATTAATTTATCATTTTGAGTGTGTATTTAAATGCAAAGGTAGGCTTTATATAAACATTTAATAAAAGTTGGTACATTTATCATACCTGACAACCAAGTAAAATTATGGAGGTGGGTGACATAAGTGAGTGAAAGTGAGAAGTCAGTGTTAGTAGTTAAGTGTAATTTTGCTTAGTTATTTTCTCAGTGAAAGACAAGGAAAATAAACAAAACCTCACTTCTTATCATAAGTATTATGAGTTTGGTGATAGGCCTTGTCAAAACTCTGAGCCTGACAGGTTGTCTAATGTCTCTGTATGCTGAGTCCGAAACACAAGAGTTTATTTAAAGTGAACTATAATATGATATTAACTATAATATGATATTTGAGATTTATGTCTGAAAAAAGTTACGTAAAGTAAGCAATGAACAGTTTAAATGTAACGGGAAAAAACGGGGCTCATGAAGTAATCCTTTGCTGGTATCCACGTTCTTCTGTACTTGCCTTTTAAGCGAACTGTCCCTTTAAGACAGAGCGTGACTGGAGTAAATTCACGTTTGCACGTATCAGTACGTTCTAAACGGCTCCTATTTCCTATGTAGTGCACTGTTGGTTTCTAGAGTAAATAGTTTTCACGACGTAGACTGCAAAAAGTGTCACATACACCCGATTTTGAACTTTGAAATATGTCAACACACTGCGGGAAATGTCTCTGTAGTCGGCATATGTTTAGTGCACTACATAGGGAGCCAAAGTGACGTAAAATAAAGAGGCGGAACTTCCTAAAAGAGTCATCATCCGGAAGTAAACTGTTCTTTCACATTCCTGTTCGAAGCTTGACGCAGGGCTGAATAAAACTAAGTCATATTGTTCGCTATTAAAATACAAATCGCCATTCGTTTGATTTAAAACAGAAATGTTTCATTTCGGACACTTCAAGTTGGACGGATATGGACGAAAATGAAGATCGCCTGCGAGTAAGTCAGTAGTTTGAGTTCGAATAGTTATTTTCTTTTTGTTTTAAAAGTCACAGTTTAGTATATTTGAAAACCAGCTCTCATTATACAGCTTGATAATTTTACGTAGTCAGCCAATTGTTGAAGTTTATTATAAAACTGCAGTTGCTGATCTACAGGTTAAATTATCGATCGATTGACGTAGAACCCGCAAATGTTCCAACTCAAGGTGACGATGATTTATGAAACAGATGTTTTACTTTATTTACACTAATTTGGTACGTTTGCAGATCAAGTAATAATTATGGATTTTAGGACAGATAAATTGAGTGTTTAATATTATATTTAGTATTGTCTAATATTAAAACTTAACGCTGTTTGTTTAAATGCCTAATATTTCTCTTCTTTCATGATGACATTAACATGCTGAATATATAACCGTTATCCTTTTCACAGATACTACTATAATTCCCTTTGTGATCTTGAAGTTTGAGGACTCGATAAAGCGCCTTTGAGATGATGCTGGAATAAGGATTATGTCCTTCTTTACCTTCCATCTAAGTCACTGCACTGCCTTGCTTAACACTTGCAAGATTTTCATTAGCTAACAGAGTATGTCATTTTATTCATGTGTACATAAGTTTTCTGTATGAATTATGTCAGAATTTTGCAGAAAGAGGTATTTTAAAAAATCATTTTCCTTCTTTATGCACTGTTTGCAGTATTTGGAACACATGCTGTCCTAAAGCCTCCTGTTTTGTGGCTCCTCTGGTCCTCTTTGGCTATGCTCCGCAAGAGAGGTTCCCTTATCATTTGTGGTGCGTTCTTGTTTGTCGCCTGGAATGTCATTCTTATTTTTGTCCTTCTGGGACGGTCTCCCATCAGCCAGGTGGATAATAGTAGGCAGGTAGAGCCTGGTTATGAAGAAGGCCAGGCTGTTTCATTACACCATGAGAAAGACAGTGCCAATATTGTGCAGAAGTTAATGCAAGTAGTTAATGCATTTGAAGCTGAACTTGAGTCGCAGAACCAAATTCTTCATCAGATCCGGAGGCACAAAGCTCTCTGGGAAGCACACAAAGTTCGTGGCAAAGCTGTGAAGAATGAGTCAGTTGTTAAAAATCCTCCAGATGTGATCATTCCCGTTTTGGTCATAGCATGTAACCGTGTGACGGTGAAACGCTGCTTGGACAAACTTCTTGAGTACCGACCGTCAGCGGAACACTTCCCAATCATTGTGAGTCAGGACTGCGGACACACAGAGACATCCAATGTCATCGCCTCTTACGGTAGTCAGCTAACCCATATCAAACAGCCAGATTTGTCTGATATACCAGTGCCTGCAGCACATAAGAAGTTCCAGGGTTACTACAAAATCTCAAGACATTACCGCTGGGCTCTGAACCAGGTGTTCAACTCCTTCTCATACTCCTCTGTCATCGTTGTGGAGGACGATTTGGAGGTATTTTACTCTCTCCCTCTTTATAACAGTAAATTCAGATTTATTATACAGTGGTTTCTACACAGTGTGTTTTTGTAATATCATGTATCACTAAAATTTGTAATATGCATTAAGACTTTGCCTTGATTCATAAAAGAATTAGGAACCAATCCACCAGTGCACCAATCCAACTTTTTCAGTCCTGATACAGATACCTGTGGTTTACTAAACTGTTTTGCCCAAATAACACAGTCATCACATCAATGTTTCTCCATTAAAATATTATGTAATTGCAAGATGCAGCGGTGTGGCCTAAATATATTACTGCCATAATATGCTGACCCTGTATTTGATTAAATATAAAGTTGTGAGTGTGCATGACTAAAAGCAGTTACTGTAAGTGATCAGAACAGTGATAGTAATAGCCATTTACTTTGATTATATCAGTGATCTTGTATTTAATCCAGCTGTTTTTTTAGGTGGCTCCTGACTTCTTTGAGTACTTTAAGGCTCTCTACTTTGTATTGAGGTCGGATCCAACTCTGTGGTGTGTGTCGGCTTGGAACGACAATGGCAGAGATGGATTTGTGGACCCAGGAAAATCCAGCGTACTGTATAGAACAGACTTTTTTCCAGGACTTGGATGGATGCTACTGAAAGAACTCTGGCATGAACTTGAGCCAAAATGGCCAGCGTCTTTTTGGGATGACTGGATGCGTCATCCTGATCAGCGGAAAGACAGGTCTTGCATTCGTCCAGAAATCTCTAGAACTTTAACCTTTGGCCGTCAAGGAGTGAGTTTAGGTCAGTTCTATGACAAGTACTTGCGCTTTATTAAACTCAATACTGAACGCGTGCCTTTTACAAAACTAGACCTGTCTTATTTAGAGAAGAGCAAATATGATGAAGCTTTTGAGAAAGAGGTGTACAGTGCTCCTGTGGTCAGTGTTGAAGACCTGAAAAGTGGCAAGTTGTCAGGGCCAGGCCCATTTCGGGTACAGTATTCCAGCAGTGACAGTTTTAAAATGCAGGCACGAAACCTTGGAGTCATGGACGACTTGAAGTCCGGAGTACCACGAGCAGGGTACCGAGGTGTTGTCAGCTTCTTTTCTCAAGGCAGGCGTATTTACCTTGCACCACCTGCTGGATGGACTCATTATGATACAAGCTAAAGCTGTATTGAGTGAGGAAAATTATATTGTACTTCACAATGCACATGCTTTGTGCAACATGGAAAGGTGTTAACTTGGAATCTTCTTTAGAGCATGTATTCAGGATGAGTTAATTTTCTAATTGTTAATGATAGGATTTGAATAACTTGAAAATCACACACAAGTCTGTATTTGGAAATGCTGACTGTGTTTGCATCATTCCGATGTTGTCAGACATGATTCAGGTGTACTAGTGAAATTTAGTACAGATAAGATGAGATTAGATTGTTCTAGGGGTGACAATGACATAAGACCAAAGAAATCCTTAAACTATATATTGATTTCCATACCTCAGGTCAGTTTTATTTTTCTTTTACCGAGACAAACATAGACCTTTAGTGTTGGATAGACATTTGGAACATTACACCACACTGCCATCATAAATGTAATTTATATTAGATTTGTTTCTTACCATGACAAACAGAGCACGATCAGACACTTAATGCAAATATCACGTAATTATCAAAATGATTCACCTGTCACTTTTGAATCGAAATACTCTTAAGTGCCTTTAAACTTTATCTTAATTACTTGTGAAATTCTGAATTCATGTTAAGTGGTGGTGGATGCTATGTTGTACTGGACAACTCGTGAAGCTTTTACTATGTGTCTGCTGGTAAAGGTTAATTGATCATTTTTAATTATACAGTTTAACGTTACTGCTGTTTTTGGGTTTATCATGTGGGGGAAATAAACATTATGAATAATTTACTACTCTCTGTTGTTACTGTCTAATGCATTGATTTGTTAAACATTCAAGCAGTGGCCAGTAATAAAATTCTAAGATAGACTTAGTTATTGTAATTAATGGATATCTATTATTTTGACAGGAAAAATTTTTGGGCTGTTTTGGTTTAACTGTAAATGAATAAAACCAAACTGAGCCACTTGTTACCAAAATGTAGGAGATGCTTCATGAAAACTTCAAAAAACAGCAACTGGGGGTTTCTTTCTTTGCCACATATACCATCTGCAGATGTGCAAATCTGACTGAAAGTACACGTTTCCTATTTTGCACCGTTTGCATCGTGCTGCATGATTGGTGATGCGCTGAACAGTTGGCTGGATAGCTTACACACACACACACACACATTCATCTTACTGTTTGTATATACATTTGACACATTTGTATATATTTTCCTTTAATTTATGTGACTGTTTAAACCAAGCCTTGTGAAGGAATGGCAGGCAGGTTTATTAATATAGCACATCATACATAGAGACTTGGACTTTGCCCGAACACAGTAAAATTAACACTGGGCCTAGGGTTTGATATGCATGGAATCTATCACATTTTACAAGTTTACAATTATTGCATTTTACAAGCTGAACTGAGATGTCTGAGATGATAGACATGATACTTGGTGACAAATTCTGTTAATGCAGATCAAGCCGCAAAAACGGTGCTTATTGCCTTTTTATTATTAAAAACAAAACTGAACAGAGTCATATTGTTATTTAGTACACCGTATAAAGTAAAACAAGACTTAGATTTATTACATGTATATGGGTAAATGTAAATTTAGCTAAGAAGGAAACTAGATTAGACAAGAGTGCTGTGCCTTTAAATTCATTTTTCGTTGACGTAGCCGGCCGTAGTGTGTCACAATAGTACGGAAGCCGAAAAGTTCCCTGACGAGTTTTCAAATTCACCTTCACTGCGTTTTTCCACTATTATGAGCTAGCGGGTTACCTTCCGGAAGTCGAAGGTGGGGAAATTGACAACAAAACATTGACAGCAATTTATCAGCATATTATTAGCACGTTTGTTGCGTAGTCATTTTGATATGTTACTACAAACCGTAAGGCTGAAGTCTATGAGAGTCCTCAAAAATCTGCAAGCTAGGTCTGTTTACCAGTCGGCTAACGTTAGCTAGACTGGCTAATGAAGGCTAGTTAGGATGCTAGTTCTAGACAGGAGTCATTTCCCATAATTAAATCGGGCATAATCCCTACATAGAGCAAAATCCACTATATACATAATATACTTTTTATTTCAGTTAGTTTGCTCGTTTGTTGTTAGCGTTTTGTACTGTATAAGTTAGCAAACACGCTAATGGAGCAGGTCCGGGAATGTCCTCCGGGTTCTGTCAGTAGTATAACGAAGGTGGACAATCGTGAAGAAGCATTTGTTCAAATAGGGGAAGAGAAAGTTTACGAATATAAAGACCGAGACGTTGAAGGCGAGTCTGCAAAAACGGGGCAGAACGAGAGGTATGAAGAGGCAGAACAAAAACAAGAAGTAAAAGAGGTCTGTAGAAAACAGCCTGATGAGGAACTGGATCCCCGAATACAGGTAAGATGTGACAGTACTTTGTAGTTGATATAACTAAGATATAGGCTCTGAGTCTAAAATTATAATGTGTCTCTAACTTATTCTTCTTCCAGGAGGAGCTCGAACATCTGAATGAGGCCAGTGAAGAAATCAACCAGCTTGAACTGCAACTAGATGTAGGTCAAACCTCAAATTCCAAGTTCAGAATTCCCAGTTGTATTGGATTGAAATGCTAGCTCAAACTACACATTTGAATTTTTCCTATGTTATTTTCCATCTTTAGGAAGCAAGATCAAATTACAGGAAGATTCTCACAGATTCAGCCCGAAAGCTCAATGCACAAAACTCTCAGCTTGGAGCTTGCATTGACAAAGCCAGACCTTATTATGAAGCAAGAAGATTAGCTAAAGAGGTATTTCTAAACAAGAACTGTATTTTGAATTAATCTTTAGACATGAACACAAATATATTGAGTCAGACTCTTGCTTTGTGATTCATTGATTCATAAAGCCCTTGGGCGGCTTCTGTCTCTTTATACTGTGTGATCTCCACTGTTTGCCTCTTAGGCCCAGCAGGAGACGCAGAAGGCAGCGCTTAGCTACGAGAGAGCCGTCTCCATGCACACAGCCGCTCGGGAGATGGTGTACGTGGCAGAGCAAGGCCTCGCTGCAAACAGAACTCTAGATCAAACCTGGCAAGAGATGCTCAACCATGCCACTGCAAAGGTAGTAGTGCTACAGTTTCTACCTTCTATTCAGTTTTTATTTAAAAGGTGTGATTACATATAATAGAAAAGAGTGTATTTTGTGATGTGAGAAGCAGAGTCTGACAGATGAATCTGTTATCACTTGGTATGAGCTCAGTGCAGCAAAAGACATTGTTTAGAGTGTTGTCATTGCTTGTCTGTGCACTAAAAGGTCACACTACAAGTCTGCAGTTTTCTTGTACTTATTCATGAAAATAATACTGCATTATAAACTGCATTATGTGATAACTACCCACAATGAATATTAGGGATATTTTTGTGTTTAGTGGGTTTTGTGTGTGTGTGTGTAATGTTTGGAATGAAATAAATCATTATCAGATTTTTGAACTTCCAACTATTCCTGACTTTTTTTTTTTTTTTTAAGTTGAAGCAATGGTGAGGTTACCTGTCCTGTTCCATAAATGTCCATGTATCAAAATGTTTGTTTGTAGATTTGGTTAATTTGTGAGAGACACAGAAATAATGCAGACGTTTTATTGTCTTTGTCAGGTCAACGAGGCCGAGGAAGAGCGGCTGCGGAGTGAGCGGGAGCACATGCGTGTAACCCAGTTGTGCCAGGCAGCAGAAGCTCGTGTGCAGACATTGCAGAAGTCTCTCAAGAAGGCCATTATTAAATCCAAACCTTATTTTGAGCTCAAGGCTCAGTTGAATGACATGCTGGAGGTCAGTCAGATTTAATTGTACACTCTTGTTGTACTGTACATTCATCAATGTGCTGGATAGTATTCAATATACTTTTTTTCTTATTGTGTATAATCTGACCTCTTTTTTAAGTCCATTGTAAGGTTAAGGTCCTCTAAATCATTAGAAACAACACTGAAAGTGTCTTACCATCTTGATGGTTTTGAGGCTTTCTTGCATGTCTATCAAGCCAAGTGAAAGGTCTGCAATAATAGTTTCCTCTTTACAGGAGCACAAGCAGAAGGTAACATATCTAGAACAGCATGTGCTAGAAGTGAAGAAACGTTACTCCATCACTCTGCGCTTTCTGGAGAAAATCAGTGAGGAGATTCACTCTCAGAGGGGACTGGACCAAACAGATGATGGATCCACAAAAGCCTTTGGTGCACGAAGTCCTCCTGTTGGAGCTGAGGCAAGCACAAGTACTGAAGATCAGTTCGACTGGGTGGACAGACAAGCGGGTGCCTCTAAGACAATGCAGTGGGTGGAGAGGCACACAGAATCAGGCTGGGGGGAGAGAGAAAAACAGAAAACCTCTGGTGCAGAGGCGCCTGGTTCAGACTCTGTCTCCATCTTTAGCTTTAAAACCATTGCATCTGACTTGGAGAAATGTGACTCTGTCGAGCACTTAGGTCAGCTGAGTGACACAGTTAGCTTCTCAGGAGAAGAGGAGGAGAAGTGGAAGGAGGTAGATCAAGAGAAGGGAGGAGAGAAGCCCAGAAAGGGCGGAAAGCTGCACCAACCAGGGAAGGAAAAACAAGAGTTGTTTCTCAGACAGCACCATAGAAGTGTGAGCATGTAGAGGTGGACCAATTGAGGACTCAACTTCAAGGGTTTCTTTCTTTTCCCCTTTCTTTCTTTTTTTTTTTTTTTTCTTTTTCTTCCCATACCCCCTCAAAATAGCATGACATAATTTGCCTCAGAAACTAATAACAATGTTTGGGTTAGTGTTATATTGGCAATATATAACAGCTTTTTCAACATTTTTCTAATTAGGTTTAGATTTGTTTTATTTTTGTCTTTTAAGCTCAAAAAGTTTAATGATACTGCAGTGTGTGTGTGTGTGTGTGTGTGTGTGTGTGTGTGTGTATAGAAGAGCTGGTAGTAATTGTGCTTATTTTTGTCATGGAAGTTTGCTGTTCTCTCTCACTTTTCCTGTGAGGAAAAACAGCCGACTCCACTTACTGTAGTTATTTCATCTCATGCGACAGAGTTCTGTTGGAATGATGGGATTAAGACAAGGAGATTTAAGATAAAGCTAGACTTTACCTCTAACACAGACTACAGGCTACAGTGGCAAGCAATTTTGACATTTTCTGTTAAATTAAGGCAGTGCACAGTCTGCTTAATGTAGCTTCGATTAAATTTATATCATGCATTTTATTTAGGTACTTGGGCGTGTTGCAATAGACTTGGTGAGATTTGTGCTTCCACGATTGCTCCTGCAGTTTGTAGTAACAGTAGACTTGCAGATAAAGGTGTTGAGGCTGCGATAGCTTTCTTATCTAGTATGTGGGCTTTTCTTGTTCAGCAAAACCTGATTTGCTTAACACATGCAGCACACCAAGCATAATGGCTGGGGTGAATGACGATAAAGCTAAAATACTGGACTGTATTCTTGGTCCCCAAGCACTTTGGTTTTACAGCCATTGTTTTCAGTTAAAGTTTTATTCTTTTTAGCTCTCAAAGGCTAATAACAGACCCACTGCATGCCTTTTTCTTATTGTTCATGTATTATTTAATATATAATCAATATACTGATAGCAAATATAAGAGGCAAACATAAACATAACTCAAATAAAAGAGAGTTCTTTTCAACTATGTAGAAAGTAAAAAAACAAAGCATGTTATAAGTTTAATAGTGTTCAAGAACACAGTAATTTGTCATTTCTGAACATTTATTAATAGTGTCAAAGTACTGTCCTACACAGATCTTTCAAGAATTTGACGAGGACTGAAAGAAACATGGTGTGAGTGACATAAGAATTGTATGTTAAAACTGACTGACCAGGATAGACAAGACACTTTGATGTAATTGCTAAAAAAAACATTAACAGCTGCCTTAATAATTAGCACTGGACTTAATTTGCACCTCTTTAACCCAGATGTACTGTCATTAATCACATTAAGCTCCTGTTGTTTGATGGGTTTACTATATGACAACTTGCTATGATCAAACCACAAACATTTTGAAGAGCTGCTTTGAACATGTGTAGTGTCATGACAAGAACTGATGTGGTGCATTCAGCAGATTTGTGTATTTGTATGATAGTGCTTCCTCTTGTTGGTTCACCCCATATTTAAACCACAACCTCCATAAGAAGGCTTTTATAACAAGGTGGGGTGAGCTAACATCCTTTTACGAAATTCTAACAGGCTATTGTACCCATTAGGATTTCATGTGATACACACCCACTCTCTATATCATTAGAAACGAAAAGGCCTGCCGGGAGGGGGACGAAATCTTACACAGAATTGGAATTGCATAGTCTATAACGAATCCTCAACATCATGGTTTTTAAAAGCAAGTCCTTAGAAAGATGATTATTCTCTGCTCCAGTACACCTGATTCAACTCAAGTTATTAATGCAGACTGTGCCGAGGCAGGACATACTGTTTTAGCTGACAAACACATCTGCAAACACTGACAATCATTTCAAAATACTGATATTATATAAATAATCCTCTTGTTGGATATTAATAACACTGTTTACTGTTCCCAAACATATTTTAATTTGTTGTTAATCTGTTTTTAATATAATACAGTGCAAGCCGAATTAATTGTAGAATTCAGCATGTATTATGACTCCATAAACTTGGTTTACTTATGTGACTTTAATAGAAATGCTCATGAGGTGCATTGTCTTCTGCCTGCTGCAATTGTTTTCTGTAGTTACATTACAATTGAGTTTGTAAAAATTGCAGTTCTATTTATGGTTGTTTATTGTAATTTGACTGACATATTTAGCTTTAGAGTTTTTTAAGCTACATATATATATATATATATATATATATATATATATATATATATATATATATATATAACTGCTATATTTTAGGATTTTCACAGTCTTTTTATGAAACAGTACCCTTGTTCTGTAATTATGTTGTCTGTTTTTGTTAATGTACTTAAAATAATTATATTTTTATTTTCGTATCCTATTCTGTAATAGCTCTGAAAGATTCTTCATGAAGATATGCATGAAAGTTGTTTATGCAGTGTATCCAGAACAATTCATTATTTGACTGTATACTGTAGTTATTGCATTGTCTTTATATTGTATCTCTCACGGTAGAATTTCAAAGTGAATGTTAACATATACATGTATAATGGTTTCTCCTTTATCATCATCAACATTATTTCATGATTTACTCGTTACAGTAAAACTGATTATAATTAAGAAGTACTCCAACTGAATGTAAAGTGTCTGCTCACGTTTGATGTGTAATGTACTACATGGGGCGTGGAAATCTCTTTTGATGGACATCTGTGGTGCTGTACGCCTTATGAGAAACCATTTAGAAACAGCTCTAATCTCTTTGCATTTTTCCCCATTTGTTTCATTTTTCCCTATCTCTCATTTTCTTTGCCCTTTAGTTGACTAAAACTTTAAAAATGAATGTCATTTATACTGCTTATATATGAATATAAGCAGTAGAGAAAACCCCAATGATGGTCCCATTCTGTCTTCATGGTTTGATAAATCTGAATCTGTTGGGACAAAATCTCATGTTTAACTGCTTCCTCTTTTTCTTTGTCTCCCCCGACATATGGAGATCTTTACTTGGTACAGATTAAAAGATTAAACTGCTAGTGAATACAGTTTCATTGCGAATGCTGAGGATCCATGTATACCACTCTGGGTTTTTAGGTTTTCCTCCAGTCGGTACTGAAGTGCAATTAAATGATGTCGTTTAGTCTCTTACATGATCAGAAATATATTTTCTCAAATGTCCCATACTGTGTTTAAGCAAGTAAAAGTGACAGTGAGAACACGTGACCCATCATGAAAAAAAATGAATCTTGGAATGGAATCTTCTATTCTCAATTATTCATTGCCATGTATAAATAAAATGCACAAGGAGATGAAGGAGAAAGGAGGAGAGAGAGTCAGAGCTGCACAAAACTGCTGCTGGACCAAAAAGTCTAAAAGCAATACCGTTCGCCCCAATATGTCACATAATTACAACCTAATGTGAATTTGCCTGAACGTCCGAAAATGTATTCGTGCCATTTATCATCCACTAGAATTTGCCGTAATGGCAATTAACAAGGAAGTGCGCGACGTCATGTGACATAACAAGAAGTAAGTGTGTGAGAGAGAGAGAGGGGGTAGGAAGGAGAGGAAGGAGGAAGGATGTCAATGTCGAGGAAATAAAAGCGTTCACAGGGGTTGTGTGATTGAATGTAGCCCTATAACATATATATAAATATATATATACATGTGTAACATTTCAGAGGCTTTTCTTTTGCCAAGCAATACATGCAATTATGTACAAGCAATCCATATTTTAGACTATGCACAGACTCTGGACTTGCACTATTACATCGTAATCCATAATTTGTGGCATATGTAAGCACCCGCACTAAACAGGAATAATTTTCCATCCCGGGCCGATGCTGAGAGGACGTTGCGTCGGGCCTGGAGATCGTTGTGGAGTAAATCAGTTAATATTCGGCTTTAAAAAAAAAAAAGGCTTTCAGCTCATATTTACGTCTTATTTCACAAATTCATCGCGTTAGATTTGACAGCGTGTATCGCGTTGTTAGTCATATCGTTACTGTTTACTATGCAGATTTGTACACTTTTGTAAATGACTGAGATGGTCAGTGCGGAAGTTGTACAGTCCGCACAAAGGGCGCAACTTCAGCCCGCCGGTGGTCAAAACCGGACGACTTTTACTGGGGTTTGAGGATGTTAACACTTTTCAGATCCTTTTTCATTTCCGTAATTTTAATGAAGGGAGTAACGTAAATATCTTTCGGCAGCAGTAACAAATAAAGGAACATAATCTGAAAAGATGTTTTCTCTACAATATAATCGCTCTAAAACCAACCGTCTCTAACTTATATCAGCGTTTCTTAAATCTATCCGTAAGCACAAGTCTTCTCATTTCTCACTTTTGTTCCCGATATATAATAATAGGGATGTAGTTTCCAAGATGGCCTGCCAAGGAAATAGGGGACGGCACGATTATACCCGCTTCAGCATCGCAGTCGGTGCAAAAGTGCATAAATTCAATTCGACAAAACAAACAAATTCAGACCTTTTTGGCGTTTAATATAAGAGAAAAAACTCATTTGCATGATATCTGAAACAAAAAGCCTGTTATGATATTATTAACTCTTTCTTGGATAAGGGTTCTTGGATAAAAGCCAGTTCACACTCATGTATTTCCCACCTTTTACCAAAATGACAGTTTCTATGCAAATTAAATTCCTTACAAAATCACCCCAATCATTTTAGAATGAGTTTTCTGCCAAAGTTAGATATTCAAATCATTTTCAAATGCAATTTATGTTGCAGGGAAAAATCTAATGGCAGTGTTTTTTCAGTTTCACGTGTAATAGGTCACTTTTGTTGACACTTCACCACTGAATTCACCCTGAATATTTGTGAGTTGCTGGCGAGGACATTTTATAATCCAGATTACAGATTGTACATTTTTATGTGTGGCTGTTATAAGAGGCCGTGGATTTGAGGGTTTTGGGGACATGCTGAGGTGCTGGATGATCATATTTAAACTTAACCGGCCTCCTCTGATCCTCACTGCACTGGGTAGCTGCTGCTGTTTCTGTCACCTACTGTGAGCCTAGTATGATCTGACAGACCCTAATCTCTTACACGCTCTCTCTCTCTCTCTCTCTCTCTCTCTCTCTCTATCTCTCTCTCTCTCTCTCTCTCCCTCTCTCTCTCTCTCTCTCTCTCTCCCCACCTCATCCATCTCATTAGTGGACATTCATCTGTTGTTTTCTTTTTTCAAAGCCTGGGTTAAATGCCACACTTTCTGTTAGATTACAAAACTGTGCAACCTGTATTTTTTCACGATAATGACAGGTCAGGCTGAACTGATGCACAATGTGGATAAAAGCTCTTAGTGTGACAGTGTGCAATTGGATGAACTCTCTAAATGTTGTATGCATGTGTGTTTGTGGATATGCCTGTGTGCTTCTCTTGCTTAATGTATCTGAACCACTCTTCCTATTCTATAAAATGGAAAAGAGTGTGTGTGTTTAAGAGAGAGAGCTCATGAAATCTTTACCTTGCGGGAGTGAGAGCTGAGCATGTCCGGGATAGATGTAAAAGCTGCTTGCACAGTACATTTTGATATAGACAAAAGCAAGAATGTAAGAACCAGGTATAAATATTATTGGTAAAAACTGTCAATAAAAGAGGTATTGTAAATAAACTACTTTGTGTGCTGAAGTACTAAAATGGTAAACATTTTATATTTGTAACACCCCCTCCTTCTCTCATCCTTTATTAGATGCAGAAATGGCGCAGCTGTTGTTTCTTGTAATTTTCAACATGCTTCCCACTCTTATCACGTCTATACATAATTCAACAACCGGAGGTAAAATGTGTATGTGAGTGTTTGAGTGAGTGTTTGTATGTGTGTGTTAGAGAGAGACAGAGATGTATGTGATGCAATACCATGGAGGAATGTTTAACTGTATCATTTTCCTGACATGCAAAGTGGCCGGTCACAATTATTCTGTAGACGTGGAACGAAATAATGTTTTGCATTTTCAAAGGCACTCTGTTCTAACTGCCTACAGAGCCTAACCTATAATTTTTTTAGAAGTCTTAGTGGAAAGATGCATCTGTAAAAATCTGTATAAACATGCATTTGGTTACATAACATCCCTGACTGACCACTCTCTTACTACAGTGATCTTTGTGCATCTCCTAGTAATGGTGTACAGATAATTTTTAAAATCAAATAAATGTAAGATAGCAACAAGGTTCATAAAAGTGGCTTAATTAATGCTTAAATGGACATGTTAGCACAGTTTTTGGTAATACTGATGAATAAATAGTCCTTTGAAAAGAATGTGCATGTAACCACTCAGTTTCTTTCTGTATGACAATACACAGAATGTCAGAAATGTAGCTTTTAAATCAATTAGAGATTGCAGTTCATATTACATTGTATCTGATATGCTGGTAGTGCTCAGTGAACTAAACAATTACTGTTCGGTTTTGTTTGGTGATGAATGATAGAATAATGTCTTCTATGATGATACTGACCTCCGCCCACTGATTGTTATAACAACATAAATTGTTAGTTCATGATCCGACTCTTTTGTATCGCTATTTTTCCAGATTAGACTGGTTTCAACCAAGCTTTTAGCTGCTGTTAATAAAACAGAGGAAAATGCATTGCTGTAATTTTGTAAATACAAAATGAATGGTGGTTTCTGGTGGTTTTGGGCTTTCACGAATTTAAGCTACAGTTAACACTGTCCCGGCGTATTAAATGGAACTGAGAAATCAAACTGTGTGTATGGTTTCATGCCTTTCTTTATCTCTCAGGATGTGCCATCATTCGCCCTCCAAGAGATGGTGGAATACGGTACAGAGGACTGACTCAGGAGCAGGTGAGGATGGCGGGGCGCATTTTTATTGAGAGATCTGCCCTGCAGCATCAGTCCAGTGAAAACATTATATAATCAAGAAACTTCCATTTCTCCCTTTGCCTCTGTAGATTCGCAGTGTCCAAATCTTGCCTGTTGACTATGAGATTGAATACATCTGCCGGGGCAGCCGGGTAATTGTGGGCCCGAAGGTCCGAAAGTGCCTCTCTAATGGTACCTGGACTGACATGGACCAGCAAAGCAGATGCTGTAAGTTCATCTCTTTGCTGCCCTCTATTGTCCACACTAAAACCTCAGTTTCAGCCAGTCACGGTGACTCCCTACTGAATTTCAAGTATTGAAACTGAAAGTTTAACTATAACTGAAACTTTGTATTTCAAACTTTGTATTGGAGATTGCTTGCATTATATTTCACAATACTCAGTTCCAAAGTGAGACTGCCTTGTTTCCAGATATAATTTCCAACTTTAGACAATTGGGGCTCAGTTTCAAACAACCTGCCTGGGGAAGTGCTTCAAATCTAATCAAAGCCAGTAGGCATCTGCAAAAGTGAATATGAGATGAGAAACAGTAAATGCATTCCGTTGAGGTTAAGCCCTGAATGAGACTTTATATGATGGGGTATTTGCAGTAAAACTACTATGATGTTTCTGATTTAAACTTTAGCAATACACAAATGTTTTTAGCAATTAAAAACTAAATTATATACAGTGCTGCTTGAAAGTTTGTGAACCCCTTAGACCTTTCTATATTTCTGCATGAATATGACCTAAAACATCAAATCTCCAAACCTTCCAAATCTCGCTTGCTTGCTTTTTTGTGCCATGATATATCCCCAAACTCTTGTGTTGTGAAGATCGGGCTTTGATAGATCCCTGTTCTTTAAATAAAACAGGGCACCCACTCACACCTGAATGTCAACCATTGGAAAACACCTGATTCTATTTTCATCCCTCAAAGCGGTTCATATACTTTTGCACCACACAGATATGCAATATTGCATCATTTTCCTCAGTAAATAAATATATTTGTCTCATTTGTTTAATTGGGTTTTCTTTATCTACTTTCAGGACTTCTGTGAAAATCTGATGATATTTCTGGTCATATTTATGCAGAAATATTGAAATGTCTAAGGGGTTCACAAACTTCCAAGTAGCACTGTACATATTATAAACTACTCAAGGAGTGTAATGAGTAGTACTGAGTACTCCTACTACTACTACTACTAATACTACTACTACTACTACTAGTGAGTAATAGCGAGTACTTGTGAGTAGTTCTACTGTTTTACTTTATTTATAATAGTACTTTTAAACCCCTATGAGAAATATTTGCAAATAAAAAGACTTTCTATATTTTAATGATAATTAATATTATATACCCATGAGTCATGGCTAATGCATTGATTTTATATGTAAGTAGGCTGGATGTGCACATAAAGAACAAACAGAATGTACATAAAATGCCTGCCACTCCCCTCAGTGTTACTCTGTCCACGGGCCTGGACGTCTCTGGAGAATGGGAGGGTGACTGCACATCCCCCTGGACCTCCCCTAGAGGGCACTGTGCTTCATTACAGCTGTCACGCTGGCTTTCTGCTGGAGGGCAGAAACATATCCCACTGCACCAAGCTGGGCAAGTGGGACTCCCCAAAACCGCTTTGTGTTTGTGAGTTATCTTATTTTTAAAATCTACCTACACATTCACAAACATGTGCTATTGGTATTGGGGTTAAATGAAAAGCTACTAACACAGTGTAGGACTAATCAACAGTTTCTCTCACGTAGTCTGCATAGATACTACAAAGAGTTTAAAAATCCAAAAACTAATACAATCATCCAATATTAGACAAACAAAGTTTTATTAGAAAAAAAGTTTTTTTTTCAACAATCTTAAGTATATGTATAATTTGTGAAAAACCTAAAACTAATAGGCTTGGTGCCGTGAGGGGGCGTAATGGGACGACCTTGCACCCTTTCATGAAGCTGAGAGATTATTTAAATACTTCATTCATTATCTGAACCACTGAATCCCAACTGGGGTCGCGGGAGAACGGGGCCCATCCTGGGAACTTTCGGGTGCAAGGCAGGGAACAACCCTGGGCAGGCGCCAACACACTGCAGAGCACACACTCACACAATCACACTCACATTCACACCTTATTTGAGAGTCACCAGTTAACCTATATTGCATGCCTTTGGACTGTGGGAGGAAACCGGAGCACCCGGAGGAAAAACACGCAAACACGGCGGAGAGCATGCAAACTCCACACAGAAAATCCCTACGGCCGTCCTCGGGCTTTGAACCACTGCACCACCATCCCACCCCTATTTAAATACTTATTTTAAAATAATATATATTTTATTTCATGACTTTGCCTCCTTCTTTTCAGAGAAGATCATTAATATCAGAAAGGTGATTAGCACATCCTCAAGTTATACAGAGGTCACACAGATTCGACCGCAATTTCAAAAAGAAGTCACTTTGTTTTTGAAGCAATTGATAGCAAAACTTTGGAAGAAATAGTACAGCACCTTAAATCCTCAACCTGCAACCTTGACACACTTCCCACATCTTGTGTGTTAAACTGTTTAGAAGCAGATCTCTTAGAAGTGGTGAACACCTCACTTCTTTCTGGGACTTTTCCAAACTCCCTGAAAACTGCAGTTGTTAAGCCCCTTCTGAAAAAGAGCAATCTTGATAACACCATATTGAGCAACTATAGACCAATATCTAATCTTCCTTTTATAGGCAAGATTATTGAAAAGGTAGTTTTCAATCAGTTGAACAACTACTTAAACTTAAATGGATACCTGGACATTTGGTTTCCGACCGCATCACAGCACAGAGACAGCGCTTGTTAAGATAATAAATGATATTCGCCTAAATTCTGATTCTTGCAAAATATCAGTGCTGGTACTACTAGGTGCTGCGTTTGACGCTGTCGATCATAACATTCTTCTAGAGAGACTGGAAAACTGGGTCGGGCTTTCTGGGATGGCTCTCAATTGGTTCAGGTCTACTTAGAAGGGAGAGGTTATTATGTGAGTATGGGAGAGCGTAAGTCTAAGTGGACGTCCATGACATGCGGAGTCCCTCAAGGCTCAATTCTTGCGCCGCTCTTGTTTAGCCTGTATATGCTCCCACTAAGTCAAATAATGAGAAAGAACCAAATTGCCTATCACAGCTATGCTGATGATACCCAGATTTACCTAGCCTTATCGCCAAATGACTACAGCCCCATTGACTCCCTCTGCCAATGCACTGATGAAATAAACAGTTGGATGTGCCAGAACTTCCTTCAGTTAAACAAGGAGAAAACTGAAGTGATTGCATTCGGAAGCAAAGAGGAAGTTCTTAAGGTGAATGCATATCTTGATGCTAGGGGTCAAACAACTAAAAACCAAGTCAAGAATCTTGGTGTGATTATGGAGTCAGACCTTAGTTTCAGTAGTCATGTCAAAGCGGTAACTTAATTTAGCATACTATCATCTCAAAAACATTGCAAGAATTAGATGTTTTGTTTCCAGCCAAGACTTGGAGAAACTTGTTCATGCCTTTATCACAAGCAGGGTGGATTATTGTAATGGTCTCCTCACTGGCCTTCCCAAGAAAACCATTAGACAGCTGCAGCTCGTCCAGAACGCTGCTGCCAGGATTCTGACTAGAACCAGAAAATCTGAGCATATCACACCAGTCCTCAGGTCCCTACACTGGCTTCCAGTTACATTTAGAATTGATTTTAAAGTACTTTTACTGACTTATAAATCACTCAGTGGCCTAGGACCTAAATACATTGCAGATATGCTCACTGAATATAAACCTAACAGACCGCTCAGATCATTAGGATCGAGTCAGTTAGAAATACCAAGGGTTCACACAAAACAAGGGGAATCCGCTTTTAGCTTTTATGCTGCCCGTAGTTGGAATCAGCTTCCAGAAGAGATCAAATGTTCTAAAACATTAGCTACATTTAGATCTAGACTCAAAACTCATCTGTTTAGCTGTGCATTTACTGAATGAGCACTGTGCTTCGTCCGAACTGATTGCATTCTATTTTAACTGTCTTAAACTTATTTTAAATCAATTTTTAAATCATTATATCAATCAGTTTTTACACTTTATATATTTTTTTGTTTTATTGTTGTGATTATTGTTTTTATGATTGTTCTACTTCCTTTTTTTGTGATTGTTGTTTTTATTATTGTTTTTATGATTATTCTACTTCCTTTTATGTAAAGCACTTTGTATTACCTCTGTGTATGAAATGTGCTATATAAATAAATTTGCCTTGCCTTGCCTTGCCTATTTTGAAATGTTAACAGGCCTTCTGCTAAGACCAAAAGTGACATTGTAGTTTATATTTCAAATGTACACTGCTGTGCGTTCATTTTTATTCTTGGATTTCAAACGCCCTCAAGTCATTTACTTCTATCGCCATGTTTGTATTAGAATTTTAAAAATCTTAAAATGAAAGAAAATAAAGAATACGCAGATGAAAGGCCATGAATTTTAAATGGCTGCTCATATTTTAGTCACCGTGACACTGCCTCTTTTGCTATGAACACTTAAACCTGATGAAATTGCTCTGTCCCAAACTGAGTCATGCATATTATGAGGCTCTGTAATTTCTTGTTAATGCCTTGCATTTATATATTCTGTTTTTCTCTCTTTTTGCACTTTCTCAGATGACAGAAATTATACAGGTAAGACCTGAGAGTCATTGCAAATATTGACACATTTTTAGCCTTGTGCTTTGTGTAATGTAAATGTATATATTTCAAAATGGTAGGTGTATATGCTTAATATGTAGCTTCTACATACTGTTTCTGAAACATGAGTCCTTGTTGTAAAATCTCATGTTGTACACTAGAGGGAAGCATTTGACCAAAAATCGGATTAACACTGAAACATTTCATCCAAACACTTTATCCAGCGTTTCATTCATCTTGAAGCTAATTCACATTTCTGTCTTGGGCTTCATGTAGTGTAAATGTACTGTGTGTGTGAGTATAGTCTGAGACTTAGTCCATGGCTTCAGTTGTATTTATGTATTGATGTAATGGGGTGCAGTTGTTAGTGTAACGTTTAGTGAGTTCTGTTATCGGAAGATTGCTGGTTCGAATTCCCGACCGGTAAAGGTGAAACTGAAGTACTCATGAGTAAGGTACCGTCCCCAAGCACTACTCCCCGGGCACTGCCCACTGCGCCTTCAGGGATGGGTCAAATGCAGAGGTCACATTTCGTTGTGGTGCACTGTGTGCTGTGCTGTGGACACTTTAATAATGTTTTGGTCTGGCAGTGTTGGGAAGGTTACTTTTTATTCCACTACAGAATACATTCCCTAAAGTGTAATTTGTAACATATTCCGCTACTCAATGTGTGTAACATATTCTGAATACTTTGGATTACTTTCACATTGTCTTGCTTTTTACAACAGTATAAATGTGGCAGTCACGCCCTTCATATTCCGTCCTCTTTCTTCTTTTAATGTGGAATGTTGTCTTAATTTCCAAGACATAAAAGCGTTTCTGTCCAGGGTCTGTCGTGCTGGCTCCAGCTCTTGACTCCTCCATTGTGTTACTGCGGCAACTTGCGTTAAATGGACGTTTACATTAGAATCTTTGGTTGCGTAGTTCTGAAGGGCTTCCGGTGAAATTTATTTGAGAGAAGATAAACATGTGAAACAGAAAAAATGCTGTCATGTAATCCATTATTTTTAACAATGCAACTGTATCCCGATTACCATCTATTTAAACTGTAAGTGTAACGGAATATAATTACCCATAATTTGTAATCTGAATACATAACGTTTGTACATGTATTTCGTTGCACCTCAACACTATGATCTGGTAACTTGTTGTTTTTGTGTAATGGCTGTTTTTGAACACAAGAGGGCAGCATTTGACCATGAATTTTACAACATTGAATCAGACTCATAATGAGAAAAAGTCATGACACAAACGAGCCCGAAGTAGATAATGTGTATAATGGATATGGATAAATAATCAACAGTACAACCCGAGTTAAGGATCTGCAATAGTTCACAATTTGAGAAGTGCTACGTTCACACTGCCATGCTGTGTGGACACGCAAATCTGATCTTTTCAAATCAGCTTTGTGTCACTTTCATATGTGGTACTAAATCTCATATGCATCCGATTTGCGGCCATGCGACCTGAGGCTACGTTCACACTGCCATGCTGAAGTGACTCAAATCGGATTTTTTGGCCTTAACGTGACACAGATCTGATCTTTTCAGGGCTGTGTGGACACGCAAATCTGATCTTTTCAAATCGGATTTGTGTCACTTTCATATGTGGTACTAAATCCGATACGTATCCGATTCGCCGCCATGCGACCTGAATGTGAACGCTCAGATCGGAATTCATGTGGCTTTTTGCTTATACGCATGCGCTGACATCATCAGCCTGCACCGGCAGCGCGGGAAGGTAAAAATAGAGGAGAGCTGCGATAACAGAAAAAGCTAGCCGCCTGACTTTTTTTTTCCTTTTCGACCTGCTCATGTACAGCTGATTCACTGTTTGTCGTCCTCCAGAGCAAAGTGCGATACATGCGTGAGCTACTAACGCCTCAATGTTTAATGCCATGAGTCGTCCCACAGATATGACGTTTTTTGTTGTTGGTGACTCAGTTGACCCGTGTAAAAACGTAACAGTGTGCACATGCGTGACGTTTCGGAGGACCGATGCGTTCACATTACAGTCAGATACAGGTCACTTGTAGTTATGAATGTGAACCGTCGAGATAGACAAATCCGATCTGAGCAAAAAATCAGAATTGAACGATGTGGCTGGCAGTGTGAACGTAGCCATAGTATGGCAATACATGTGTGCAAAAAACGCAGTGCAGGTTGGAGATAAGAGTCAGCTGTGGTCTCTGGCCTTATTAATGAAGGGAGGGTCATTAATGAGGGAAGAGTCTGAACGAGTTTGTGTCCAGGGTGAGAGGGAACGGGCACAATCTTTCTTGAACTTCCTGTAAAGTCCTGTAAAGGTGGAAGTTTGCAGCATATTGTCTTCTCGGCAGAGGGAACAACGCGCTGCAGTCTGCTCTTGTCTGTATCAGTGACATCAGGAACAACATCCTCTGCTGTGCTTTTCCATCGAGATTCTTTCTGGCTTGTTTGCTTGCTTGATGCCTTGTTAGCTCGCTCGCTTCCTTTCTTACTTGACTATAACATTCATAATCTTGTGTTTCCTGTAATGCAAATGTACCTATATCTGAATTGAAGAAGTGCCATAGTTCTTATAGCTTTATTTCTGATTATTTACTCCTAGATCTCTAGTCTTTTTCATAAAATCTCTTTTTGTACACAAGAGGGATAATGTGACCAAAAATAGGGCTATGTTCCATCCAGATAATTTTACATCCTGTGATTCTCTTACAGCTATATAAATCAATTGATAATACATAATCATACATAACCTTAACATTAAATGTGATTAGCGGCCATGCTGTTATATGCAGCATTAATTCACTGACACATTTTAGCCCTAATCAATGCCAGGCACCTGCTTCCTTCTACTTACTTTAGACTGCACCTACATGGTGTGGGCCATAGCTTCGTGGGGTGCCTCCAGTGCACACTGCAGCAAGCTGAATATTACATTTTAAGTTTTTAAAATGTTAAGTGATTTATAAACTATAATTTCTATAAATGAATGCGTTACATTTTAAACCACTTAAGCGACAATGGCAAGGCACTTCAACCAGCGCAAATGTGCAGCTCCACATGAATAATGCTGCAGATTAAGAGGCCAGATTTGAACAAGCAACTGTGGGTCACTTAAGACATGTGTAAGGGTTCCACCTCTGGTCATTAGAAAATGGCCATGGATTTTTTGTGAGCCCAATGAGCCAGGACCAGGACACGTCCAATTACGTCTAATCTGGAGGACACCACCATTTTTACCATACAGAATGGTATCTCTGAGGTGTCAGTGGATGGATGGATGGATGGATGGTCATGGATGGTCAGTCTGGTGATCCACTGTAGGCTGTAGAGATGCTGAAGGGTTAGGGACAGTTCTTCTTTACAGAAGTGCACTTACATATTTTTGCTCTTACTGTATGTAAATCATAATTGAACACAATCTATACAACAGTCCATACATTTAACAAAACATCAGTTTATCCTGACATTTTACCTGCTGTCTCTCCACCTCTCTCTCTTGCTGCCTTCCTTCCTTCCTCCTCTCCTCATTTCCCACCCCCCACATGCTTATCCTACTGTTAACTTGCAGGGAAGGATCACTGCATATTTACTGTAGTGCAGTCTCAGCAGGGTGAAGATTAACTCTTGCCCCGTGTGTATGTGTGTGTGTGTGTGTGTGTGTGTGTGTGTGTGTGTTTATGTGTGTGTGTGTGTTTATGAGTGCACGCTCATTTGCTTGCTTACAGACTCATGTTTGCATGAATTTGTGTATGGGCTTTCCTGCGAACCAGTGACATTTCTTTTTGGATTTGCAAGACCAGCTTAACAGAATCCACATTTAACAGTTAATTCCAAAGTAGGTGGCGCACAGATTGCTGATGGTAATCAGTCAATCATCAAGAACATGCCACTACATTGACTGTTACTTGACTGGCAGAATTCCTGTTCTCATGTATATACAATCACTTTGCTGAGCCTGAGGATTTTCGGCCAGTGCTTCGTGTTTCGCTGAGTGCCACCAAATAATCATTACATAGAGCTATACAACTGTATATGTCAATAAGGTTCTATCAGTTTTATATATTTCTTTATAAATATTTCAAAACAGCAGTACTGAATGTGACATTCTAATGCCATTCTGTATAAGTGTTTTTAATGTGAGGTTTAAAAATACTGATTTAATTCCACAGAAAATTCAGAGCTCATGGTTTAATGCATTCACAGTCTATTTAACAACAATCTCACAATTCTTTATTATTCTTTCTTAAACATTACCTTTACAAAATAGTTATTTTTGAATCAGTTTTTTACTTGCTGTTATTCCTTACTTTAGACTCCAACACAAAATACACAAAAATTGTATTAAAGTCTGTGTTAGAACTCTCAAGTTTTTCTCAAGAGGAGTATTATTCATCTGCACTGCCAAGGGATTAAACACAGTAATTTTCCACAAATAGTATGTAGACATAAAATCTGCTATTGGTCATGATGACCGTCAGAGTCATGTAACAGAGATAGATTATAGAGATATTCATCTCTATAATTATCTTGCTTCATGGTAAGTGTCACCTTGTGTTCTTTCATTAAATATCACCTAAAGATCAGAAGTAAATAATTCATAAGCAGCATGTAGAGAGATTGGAATTAAGCTGTGGATGAGCAAGAGCGAGAGAGAGAGAGAGAGAGAGAGAGAGAGAGAGAGAGAGAGAGAGAGAAAGAGAGAGAGATGTCCTAGGCAAAATGCCATAAGAAAACTATCAAATGGCAGGCTACTAGTTTGTTTTTAGAACAAAATTTTGCATGAAAATGAGAAAAAAAGAAACTAAAAGCATACAGTATGTTTTATATAATTAGGTAGATGCGATTATCAGTTTATTTGAATGAAATTAGATTTCAGTGGTGTGGAAATATGCCTTCAGCAAGTTAGGTTTTTATTCTACCTGTTTGCTTGTCCGGGGAACAAATTGTTAATCTCAGTCTGCAGTGACTTTAAATGGGGCAGTGGTGGTCTAGTGGTAAGACACTTGTCCATGAATCAAGAGGTTGTGGGTTTTAGTCTGGGTCTATCCTATCTCTGACAGTACCACCATTGAGCCCATGGAGGCCTCCAACCTCAAGTAAGAAATTAGGAAATATAATACAACACTGAGAGTAAAATTCTGACCAAAACCTTTTAAACCTTGGTGATAAACTCCTATTTTACACATGAAGTCTGTACCCCTAACCAATTCTCTCCTTCAGCAATAAAGATCAGGACAAATTGTATTGCATGCCTCTTTGGGCAAAACGTTATCTTATTGGGTTTTCTTCAATTATACACTTATATAATACACTGCCCATCCATAAAAAAGTTACACACTCTAATATTTTGTTGGACCTCCTTTAAGTTACAGCACACATTCGCTGTGGCATCGTTTTGATAAGCTGCTGCAATCTCACAACATTTTTTTCCGCCCAGAGTTGCATTAATTTGTCGCCCAGATCTTGTAGAGATGATGGGAGAGTTAGACCACTGTGCAGTGTTCTCCAGCACATACCAAAGATTCTCAATGGGGTTAAGGTCTGGACTCATGTGTGAAAATGATTCTCATGCTCCCTGAACCACTCTTTCACAATTTGTGCCCGATGAATCCTGGCATTGTCATCTTGGAATATGCCCGTCATCAGGGAAGACAAAATCACCTGATGGAATAACCTGGTCATTCAGTATATTCAGGTAGTCAGCTGACTTCTTTCTTTGGGCACATAACGTTGCTGAACCTAGACCTGACCAAGTGCAGCAACCCAACGTAGGCATTAGGCATGATGGGTGCATCACTTCATCCGCCTCTCTTCTTACCCTGATGCGCCCATCATTCTGGAACAGGGTAAATCTGGACTCATCAGACCACATGACCTTCTTCCATTGCTCCAGAGTCCAATTTTTATGTTCCCTAGCAAATTGAAGCCTTTTTTTCGATTAGCCTCACTGATAAGTGGTTTTCTTAAGGCTACACCGTTGTTTAGTCCCAAACCCTTGAGTTCCCTTTGCATTGTTCTTGTGGAAATGCAATTACTTTCACTATTAAACATAGCTGATAGTTGTACTGTTGTTGTTTTTTTTTCTTTGGATTTGATTTCACCAAACATTTAGGTGTTCCCCGATCACAATCATTCGAGATTTTTTTCCGACCACATTTCTTCCTCGAAGATGATGGTTCCCCACTATTCTTCCAGTCTTTAATAATGTGTTGGACAGTTCTTAGCCCAATTTTAGTAGTTTCAGCAATCTACTTAGATGTTTTCTTTGCTTGATGTATGCCAATAATTTGGCCCTTCTAAAACAGATTAACATCTTTTCCACAACCACAGGATGTGTCTTCCGTCATGGTTGTTAAAGAAATGAGAAGCTACTCACTGCATCAGCTAGTGTTAAATAACTTGTCGCCAGCTGAAACATAATCATCCATGTAGTAATTATCCAATGGGAGGCTGTTACCCGTTTGCTTAGTTAAATCCAGGTGGTGACTTTTTTTGGAAGGACAGTGTATTATACTATTTAAATGTCTTAACTTTCTTAAGAGCGCATTTAAGAAAAAAAAAATCAGATTCCAGGGTTGGAACTGACTTTTCCATTTCAGAGAAAGCAGGGAAGTGACTGCTGGAGGTTCGTCATGTCAAAGACTTACCAGACCTGCATATTTGGTTCATTTGGTTTGACCAGGTAGAGGGAAACCCTCATTGTATAATGACTTGATAAAGCCAGATTTGTGGTAGAAAAGAGTGCACTTAGAAAGGAAACTGCTTTAAAGAGGATTCCGTACCAGATGTCAAATGAATATAACCATGTTTCCCTGTAAAACGATATGTTTCTCTGTAAAACCAAATCTAATTTTACATTTTACTCTTGCTGATCCAGGTCACAAGGCAGTCACCGTGTTTCAGGTGTCACTCGACTTGACAGTTTCCACATTACAGGCTGTTGCATACTTCTATCATTCAGGTGCCTCATGTGGATGAGAGGCGCCTTAAGGTGACATACTTGCGCATCCTTGCAGGAGTATGTGCGTGTTTGTGTGCGCGTGAGTGTGTGTGTGCTTGATTGCTGTTAGGAGGCTTGCTGTCTGTGATTATTGGCTTTAGATCATGAACACAGTCACAGGTGTGACAGCACAGATCTGTGGGGAACAGGTTCATGTTGTTCAGCCCTTTTCGGCTATTTGACACCACTCCTGTAGGCTGGAATCTGATTGGATGGAAGACAGCCTGATATGAAGAGCTCAAAATAACGACTTGAGATTGTTTTGGTAGGCATAGATTGTTCCCGTGAGCATGAAAGAGAGATGAAGAATGAGACGTAGAAAGAGAATCTGGTATTTCAAAGCACTTTGATCACAGGACACATATAGAAAAGATATTCAAATGAGAATATGTTATGGCAAATAGCTTTTTTTTTTCTTGTTTACTTTACATTGAGGTGTTATGGGGAAAAATGAATTGCACGCGCACATTATTCTCTCTCTCTCTCTCTCTCTCTCTCTCTCTCTCTCTCTCTCTCTCTCTCTCTCTTCTCTCTCTCTCTCTTTCTCTCTCTCTCTCTCTCTCTTTCTCTCTCTCTCTCTCTCTCTCTCTCTCTCTCTCTCTCTCTTGCTCTATTTCTCTATCTCTGTCTCTCTCCCCATATATAAATACTGAAATGTTCTGTCTCCCGGCTCTGCTTCTCACATGCTGTTTGCTCCCGTGCAGTGAACAGAGCTCCGAGCTCGTCTTTATCTTCTCTTCGCCTTCGGATTACAGGATTAACCCGCCAAATAATCGCGCTTCTCCCGTATTCCGTTCATTTTGTGGAATAGCATGCCGCATTGTAAAACTTCATCTGGTCTCGTCGAGATATGTAGGATAGAGCTAAGACGCGTGCGTGGGGATTTACGGAGCGTCCGCGCGTCTTTCCCTGCTGAAACATCGCTTAGTTCTTTAATTTCGGAAAGTCAAAAAATCAATCTGATCGCTATTTAAAAGGCATTGAAACGATAAATGCAACATTGTCTAAAATATTTGTGTGCATTGTAGGACGTCGCCACTACTGTCTCCGTTTTGGGGGGAGTGATTCGAACTTGAAGTTCTAATGACTTAGCGCACATATGTAGGACTTTCAACGACTTCGTTCACTTGCAACACCACCATCAGTAGCCAAAGATGCGGTCCCTAATCAACGGCTTGTATTTTCACAAATGAAAAATCCGACATTAAGATGAATAGTTAATTCGTCTTCGAAGCGCAACACCAAAAGGCGCCTCGATGCGCTTAGTGCGCGTGCACGAGTCTGGAGACGCATCTCTGACTCTTGGCTTTGTCTTCTCGCAGCTCCGTCCCGTTACACTATAAAATAGTTGTGCTGAAGCTTTGAGTCATCATTTCGTACTGGGTAGGAAGGCAAAGACGCAGGGATGGAGAAGCGGAGAGAGTTGGAGAGAGTTTGGATGAGAGTTTCTCTGCTTTGCGCGTCGCTCATCCTCCTCCCGTGTCCGTGTGCGCCAACAGGGAAGAAGAAGCTGTACATCGGCGCGCTGTTCCCCATGAGCGGCGGCTGGCCCGGGGGTCAGGCCTGTTTGCCCGCCGCACACATGGCCCTAGAACTGGTCAACAACCGCACCGACATACTGCCCGACTACGAGCTGGAGCTCATTTACTACGATAGCATGGTAAGAGAACAGTCTGTCATTAAGACATTTAATATACTTGCACTGAAAACTGTGACTTAAGTATGATATTAATTCATATCAGGGACATCAGACAGTTAGGCATTGTTAAAACTCTGGATCTGCATATGTATTGCATGTATTATTGCTCAAACATGTCTGTTTAGGAAGTATTTGAGAAATATGTTGTTCATAGAACAACTTTATAAAGTTTGCAATTGCAGAGCTATTACAGGGGTATTACTGATTTATTAAGAACAGTAGCAGATAACACAACACACTTGCTCGTTGTTCAAGGAGTGTCTGTCCTGCATATTGTGCCTGTAAAGGTAAGTAACTTATTTGGCAGTAATTTAGTGGGCTACAGTTAAGACTGAGTTTACAAGTATTAAGGACAGGATTTAAGGTGGACTTAAATGTTTTTCTGGATAAGAGCATCATCCAAGTACTGTAAATGTAAGTGCAAATTCAAATGGTAAAGGCAATATGAAAAATGATGTTTTAATTCCTTTTTGATTAATGTTTGGAGATAAAATAGAATTCTAGAGACTGTTTGCAAATCTAATGTCCAGTGCCGGTCATCTACTATAGTGAGTGATCTTACCAGATCAGGAAACGCTAAAACGTATTAACAAGGGACATAAAGAGCATGTGGACCTCCGCCTATATTAAAAAGTTTGTTTTAATCTTTTAACTACATTTGCCTTTGTCTAAAGTTTTATAGACAATGGTTGATATGATTATATATTAAAACATAATGAAAAATAGTCATCCAAAATGAAAATTTGCAGATATATCAGTAATGCTGTTTGTTGTGTTTTAAATGAAGCACTGGTTTTCTCATTTGGAATTCTACTGCAATAAAATATTTTCTAATTTTTAAACTTCTGTTGAGGTTGCCTTTCCCAAGTCATAACTGTAGATCTTGCAAATCATTGCAGTTCCGAAAACGCAGCAACAAGACAGTTATCAAACACTCAAGCTATACTGCAGGCTAATTACATTACTTGTCTTTGTTGAAACTGTTGGTCTCTAACCCAATTTTACAAACCTGCTTTCTCGAGATGAGATGGTTGGGAGTGTACTCTTCTGTGTGTTGTGGAGTACTAGATGCAGTTGCTGTGGACTTCTGAAAGTCTTAGGTTGTTATAAAATATGACATTAATTCAGCACACACAAGAACTCCAAATTAGTTTGCCGGTTCAAAAGTTTATATTGTGTACCACTAGTAATATGAACAGACCAAGAGCCTGCAGGCAATAATAGCCTTTCTCTTTCGTTTTAAGAATGACAGTCACTGAAGTAAGGAATGCTTTAAATGGTGAGTCAATTTGTAAAAGAACGCTTTACTGTTTTAGACCATTTATTAACCGTCATTCTTACAAAACTGATTCTACCTAAAGCTGAAAACCAAATATCTGTGCTTCGTGTATAATACAGTAAGATATAATGACCATTTAGAAAAAAAAAACCTTGGACTTCACCATCATAAATATAGCATCTTCATATGTTCCTGGTAAATGTTGTTCATGTGAGCAAACAGAATGTTGAAACATTAGATGAATATAAAGAAACCCTCACTTAGTACAACAGATCATTTTAATGCCATACACTATGCTCTATAAAAGTCTTCTTTGGAGTTTTTCTGTAGCGTCTGTGATTGGTGTACAGCAGTTCTGCACTGGAATCACACTCAGCAGCAGAGGAGGAGGAGAGGGAAAGCAAAGTTGGCATGGCAACAGCCACCAATGAATCCACTGCTTATGCAGAAATGCATTTCTGTAGATCTTGCAGAGATAAGGTGGGGAAATACTTCAGCAGATTATTTTATGATCACATGGTTGCCAACATGTCTGTTTTAAGGATTAATCAGACCATTGGGAGTAATGTTGCAAACTTCATAATCTGGCTTCTGACTTCAGGCGTCCACAAACAGAATTATAGGGAACCAAAAGTGACGTTTTGGATGAAAAAACATAATTTAACTAGTGAAATCACACAAGAAAATCAGATGCAAAAAATCTGCATCATTCGTGATTAACTGGTAGAAAAAACACAAAGCCTTTAAACTGCCAAAAATCTGATCTGGTAGCATTAAGATAACACAGGCCTGTAGAAATAGATCCAAATGCTAAACATGGTGCTTGAGAACATCCTGACAAAGCACAGTACTGAAAGAACAAGAGCAAACTGACCCAGTTGCTGACTATCTAAACAAGAACTTCAGTAATCTCAGACTTTAATGCTCAGATTCTCTACTGATTTACCATAAATCATTGCTTGTAATGCGTATCTTCTTATATATTCCCATAGTCTGCAGCAGTGTTGTACACTTATTTTCAACATGTTCTTACAATTATTATAAGCTCATGCAGGCTAAATAATTTCATTCCTTCCCTTTAATATATCGCCCATATTTACTATGACATACCCAGTGCAAAATTTTGAAAATAAAAGTAAATAAAAACCCATTCATTCATTCATTCATTATCCAAACCGCTTAATCCCAACTGGGGTTGCAGGCTTATCCAGGTTGCTGAGCCTATCCCTGGAACTAAGGGCACAAGGTGGGGACCAACCCTGGGCAGGTGCCAACACACCACAGGACACTCACACAATCACATTCTCATTCGCACCTTACAGGGCCAATTTAGAGTCGCCAATTAACCTATATTGCATGCTTTTGGACTGTGGGAGGAAACCGGAGCACCCGGAGGAAACCCACGCGAACACGGAGAGAACATGCAAACTCCACACAGAAAAGCCCTATGGCCGACCCAGGCCTCAAACCCAAAACCTTCTCGCTGTGAGGTGGTAGCGCTAACCACCGCGCCACCGTGCCGATAAGTAAATGAAAATATTGAAGTAAAAAACATTTTAAAGTCAAAAGTACTTTAGGCCATTGACATTTTAGGGCAGACGAGTATTATAAGCATTTTCACTTCATAGAAGAGTGCCGCATACCTGCGTCAGATGATAATCTAAATAGCTTTTCGTGCCTGAAAAGTAATTACAAAAAGAAGAAATCAAATTTGATTTGGGTTTACTTTTAATTACTGTTCAAAGGGCCTGGGACACGTGGGTTGATTTGCTTAATCCTTTTCAAACAAGCCATTATCACACATAGCAGTGTTTCCCTCAAACATGAAAGTCTGCCTAATTTGCCAATTCCATAGGGCATTTGATTAATATTTATTTCTTAGATGAGTATTATCAAGCCGTGCCATGCCGAAGTTGCAGAATTAAGAACTATTTTATCTGGAGTATTATTTCATGCATTTGACTTAGAAATTAGGCTTCTCACATAAACCACAAAGTTGTTCTGTACTTGGTGGAAGTCACATGGTGATTACAGTGGCCCTGCTCTCAATATTCCTGTCCTTTTTCTTTGTCATGCTTTATTGGACATTATACTATGTAAAGATGTATTGTGTTCTTACCCATCCCTAATGGAATTGCTGCCCTCCAGACCCAGTTGAAAACAACTTTTAGAGTTGTGGTGAAGGGCACAGCTTAACTTTAAACAGGGGTTTCAGGCCCATTTCACATACTTTATCATGTAGAAATGTTATCACACACAACTAGTCCACGTGCAGAAACTTTATTCCATAGCTGTCATTTACATTTATTGCATTAAGCTGATTCTCTTATCCAGAGAGATTTTCTGACCAAAAAGCACAATAATCCAAATACACCTATACAAGAGAATCCTGTGAATCTGAAAGATATGCAGCACACACACACACACACACACCTTCCTCAAGCCTAAATTAACCATGGAAAATTTATCTTTCATTCTATTTTTAAATACACGTTCTGCATACTGAAGGTTAAAATGTCCTTTTCTTAAATGCAGTGAATTTTATATGTGTACTTTTCCCCATTTCCCATCAGTGCATAAAGTTCATTTCTCTCATAGCGCTCTGTGGAACATTTATCTTGAAGAAATGTAAATTTGATAAGATTATATAGTATTTTTACACATGAAATACATTTAACACATAAACACAATAAACACATCTTGCGATTTTTATGGTATTAGTTATCACCCTAGAGAGTGGAGAATTTATGGGGGATTAATGGCAAATGTTGTCTCCTTTGTGCCGGTTTTTGTATATTTGATTTAGACCAGTATAACTGATTCAAAACACTTTTACATCACCATGTTGCAGTAAGCAACACATTACCTCTGTGCAGCTGTTGACACTCTTTATTCAGAGCAATGAATTGTTGTAACAATATCAATATAATTAATAAAGTGGTGGTTAATGGGCTATGAATCAATTTCATTGCCTCATATGACTTACAGTATAATTACCAAACATGCAGTTTTGGTTGATTATTTAGTTGGTCCTAAAATATTATGAATTACATGAAATAAATTGTTAAAAGTAAAGGACTTGAACATATGTTATAGTACTGATAAGAACATTCACCCACTCCAAACAGTTGCTACGGTTATATCAAAGCTAAGAGTGAAAACTTTGATCAATTATTAAACATGATGGAAAGAAACAGAGGTGGAGATAGAGAGAGAGAGAGAGAGAGAGAGAGAGAGGGAGAGAGAGAGAGATATCTGACTTGATGAGGTTCTTCAGCTCTCTGTGATTTAATTGGCAGCTGTTGTGTCCAGATTGGAGGGAGTAAAATTACCATCCAAATACATGCTTTATTCATAACCACCAGCTTTTCCTGCAGGGCACCATAGCAAGTAAATAACTTCCACTTCTGGTAGCCTAAAGGGGCATGAAACTTTCCTGTCTGTTTGAGATTTTATTAACACACTCATTGACTGTGACAGAAAACATTAAGAACCAATGACTTAAGAATCAAGGAATCAAGGTCTTAAGGACTGAGAGAGAGACAGGGATGTTCAGAGATGTGGGATCCAAATGGCAAAGATAACTGTTAACCAATAAAAGGTTATGAAGGAGACAGGAGACATGAAATACCTCATCTGCCTCACCTTCTGAAAGATTGAGTAAAAGGGCAAAATGTTATACCCACTTTAGGGCATGAACATCTGAAAAATCAGTAACCTCATGTGACCAGGTAATGGAGTAAACTGGAACATTGTTGTTGTAAAGGTCTGTGCTTATGGCCTTGGAGTGATCGTAGTGATTTTATGTTTATACTGACATGACCAATGTATAGTTTTTAACAAATTAAATCTGAAATAGAACGTCAGCATTCCGTGCTAGAGGGTGATTTCACACACTTTTCCTCTTTTGATATTAAAAAAGCAATAAACAGCCAGCAACAATTGCAAAATATAACATTAGATCAGCTTAGTGTGCATTACCGTTTGCTTAAAGATGTCCTTCAAAGCACATTATTCATCTCTTTATCCCCACCCCTCCCTGTTGTAATTGCTGCCCTCCAGATCCAGTTTAAAACATCTTTTAGAGTTGCGATGAAGTGAAAGTGAGTGATTATTTGTCACTGTCAACACACCACAGCTCAGCACACAGTGCACCACAGCGAAATGTGAAGGAACAGTGGGCAGCGCCCGGGGAGCAGTGCTTGGGGATAGTACCTTTCTCATAAGTACCTTAGTGATGCCTTTACCGATCCAGTTTCCCTGTCAGCAACTTGGGGTTAAGGGTCTTGTTCAGGGACCTAATGATGATAGTGCTGGAGGTAGGATTGGAACCCACGACCTCTTGGTCCAGAGGCGAGTATCCTAACCCCTAGACCACCTCCACCTCATTGTCACTGTTACAAGGCTCAGAGTTTTTAAGTAGAAGGTATTAATTAATAGTATTTAATTTTCTGTACTGTTTTTACAACTTGGTGTGCACATTTGCAGTTCTTTCCAAACACGAACATGTTGACATGTTACTTTTATACTGTCAAATTAGGTAACATTGTTGTTCCAGGCTGCAAGACACCTCGGAAATTTGTCCCATCCAAATATATAATTACCCCCTTATTACTTGTTAAAAGTAGACTTAACCAATACTTGTCAGCATTACTGACAGACACTACAAATAGGTGATTGCAGTGGGCAGTTAACATTGTAGACATCAGCTGCAGTGAACACATGGTTATCGAGGTTTCCCTGTCCTTAGGGGCAAGAGCGAGGGTATTTTAAATGCAGCACGCTTCCTGCACAGGCATGACCCAAAATCTCACTACAGTTTTTTTTTAGTGTTACTTGAGTTTAAGTGGCCAATGTAGAATCATTTCAGTATCACTTAACATATTTTTTAGATTGTGAGTGAGTTCAGATTTGCTCCAGAATGAACAGAAACTGTAGGATTAAAAGAAACTGCAGAGGCCTGGCATGGCATAAATAAACAAACAAGCAAGGTTACACACTGTAATCTCCATTTCTGTTCCTGTTACTGTCGGGCATCTGTTTATCTGCGTTGAGTCCATATGTGACATGCTTGGTAACAGTCGCCCCCTTGTTTGTGAATCATCTTATGAATCCGGTGGAACAAGGCGAAGTGAAGGCTGACTAGTAACCACTAAGCAAAGTGATGAAGTCCTGAGCAGTCAGATGATTTTTTGAACTCACCCACTTCTCATTTAATTCATAAATTAATAAACCAGTTTAATTTGCATGGCTGAGCGGTGATAGACATTGGCTTTCAGGAATGGCGGTTGGATCCCCATTGTTTGGATGATATGATTCTCTTATTAATAAGAAGATTTTAAAGGTCATCTTGACTATTATCATTATCATCCAATTTTTAAAAAATGTTCTGATTATGTAGATCATCTTTGCACATATGTATTATTTTATCTGAAAATTTATGTCCGTTATGATGTCAAATCCCTGATTAGTTGATTAGTTGTGCATTGCCACTGAGGTGTGAGGTTTTATTACAGTGCTATAAGAGAACTGTTTATCTTTTAATTTACAATATTCTGTAATATTATTAATAAAAACGTCATAATTTTCTCACTGAGGAGAGGTGTGCGCTAACGTCAATGTACATGATTTTTCAGTAATAAGTGATACTTCTCTCTTTCTCTCTTCCCAGTGTGATCCAGGTGAAGCCACCAAGCTACTATATGACCTCCTCTACACAGAGCCAATAAAGATTGTACTGATGCCCGGATGCAGTTCTGTGTCTACACTTGTGGCTGAAGCAGCTCGTATGTGGAACCTAATAGTGGTGCGTTTCACCATACAAGCTTATTTTTTGCCCATTATTTTTACTGCTCTTAAATTGCACTGTATCTAAGACACAGCATAATCTGTGCCAGAAAATGCCACCATGAATTAATATTTTTATTGACTTCATGCATATGTGATAATGTTGTAAAAAATAAATAAATATTCATAAAATATTAATCATTTTTAACCCTATAATTTCTGCTCACAAAATGCAAAGGTTAATGAGCCTGATCCAAACAATCCTTTTGTAGTTTAGAAATAGGAACCTGAGAAGCATATTTCTGTTCTATGTGTTTGAAAGCATTAGTGTAAAAGAAAGTTTGAAAGAAAAGACATGAATGGGAATTAGAGAGAAAATTAGGAGGAAAGAGGGAAAGAAAGAGAATCGGCCACAATCTGGGAAAGAGCTTAACTTCAAATTAATTTCTTTCAATCTATTGGCATCCACTGAGGTTTGTGTTAGAAAGTAATTTCCAAGTAATTTCCTCAAATCGGCCATGGTGGAGTATCTTAGAAATATGCTTTTGCCGGATTGAATTTTCTCATTAACAGGTCACTTCCCTATAGACCTTGAGGCTGAAGGCCTCTTATACTTTCTTCCATAGCACATTTTCCACTCTATGTAATATAGCAGCAGAGCCACTCATTAGCTCCTGACAGAATTATAAAGAAAGGTTTGTAAAATGTGTTTCAGACGGACTGTAGAAGAGAAATGTTTGTATTGTCAAGCAATGACAGCAATGTTCTCTTTTGCTGCTGCTCTTACATTGACTTTTAAAATGAAATTCAGTCACTGTGGAATATAATTAATGTCAAACCCTACATGCTGCGCCAAGTGTTGCTGTACTGTATGCCAGACGTTGATGCAGTCACAAAGTGAATTATTTATTAGGGCATGTGAAAACATCTGGTCACACTGGGTTGACATTAACCTTCCCTCACCTCCCTCAGTTTGTGGAAAGTTGCTCGCTAGTTGAAGTCAGACTTTGCAGTGTCGTAGGATCACTTAGCAGTTAGAACTTACCTTTTTCGCTCACCAGTAACTCAGTTTTTCCTCCTGTAGTTCTCCTACGGCTCCAGTTCCCCGGCTCTGTCCAACAGGCAGCGCTTCCCAACGTTCTTTCGCACGCATCCATCAGCCACGCTGCACAATCCCACCCGCGTGCGCCTCTTCAAGAAGTGGAACTGGACCCGTATAGCCACCATCCAGCAGACGACGGAAGTGTTTACCTCGGTCAGACTGTGGAAACAGCTTTACTTGGCTCTTGTTGAGGGATTTTTCTTAAAAAAACAAAACAAAAAAATTGCCATCAAAAGTTTTGGAATCTAATTATTAGAGTCTCACACTGTACATCTTTGGCCAAATGTTGATTTATGTTATTACCAATAGGAATATTTGCCTGTCCATGTAAATTTTGTGGTTGTGCTGTTTGTTTTAAAGCATACAGTAGTTCACATGCTCAGTGGACGGGTGGCCAGAGGATTTACCCAGTGCTGCTAAAGCAACATTGGAATTTTTCAGAATCAAAAACAGAATGTAAAAAACATTGTTTCATTTTAAGTACATACAGACTTCTAGCACTAGAGGCTTTGTTTTTTTTCATATTAACACGCCTAGCTTTAGCTGTCACCATTGCATCCCCGGATGTCTTTTTTTGAAACAACATGATCATTATTCATGAACATTTCATTTTGTTTTGCATCTCAGTCCTTTGATTGATGGCACTTTGTGGCCAACCCAACCTAGCAACACTAAATCTCCGATTGCAGTGACTTTGACAAAGGCTTTACTTCTCACTTGTTTAGTTTCTCTTCTAATTTCAGACCCTGACCTTTTTTCTATGATTCCTTTTTTTATGTAGGGCTTTCCCATTTTGTCACTCTCATTTGTGGTTTAAGTTTTGCTGCTGGATAAACAAATCAAATTACCAATGGGAATTTTACTCTGTAGTTTCTGTTTCAAAGGAGGAACCAGAAAATGTGGTGGTTAATCGTGTGCCTTACTTCTGATGGAGGGTCTTTGAAGTCACTTGTCAGAATATTGGTTGTGAGAAATATTGACAAAAACATAAATCTCTTTAGCACTGGTTCAATATTTTGCCAGGCTAATTCTGCTTGTTAATGACCCCATTTTCTCCTCTTCTCATCCTTGTCTGAGTTTCTTTCTTTTCTTTCATCATTTCCCCCTTTCACTCCCCTTTACGTGTCTAGCACAAGGCTTACTCCTTGCTGTTCTCCACAGCTTGTTGGTCCTTCTTGTGTCTTTTGCATCTCATTGCCCTTTTCACCTAAGCTTTCTTTTCTCAGCATCTCTCTTTTCTCAACTTTACCTCATTTTCTCTTCATCTGCCCACCTATTTTATGTCTTCATACCCATGTTATCCAACAGTACTTTTAAGCTCTCCTTTCTTACCATTTATCTTTCTTCTCTTTCTTCCAGTGTGTCATTCTGCTCTTTTTCTTTCTCTGTCCCCCCTCTCTCTCACTTTCTCTTTCCCTCATCATCTCTCCTGTTCCTTTTCTCCTCTCTCAGACGTTGGATGATTTGGAGCAGAGGGTGAAGGAGGCTGAAATCGAGATAAGCGTGAGACAGAGCTTCCTCACTGATCCCGCTGTGGCTGTCAAGAACCTGAAGGTGCTTTGATGAAAAATTCACCAGCCGCTTCGCTTCCTCGGCCCGCGTGCTGCTGTTAGCTAGCCTGCAGACGCCGGCTCGCAAGAAAACGTTATGTGAAATATATCAACACTCTTAGGATCCGGCCCCTGTCGCCTGCTCAAGCGACGGCTCACGTGTCACAGTCTGTGACCAGGGGCTAAACTGACAGATGAATAGATATCATTTTTATTGCAGCATTATTCTGTGTAAAAACCTCTTGAGATCCTTCATGCCGAAGTCCAAGTGCACTGGCATATCTATAGCGCTGTGCATTAAACATTCAGAACATCACATGGAACTGCTGAAGTCTTTTAAGGACTTTTATCAAAAATGATTTGAGGCATGAAAGGGATATAAAGCAATTGATGCAATAGAAAATTTTAATCAGTAAGCATTATTTAGTATAATCGAAAAGCAGTGTTTACAGAGGTAGACTTTTGGAAAGACAGAACAGGGTCAGAATGTTCTATTTTTTGCACTTGACCATGCATATAGAGATATTTTATATTTTTATAAAGTGAAGAATATAAGTGATGAATGCAAATTGGGCATATATTTAATGTCTTCATAGCTTCACCAATTGTAGAAAAGTACACAGTACATTCATCCAGAAATACAAGTAAGTTGCTCTGGTCACAAGTAAGCTGATCCCTTATAAACTGTACACTGGTCACAGACATTCATCATTCGTTCATTATCCGAACCGCTTAATCCCAACCGGGGTCGTAGGGGGACGGGAGCCTATCCCGAGTACTTATGGGCGCAAGGCGGGGACCAACGATGAGCAGGCACCAACACACCCTAGGGCACACACACTCACACACACATTCACACCTTACCGGCCAATTTAGAGTCACCAAGTAACCTATATAGCATGCTTTTGGACTGTGGGAGGAAACCGGAGCACCCGGAGTAAACCCACACAAACATGGGGAGAGCATGCAGACTCCACACAGAAAGGCCTCGCGGCCGACCGAGGGATCGAACCCAGGACCTTCTCGCTGTGAGGTGGCAGCGCTAACCACTACTTCACCGTGCTGCGCCTGGCTACAGACAATGCATACAGTATTGTGAAACACTGTTACGTATTTCACCTGGTTTTGATAAACAAGAAAAGGAATCATAAAACATGCAATAAATTGTGTTGGCCTCGTTTCTTTGCCCAGGAGTATATATATTTATGATGGTATATGTCCACTGAATATGTTAAACCTGAAAAGTAGGATATATTAATGTTGGTAACATCCAAATATGTTTTTTGTGACTATTCCATCTATATTTAATTAATCTAGAGATATACTGTATAACACAGGATTTTTGTTTTACCCTCCAGCGTCAAGATGCCAGAATCATTGTAGGTCTTTTCTACGAGACTGAAGCAAGAAAAGTGTTTTGCGAGGCAAGTGCTGAATGTTTTGGTTTTAGTTTTTGAAAGGTAATGAACTAGATCATCTTAAATAATTGCAATTAACTATATAGTTATATAGATATTACCATGCTTGTATGAATGTATATCAACTCAACAAGTCAACTGATGTACCTGTGGTAAATTTAACTGCATCAGTGTTCCTTAGTATGTAGGGCAGGTGGATGCATGAAAAAATGTTTCTGTGACATGTTAAAAAAAATTATTAGGTGCATATTCTTTAATCCAGACAGAAGTGTTCCTAACTGATGAATGTACTTTATTTTCTTTTCTAGGTTTACAAAGAGAAGCTCTATGGGAAAAAGTATGTATGGTTCCTCATTGGCTGGTATGCAGATAATTGGTTTAAGATCAAAGATCCGGCCATCAACTGCACCGTGGAGCAGATGACGGAGGCTGTGGAGGGACATGTCACTACAGAGATTGTAATGTTGAATCCTGAGACTGTTCGTGGAGCCTCCAACCTGGTGGGTGAAACCTCAGTGTGCTTTTTTAGCATTTAGCTAACTCTGTCAAAAGTAAGATTTAAGGCCAGTATTCTATATATCTGTATCAATATTCTATAAGGTATGCAGCAACTGAGGTATGTAATAAAACATACATCAATTATTTATAGTAAAATGAATTGACTTCTCAGTTTCATGATTAAATACTGGCACATTATAACTCTAAATGGGGTGTGTGATGTGATTGAGAAGTCTCAAGTTGCTAATTGATCACTTCTGCTCACACACTCCCATGTTCATAATTGTAACCTTTAATACACTTCAAAACTGAAAGTTACAGGCTCCAAACAAATCTTAGTGACCCAGAGACTAAATCACTTTATTTCTATCAAACACTAGAGCAGGATTATTCCATTATTCAAATATATGAATATAATTTGTAATTTTCTTGTATCTTTCTGAATTCCATAAGTTTCATTCCAGTCAAATATGATGTCTAGTTCTGGTTCTACTCTGTTTCTAAATTCTCTCCTCTCAAATCTGTCCAGACTTCCCAGGAATTCCTTGCCCAACTTATGTCCCGTCTTGGAGGAAAGAACCCTGAAGAGACTGGCGGTTTCCAGGAGGCTCCTCTCGCTTATGATGCTGTGTGGGCGCTCGCTTTGGCCCTTAACAAGACTGTTGCACCTCTGCAAGCTAAGGGCTGGCGATTAGAAGACTTCAATTATAACAACAAGGACATCACTGCGGAAATTTATAGGGCCCTTAATACCAGCTCATTTGAAGGAGTATCAGTAAGTTAAAGCTGTACTTTATACGTTTACTCAAGTCCAAATCCGATTCAGTACAGATCTTTGCTGGACCTTGATATAATTACAGCATATTTGTCAATGTAAAAAATAAAACTGTCCCGTGCACCAGAGGTGAAAGTATCTACTTAAGGATATAACCAGGCTTGAACCACAAACTCTTGGTATAGATGAGTATTCTAACATCATCAGTCCTAAGAATATAAGAGATCACAAATAAATCAGTTTGAAAAAAAATGCATAAAAATGAATGACTTTTTAAAAGTTGTTTTTCATATATTGTATTAGTTGTTGAAACTTCTCTGTATCTTTCAGGGTCATGTAGTCTTTGACGCCCAAGGTTCCAGAATGGCATGGACACTTATAGAACAACTGCAAGGTTTCATTTATTTATTTATTTTTTAACGTATATCTCATATACCAGTAACCGTGTTTCAGTAACACAACCTCTAAAATATATCTGAGATGAATCCTTATATGTGAAATTCTGAAAAATGCTTAAAAACAATGAAACTGCTTAATGTATTAGCATTCACTTTTCTGGGTAGATAACATAGTTACACTTTATGGACTCTGAATGAATTGATTGTCATAAAAAGTAGTTTACACAGTGTTAAATCCTTACCATATAGTCTTTTATCTCATATTCAGTTTTATGCTGTTTGATGCCCGTTACCTCTGCTTGAAGTCTCACCATTTCGTTTTGCAGGGGGCAGTTACAAGAAAATTGGATACTATGACAGCACAAAAGGCAATCTTTCCTGGTATGGAAAGGACAAGTGGATAGGTGAGATGGATTGATTATTTTCTCTTCCGTCTAGACAGCTGTCTCAAGCTTTGTCCATTCCATTCATTCTTCTTCTCACTTGCCTTGTGTTTGCCGTGATTGAGGATTACTGCTATTGATTTTTCCATGGTTGGACAAAGCTCTACTGCAGTGTTTATTATGTCACCAGCACATAACTGACCACTGGCCCGGCTCTGGCTATTCACACTTGGGAAAATGAAATAGGGTGAGAGCTGTGGTTTCCTAAAGATGTGTCTTCAGTTGATGAACAGAACAATGAATTGACATTTTGTGATGTAGAACCTCAGTTTCAGGGCAATACCTAGAGCCATTTCCAAAGGAATATTCATATTTCCCTTTTTCTTCAAGGTTTCTAGATTCACTTTAGCATTTGTAGGCAATGCAATGAACAAGAACTAAGAACTGGATCTTCTTTGATGTAACATTGGTTTAGTTAAGAGAAACATTCTCTGATACATATATATATACAGCTGAAACCAGATATTTACATACACTTCAGAAAAAAAACACAAAAACCTTTTTTTCTTTACTGTCGAACATTAAATCAGAGTAAACTTTTCTGTTTTAGATCAATAAATATAAACATATTTTTTGTATTTGTTAAATGTCAGAATAAAGAGAGAGAGAATTTTCTGGAATTTTTTTCTGGAATCAGTCAAAAATTTACACTTCTGTAACTGTATCCTTCCACAAGCTTTCTACAATATTTTGCTGGAATTTTGGCCCGCTCCTCTTGACAGAACTAGTGTAACTGGGTCAGGTTTGTAGGCCTTCTTGCTTGCACTCGCCTTTTCAGTGCTGCCCACAAATTTTCTATGGGATTGAGATCAGGGCTTTGTGATGGCCACTCCAATACCTTGACTTTGTTGTCCTTAAGCCACTTTGTAACTAATTTGGAGGTATGCTTGGGGTCATTGTCCATTTGGAAGACCCATTTGCACCCAAGCTTTAACTTCCTGGCTGATGTCTTCAGGTGTTGCTTCCATATATCCACATAATTTTCTTTTATCATGATGCCATCTATTCTGTGAAGTGCACCAGTCCCTTCTGCAGCAAAGCAGCCCCACAACATTATACTACCACCCACATACTTCACAGTTGGGATGGTGTTCTGAGGCTTCAAAGCTTCCCCCTTTTTCCTCCAAATATACCGTTTATCATTATGGCCGAACAGTTCAATTTTTGTTTCATCAGACCACAAGACATGTCTCCAGAAATTAAGATTTTTGTCCCCATGTGCGGTTGCAAACTGTAGTCTGGCTTTTTTATGGTGGTTTTGAAGTAATGGCTTTCTCCTCCCAGAGTAACCTTTCAGCTCATGGTGGTACAAGACTCATTTTACTGTGGATAATGACACTTACCAGTTTTAGCCAGCATCTTCACAAGGTCTTTTGCTGTTGTCCTGGGGTTGATTCGCACATTTCACACCAAAAAACGTTCCTCTCTGGGACTCAGAATCCGTCTCCTTCCCAAGCGGTATGATGGTTGTACATTCCCATGGTTTTTATACTTGCGTATTATTGTCTGAACGGATGAACGTGGGACCTTCAGGTATCTGGAAATTGCACCTAAGGATGAGCCGCACTTGTGGAGGTCCACAATTCTTTTCCTGATGTCTTGCTTGATTTCTCTTGATTTTCCCATGATGTCAAAGAAAGAGGCTCTGTGTTTGAGGTGTGCCTTTAAATGCATCCACAGGTGTGCCACCAATTAACTCAAATGGAATCAATTAACCTATCAGAAGCTTCTTAAGCTCAGAATGGAATCATCTGGAGTTTTCTTTTTGGTTAAAGACACAATAAACTTAGTGTATATATACTTCTGACTTTGATGAAAGTGATAAAAAAATACATAAGCATTGTCCCTCGCTCGATTCTGACATTCTGACAAATGCAAAAAATATGTTATTTATTGATCTAAAACAGAAAATGTTTACTCTGATTTAATGTTTGACAGTAAAGAAAAAAAAGTTTTTGTGTTTTTTTTCTGAAGTGTATGTTAATATCTGGTTTCAACTTTATATATATATAACAACTTTAATTTTAAAAAGAGTTACATAATTACATAAATAGATTAATTTAAAGAGTTAAGGAAAACGAAACCTAAAGTAATAAACGTACTGTATATAAAAAAACATATAAACAAATATTAAAACCATATTAAAATACTTTTTGTTTTATTTTTGTCTGTATATGAGCATGTACGACCAACGTCATTTTAATTCAGGAATTCATATGCAACACCACTTTGCTTATTCTAACTCAGTGTTTTAGCAAGCAGTTTATGAGTTATTACTGGATGGTCAGCAAAATATTATCACAGTGAAAGGGCAAATTACTGGGCATTAAATAAAGATTAAAAATTGGTAACATTCCAATTCCACCTCAAATGGGCTTGGCAGTTCAAAGTCGATTTAAACACCTCTGCACTTTTGTGGGTTGACTCACACGCAATATATTTAGAATATTATTTACCTGCCGTGATGCTCCGTATGAGTCAGATTTGATTGAAGCTCTAATCAATTCTTCATGCTCTGATCCCATTGAGAGCTTTGCACAGACAGCATGACATTAGCAAGATGATACTGCCCAACATCAGAGGAGAGATTTGACCTCAGAATTAGCTTTGGCATGTTTTGGGAGCAGACAACAAGGCCAAGAGCATGGAAAATTAAAGTGGTCACTCAAAGGGAGAGAACCAAAAGTAAAAAAAAAAACCAGGTTTTCCAAGCAAAAAAGAAAAAAAAATCAAAGAGGAGTTTTGTCCCTAAAAAGGTTGTCAAGATTAAGATTATATAATGTTTATACTGAATTATTTTGTTTCACTGAATTATTCAATCCATTATATGCTGTTATATTGAATAATTCTACTTATAAAGTTGTGTACATTATTGGAACAAAATTGCTTTTCATCATAAAAAGACATTAAATAGGGAACTAATACTTAATAGAGAAGTTTTTAGACTTTTCAAACACCAGTGAGTTTAGTAGAGCAAATAGCCATCATTTTATCACTCTCATGATTACTATATTATATTACATCCAGAATGTGGTAATTACATGTCTCTTGTGGAGTTCAAAATACACTGACATTGAAGGTTTAATGATATTGCTGAGCTATATGCAGCTCTAAGTTCAGACAGCTTCCTGCTGTAGTGCCATTTTTATAAAACCTTGAAACCCAGTTTTTCGCTAGCAGCTAATTCACATCCATTTGCTTGCCAATCGCTGCTAATTTCAGTAAAACTCTGTTCCGAGTTGTGACCCATTTATTTACAGCTCGATTTTCATGCCCACAAAATCACAGACATCAGACCATGGAGTCCATGACATCGTTTTTCCATTTTTTGCCCTTGCTTAAAAGACCAGAAAGCAGGGCACAATCCAAATAACCCAGAACCTCCCGAAGGGCTCTCACCCCCCCACACCCCTCTCTCACTCTCTCTCCATAGAGGCTTTCGGTTTAAATCGGCATGAAGGGTGCTATTCTGGAGCCAGTCTCATGGCGGCTAGGTTCTGAGACAGCGAAGCCTCGCAGAATTCCAAAACTGACTTGCGACAAAAAACTTCCAGCTTAACTTTGCGTCGAGCTCATTTGCAATCTCGCTGCATGTTTGCAGCATATTGCCTGCTCGCGCTCCCTCAGCCGCCTCATGGTAGCCCCTGACAACCACTCGAGCACGACTTTCCCTTCCAAATTGCTTTGGCAACGGTTGTGAAGCGGAGTCTCCATGGCAACACCCCGTCCTGATTCTTAGATCAAGGACGAAAGAAGGTTTAGTGTGTAAATGCGTCAAGTGACAGGGCTCTCTAGCTCACACCCACCCACGTCTTGCCGGGCGTTTGCTCAGAAGCGGGCTGGCTCTGCGCCGCCGAGGGTCAGGATGTCACTCTGCACCCATCTGTGCCTTGACATTATGAAAAGTATCAAAACAAACGCTGGCGCCCTGACACTCTGCTGTGCCCCGGGGGCCCCCGGCTCTAACGAGGACACATGTCCCTCACACTCCTCGTCCTGTCCCCGATAATGACCGGCTAGACTGCTGCAGCCGCACCACCTCACCTCCCACTCTCGCCTTCTCGGCACGCTGGCAAGGAGATGTTTGTTTGACGGGCAGAATGCTTCCTGCCAAGCGGGATTACGTTACGGCCCTGTGCTTAGCGCCGGAACTTTGCCAGGTGTCCTACTTAGTATACTGACTTTAGAGCCACCGGACAGCGAATGCGCGGAGCTCATTCACATACATAACAGCTGTTCTCATTCGGGAGGTGCACGCAAAGCTAGTCGCTCTGTGTTGGTGAGATTTGAAAGGACTTAGCATGTTTAGTCATCAGCACGTTCCATATGCTTGGCCTCATCTCGTTAGGTTCTTTATGTACTGACTTGTGATGGAATTTGGAGTGATTCATTTTTTCCCAAGCTGCTTTAAATTGGCCATTGAAAGTACGATGGAGACGTTGTATTTAGGGTATTCTACCGCTCCTACCATTTTTTTTTCCACTGACGACAGTGTTGGTGGCAGTTGGCCTTATTCACTCAGCGATTACTTGCTGCTGCACGTGTTCAGCAAGGCCATTGTTTATCTGTACTGTTAAACTCCTTTTATAATCGCTCGGTTCTTCTGAACCACTCTAGCTGCAAAAGTGGCTTTTGACTTTTGAAGTCTATGGTCATCGTTAATGTGCTTCCAAAGTCTTATCTCTCTAGCCGCTTTCCTTCTGCTGTTTATGTTGCTGTGTGTTCTGCTGTGGTCTGATTCCATGTCCTTTGATTTTTTTTTTGCCCTGACCTATTTCTCTCCTCTCTGCAGGCGATGGCCCTCCGGCAGACCGGACGCTGGTGATCGAGGAGTTTCGTTTTCTTTCCCAAAAGCTCTTTGTATCTGTATCAGTCTTTGCAGGCCTAGGAATCCTGTTGGGCATAGTGTGTCTCACCTTCAACATCTATAACAGCAGTGTTCGGTCAGTAATCTCAAACAATCAAATTGTGGAATATAGATGTGTGTAGTCAGCCATTTGGTACCCTATAGTCCCAGAATTTTAGTGAGCTCTGACCTCCTAATTTCCTTAGTTCTGTATTTTTTGGTTGTACTTGTATGTTGAGTATTCTGTTGAGACTTCTTGCAGAATAATGCATGTTCTGTGTCACTCTACGGACAAGATTTTTTCTCCACTTTGTATAAAATTTAAGAAAGCTACGAATTGATGGCATGGTGTGTTAAAAGGCCCTACTGTCGAATCTGTCTTTTGACAGGTACATCCAAAACTCTCAGCCATACTTGAACAACATTACAGCTGTGGGCTGTGTACTTGCTTTGGCTGCGGTCTTCCCGCTGGGCATTGATGGCCATCCTGAACATAAATCGACGTTACCTATAGTTTGTCAGGTAGTGCAGTTTTCTCATTCTCTCTCTCTGCTGCTCTCTCAATCCCTTTCTTACCAGTTTTTAATGAACTCTTGGTGAACTTGTATATCTTTCTTTCTCCCTCTAGTTTCGTCTTTGGCTGCTGGGCCTGGGATTCAGCTTGGCCTATGGCAGCATGTTCACTAAGATATGGTGGGTTCACACTGTCTTCACTAAGAAAGATGAGAAGAAAGAGAAGAGAAAGGCAAGTCATAAATATAGTCCAAGAAGCAATAATAAACAGAAAATCAGTTTATGAGTTTTTATTTAAGGAGACTGACTGTTCACATTCATATGTGACCCGATCTGCCGTAATGAGTCGGAAGTCGGCGTTCTATTTATTTAGATACGGGCCGATTATTATTATTTTGAAAAACATCAAAAGTATCAATCTTTCTTTTTTGGAGACCAGATTAATTTTGAAGACCTTTTCTTTCATATAAGACCAAAAAAGAAAGATCGATATTTTTGATGTTTTTCAACATAATCGGCCCGTATCTAAATAAATAGAACGGCGACTCCCGACTCATTACAGCAGATCGGGTCACATATGTTTTAATTTGCCACAGGCTTTTATCAACATAAAAAATATGAGGAGATCAAATTTGAAATGTGAAATTATGGCCAATATGACTTCATAATATAACATCTCCAAAAAAGGAAGAAAGGACTCACTCCCTCAGTCTTATTATACTCTTAAATGTTCCTGTTCACATCATTTCACATTTTATTTTAGCTGCATTTCAAACAGGCAGTGCTTACAGTATGTACAGTATTTATACTTATTCGCGCGTCTGCCACCAGATGGGGAATGTATGTGTCTGGTTCTAAAGAGAAAATGATACAGCTTCACACATTTGGAGAGACCCTAAGTCCTCATCAGGCGATTACAACAACTAAGCAATAGTTATGAATATGGATGAGTATTAAAGTTCTTAGCAAAAATCCGACCTTCAGGGGCTTTATTATTTGAGCCTTTGCAAGACGAATCAGGCTGACTTTCAACTCTCTGCATGTCCATGCTGGGGCAATTTGCCGAAGGGCTGTGAGAAGTGCTTGTAGAAAGTCAGATATGCAGACAGAATGTGACAAAAATGGGTCTCTCAAGTTATTTCATGCCATTTAAGTGAACAGGCAGAAAGGAGCATGTGGGAGACAGCTATGTGGTATCCTGTTTAACCAGTGTGATGGCCTGGAGGAGACCGGCAGGGCTGCATTAATGGAGAGAAATGAAATGGAAATAACCCTGCATTTCGAATGGTTCCAGGTTTCTAGAGACTTATATGGCACCACATTCTGTTGCGTATTAATGTAAAATAATTGCATCGTTTATGGTATAAAATGATATTGTTGTGTAATTACAGGAACTAATTATATTACTGTTAATTGTTATGTTTCTGTCCCAAGATCAAACAATCATATACCATTTTATTCATTTCTAAATATAGTACATCTGGTTTAAATACCATGCTGATTGATAACAGATGCATGTTTGGTGCAGTTGGTAGCGTAGCGGTTAGGTCACCGGTTTGAATCCTGGACTAGTAGCGGTAGCACTGAGGTACTCATGAGCAAGGAACCGTCCCCAAGCACTCTTCCCCGGGCGCTGCTCATGTCAGCTGCCCACTGCTCCTTCACAGATGGGTCAAATGCAAAGGTCACATTTCGTTCTGGTGCACTGTGTTGTGATGTGTTTAGTGTGTAGTAGTCGAGACCGGTTTCGAGACCAGTTTTTGAAGGTCTCGGTCTTGTCTTGGAATCGTCCGTATTTGTACTCGATCTTGTCATGAACTCGAACAAAGAGGACTCAGGATTTTATTTCGAGACCACAACTCTGAGAATATTGATTGGATAATGATCTCATGTTTCTAAAATGTGACCAAACCATACTTTATACAGTACTTTAAACCCTCTTATTTTTGGAGTGAGTTTGGTGTTGAATGGTGTTCTGCTTCTGTGGTTTATTGAGTTTAACATATGATGTTATCTGTTGGACAACTGCTTCCAGTGAAATAATTTTCTCATTATAGATATGTAAGAGGGAAATATTGAATAAACATGTTTCATGTTGCTTAGTGTATGTTGTTTGTTCAGCTCTTTTTGAGGGGTTCTTAGGCTTTGCATGTTCCCCTTATTTGTCATGTGGTGTAAAACGTGCATTGGTCCTGTCTCGGTCTCGACTCATTCTCGCCCCGCCCTGGTCTTGGTCTCTGCCCTTCAGAGTCTTGGTCTTGTCTTGATCGCAACACACTCTGGTCTCGTTCAGGACTTGGTCTCGGTTTAGGTGGTCTTGACTGCAGCGCTAGATGTGTTCACAATGACAAATAATTACTCACTTTCGCTATGTTGTTTTTTTTGCTTACAGCACTTGGAGCCCTGGAAACTCTATGCAACTGTTGGTGTCTTGCTGGCAATTGACGTTCTGTCATTGATGATCTGGCAGATCATTGACCCTTTGCACATTACCATTGAGGTGCTTTTATTTTACATTAGGGTTAGTGGCTTATTTGTCTGTCCCTTACACACATTATGAGACTTACTTCTGTCTATCTCCTGAACAGGAGTTCACAAAAGAAGCTCCTAAAGGAGATCTGGATGTTTTGATTCAGCCTCTGTTGGTGCACTGCAGTTCTGAAAAGATGAACACATGGCTTGGTATGCAATCTTCCTTCTATATATGCGGTTTTGCTGTCTTGTTTTCATTTACATAATATTTGTCCCTTCACTGTTGCCAAGGTTCATCTTACGAATCAATTCCCATTTCTGTGACCCTTAGCTTTCTGTCTGTTTTTCAGGTTTTTCTTTCAATGATATTATTGCTAACTATACCCAGTTCTCAAGTGTACTGCCCCAAAGGTCTATAAAAACATTTCTTTGAAAGAATACCCCAAAAAGTGTTATCAACATTGCCTGCATTACAGTTCAGCTCTGCTGACTTTCATGTGTTTAATACATATTTTTGGGCAGAATATTAATTTTTAAATATTTGCCTGCTTTATATATCACCGTATTTCGATGTGTCGACATGATCCCTTTTATATACCTGATGTACTTTGATGTACCACTTGTACCTGATGTAGGCTGTTTAATTTAACAGTCATATCAGGTGATACAGTAAAATGCAGACATGCTGATATAAGTAGTTAGCAGGTCTAGGTACAGGGAAGTGGCAGAATTACTATGTGAATTCACTGAGATAAACAAGAATCACAAAACCAGAACAGAGTCAAGAGAAGAAAAGCTAACTAACAGAAACAAACAGAGGCAAACTTTTGGACAAATAAACCATATATAAAAAAGGGACGATGATATAGGGTGGCCACTAGTGGTGTTTGGGGGAATTACAGACCAGGGGTGCATTTCACAAAAGCATAGTTGCTAAAGTGTTGCTAACCACGTTAGCAAGACAATGTTATGTGCTAATGTAAACTATGTTAATTGCTAACTATGTTAGCAACTATGCTTTAGGGAAATGCGCCCCAGATTGGGACGGCTGATTTCTTTTACTGGTATTTTAATTGGTCCTGTGCAGCTTGCTGTCCATGGCTGGAAGTCTGAAGCTCTGTTCACATCTGACATTACCGTGCAAGTTGAGTGCTCTGATCACAAGTGGGGAGTGGGCAGTCAATTGGATCTCACTTTCCTGCTTTAAAAAGCCAGCTGCTGAAATTTTACACTTTTACATGATATTGATGTTGATTCTCAGTGCATGATCAACGAGTCTTGGGTGCTTTCATACTTACTTAGAGCTGGCCACTTGTGATTAGACCTCTACGGATGCATGTTGGCCAGGCACAAAGAGATGCATTATCGGCTAGATAAAAAAAAAAAAAAGGCATTAAATGGTACAAGCGAGCAACTGTGCAAAATGTTTTGCTGGTTCAAATGTTCTTCTGGTTCACATAGTGGTCTCCACTTTTATTCTTACAGAATTTTGTGCTTTCTCCCTTATAGGTGTGGTGTATGGCTATAAGGGACTCCTTCTGCTACTGGGGATCTTTCTGGCCTACGAAACCAAGTCCATCTCCACTGAAAAGATAAATGACCACAGAGCTGTAGGGATGGCCATTTACAACGTGGCTGTGAGTGCCCCTGCTGGCTGCCGCTCATTTCAGTACTGATAATGGATTCCTGTCTACAGCGTTAAATGCATGAAGCATTCTCATGACATACAAAAGTATGTCTGAGTTAGAATCTAACAGAAATTCTCTTATAAAACCTTGCTGCTTCTTACATGGTGACACTATTCTTGAGAGGCTTTGATTACTGCTGCGGTGCTTTAATGGATGATTTGCATAATTGCCGCCATTTCACCAACTCACCCGCTCTCCCATCCCTAAAATGGGCTTAATGAGAAAACAAGAAAACACTTGGCAAAGACGTGGACAATATTACGGCCACCTGCAGCTATTTTAGTTTTAAATCAGATGATGCATTGCTTCAGATCCATGTACATTGTCACATAGTGTTGTTACACTAATTCAGTGTGTCCATGCGCACAAATGAGAATGCACTGATGATGCAATGGTTGGAAAAGAGGATCCAAAAAACTTAATTATGACTGTAAGAAGCAGGCTGCTTCTCCTTATGTAATGAGCAAATCACCCTCAAAAGTTTAAAATAAATGATAAATATATGCTTTATCTAGGGAAGAATATGCCCTGGGCCAGTAGTGGCACAGTGGTCTGGGAGGGTAAATTGGGTAGTCTTGCGTTAGTGATTGGAATATTGGAAGATTGGAAGACTTAAACAGAAACTAACAGTGGCATCAGTGTGGCAAGACCTTTAAGCCTCACCAGCCTCAGAGCTGACCAGCTGATTCTCCTGTACAATCTGTTGAGGAGTAATCCCAATGAACATGCTGCTATAGATGGAATGTGAAGAGAATTTTGATGCGGAATGAGGTAGTCTACTACATTGGCAATGGAGAGCACGAGCCACAGTTATCTATTCCAGAAGTGCTTTCGTTTGATGGACAGTCGTTGCTCTCTTGTGTCTATCTGCAGGGTTTTTTTTAGAGGTTAGCAGTAAACAGCAGCTATTTTGCACTAATGCTCTCCAGACATGAGTGCTACACTTTGTCACATCCAATTTCTGTCTTTACCCTGCCCTCTGGAAGTGTTTCTATAAAGTGACCTCTCTCTTTCTCCCTCCCTCCCTCCCTCTATCTCCCCCTCTCTCTATTTCTTTATTTTTCTAGGTCCTGTGCTTGATCACAGCTCCAGTGACTATGATTCTCTCCTCTCAGCAGGACGCCTCCTTTGCCTTTGCCTCTCTGGCTATTGTTTTCTCTGTCTACATCACTTTGGTGGTGCTCTTTGTGCCCAAGGTCTGTGAGCCAAAACAGTCAATCCAATGTAATCCCATTTATTTGAGTGCATATCCAGTTCCCCTGCAGTGCTGCCTCTTTTCTGTTTTCTTTCTTTAAAGCATGATTGCTTTGTGTGTGTGTGTGTGTGTGTGTTTGACTGCACTAGGAGGTGTCTGTGCCAAAGGTGGTATGACTGCACGAGCGTTTGGAGTTGAATCTTCTCAAAAAGTGTGCATTTCCAGTGAATATGTCTAGAGGTTGTTTTGCCAGATCTACATTCTTTCCTTTGCGCGTTGCTACGTAGATGCGGCGTTTGATCACGCGCGGCGAGTGGCAGTCTGAGCAGCAAGACACGTTGAAGACGGGATCATCTACCAACAACAACGACGAGGAGAAATCACGACAGCTTGAACGAGAGAACCGAGAACTCCAGAAGATCATTCAGGAGGTACGTCAACCTTGTCATTTTCCTTTCCTCCCATCTCCCTCTTTTGTTCATAAATATAGATTGTCTATTGCTCTCAATTATTATGCATGAGGTGGGGCCATCTATTGAATTTAGGTCTAATCACTTTTTAATTTAAAAACCCATCTATTTTTTGGATATTTAAACTGAGTAGGTGAGGAAAACAACAGATGTTTTCTATTTCTAAAGTAAGGCTCATTTATACCATTTTCGTCTGTCCTCATGTTATACATCAAAATGCATAGACCAAGTTCATTTCAGTGCACCATCTTAATATTCTTTTTTGCCACAGAAAGAGGAAAGGGTGATAGAACTACGCAACCAGTTGGCAGAGCGCCAGGCCCTCCGTTCACGAAGAAACACATCTTGTCAGAACCAAAACCAGAACCACAGCCTCCCGCCCTCCTCTCAAGCAGAGCCTCCGGGGTACTCGCCTGGCCCAGACAAGCACTCACTGCCTCCCTCATTCTCCAACTCCTCCAACCTATATCAGGGCGAGGGGAAACTCAGCCGGAATCACTGCCACAACAGCCGCTTGCCTCTGCTTTATAAGTGAGTCAAGCCAGACTGTTAACAAATTTGAGGGTCTGTGATAGCAAGTTTCAAATCGGTTATTCCTGACTTTGGGCATGGCAACTTTTTAACTCCACTGTTTGTCTCTGTTCTCACGAGTCATGGCATGCTATAAGTCACCACAATGTCCATGGCATCACTCTGCTGTGGATCAAAAGAATTGTATGATTTTGCTTGCTGGTATAGGGCTGGATAATATGTCTTATAAATGATTTCTCAATATTTTTAGGCTAGACTGTGATGCACAATTTATATCTCAATATTTTGAAATCTAAAGCACCGCATAGATACTAAATTTTACACTTTGACGTGTGCAGTCACACCTCTATGATGATTCTAGACCCTGAACATGTCCGCATTAAAACGGTCTTGATTATACTTTCAACAAGAAGAACCAATTCATCTGTCTGGAAGAAACAAGGAACTTGCTTTGGTACATTTGGTATTTTCTCTCTCTTCATCCTCCCTTCATATGTAAAAACACACATCTTACCTACTGTACATACGTCACATACACACTCAGCCGGGACAATTGTCTAGATGGGCATATTTGTGTGAAACATATTTTTTGGAACACCAAAGTGAGTCTCATACCAGAGGCTTAAAATGAAGTTCATTTCATATATCGCCATTTACAGGTTTGTACTAATTTTTGTGTTATTACTGTAATACACTGACAAAGAAAGCACTAATACTAAAATAAGCCTTTAGCACATCACAAAAGTCAATGAGGGCAAGTTTGTGTTAACACAGCCGCCAGTGAATTATAACGTATGCTTATACGGGCATTTAGAGCATTTATCTTGTCTCAGTACGCTAAACCTACGCATGTCCCTTACGTTCACACATACACAGTTGTACTATACATAACAGCTCTGCGTGGTGCTTTTGAGGAAATGAAACATGATAATGTTGGACAGAAAGTGTCACTCTCCCCTCTCTCCTCACTTCTCAACGTAGGGAAATTCCTAATATGACCAGCAAGGTGTTCGCTGGGGGAGTCCCAGTTTACTTTTTTTAGTAAAGCTCTCATTTTACCTCATACTTTGATGTTTGTTCAAATACACAGATTTCACACCTGTTGTATTATTCCTTAAAATAAGACTTCCTAACACTTGTTTTAAACAAGTCTTCCTTCAAGTGTCATATTGCACATACACAGAAATTATACACACAGTTTTTCTGGATAGAAGAGACATATGGAGAAAGCAGATTTTTTATTTGAACAATAATATCCGAACTAATTTCCACACACAGTTTCATTTTTCTTTAGTGTGTCCTTAAACCTTTTGGCTTTTTGTCCATATTAATAGGGTTTTTTCTGAATTTCTATAGTTAACACCTACTTATACATTTCAGATGACTGAAATGACTTGTTGACTTGGCCTTTTTTCTCTTCTATTCTTTCCCCTTTGTACTGCAATATATTTATACTGTACACTGATATTTAACTCAGTATACTTTACACAAGGTCTTTAAAGGTCTCTAACAACGCTAACAACAGGGGCAAAACACACATTTTATTTAAGTCTGCTTTTAGACGGTAATGTATGTACTTAAAACACTGTTTATACTCTGTGAACATTTTTTTCAAATGGGAATGTTTTTAGTTGTACTTTTAGTAGTTCAACTACCATTATGAAATATTAAGGATTATGACTCTTGTAGGAGTTTACTAATAACTTAAAATACATCTTAAAAACGCTCATGCTTTGCTTTGACTAGTATTTTGAGGCTTGAAAGTTCAATGAAGCAGTTAATTCCACAAGCTGGTTGAAAAGGCCTTTCATTATTTTTTGTTTATACGTTTGTGTATTGCTTTTGAATTTGGAATATGTTCATTCTTTATCATTTGCAATCACGTTCCACAACAGTAGCACATAGTCTTGTAAATCTGTACAAAAACATTAACATTAACATGGATAAGGTAGGAAAGTTGCATAGTGCACAATGATGAGACACTTGCACAATACATTTTTGTACTGCCATCTCATAGTATATTCAACAGAGTACATTTAAACTTAAATCTTTACTGTGCACTTTTTAGAAAAGCTAAAATGTGTTTAAAAGGAATATGTAGATCACTCCTTATTCATCTCAAAAATAGCATCAGTTTGAATATTATTTTCTATCAAAAGACAATCATGAGTACTGACAATAAGATGTCCTAAGTGTATTGCACAGTTTGACATTTCATGTTTTCAATGGATTTGTGGTAATATTACATTGTTGCGATGTTAAAAGCTCATTGAGTGCAACAAAAAAAATCTAAATGCTTAGCAGGACATTTAAACATAGCATCACATAGTATATGTTCCTACAGCATGTTAACATGATAATCAGTAATTTAGCTCAGGGTATGTAATTAAATGCTCATCTGTTATCAATTATCAGTTTAATTAACCAGATGTGTGCTCTCAGACTGTAAAAATAAACCTGGGAAAACATTCCATGTTAAATATCAAACTCTTGTATAATATTCAAAAATGTGTTTATCATGTGTATTATGAATACAATACCGAAATAATCTCTAAGCTTTATGCAAACCGTATGGATGTCATGGTTCAATAAAACATTATTTTGCACAGACTTTAAAAGTTGTCTGAAGAACTGAAAAGTATTTCTTAGTTCCCCCTGTCGCCTGTAGGTGGCATCGACTGCACAGGAAAAACTAAAAGGCAGTGAAAATAATCTTCACATCATGGAAGGTGCATCCCCATGTAGGGCGATGTCACGCTTATCTAAACCAGGCGATGACTCATTGTACAACACACAGCAAACAGTGTAATAAACTCATTTTAAACATCAAAACAATGACTTCACGAGTCAATAATTGTAGGAAGTGGCAGGAAGTCAATATCCTCACAAGTACTTTACCGTGTTTGACCATGGGAAGAAAAAGTATGAAGGCTTGGCTTCACACAGCACATTTGTGTCACACATATTAAAAAAGATCAATATTAAACAAAATAAAACACATTATGTTGTGATGCCATTGAATATTTTATCAGTAGCTTTATTGAGTTCAGACAGATTATCAGTTTACACATTGCAGTGCTTAGAATGAGAAGATTCACTGATAACACTTGAGTGAGATCATATTACAAAGCATATTGTACTATGTATTGCACCATAAATTATACATGATATCTTAGCAAATACATTTTTGTTAATGATTTGCTTTACACCCATTAAATAAATATAATAAAAATAAATATGCAAATACATGAACATGCACAAACCAACGTCTTAAATATCTCAGGTCAGCTTTAAGTAATCAAAAAAGGTTGAAAAGTGCACTTTTTGTAGTGAGCTATATTTTAAAAATATTCAGTTTGAATATACAGCCTTAAATGTATATCCTCCCCAAAATAATCATGTAGCTAACAATGAGGTTATTCATTACTTTCTGCATTACCTATTTCTAGGTGGAATATTCCAATATTTTTAACACACTGACCCTAATGGGTTCAGAGCAGTAGTGCTCCTGTTTCTCAGCTTGGTGACCTCATATTAGGCTAGATATTGCACTGTACAAACAGTGAGTAGGCTGAGGAACTTGGCCGCAGTTTCGACACATTGTATCACATGTGCAGCTCCATCCACAATAGTAATGTCACATCCCTCATGTGATTATATTCCACTAATCATTCTGAGAAATACAATTTCTAACGTTTTAACATAAAACATTTAGTTTTTTGCATTTGATAAATGACCAATTTAAGGCACTCACAGCTTAAAGACCCCAAAGAATGTTTTGGAACTGTGATCATCAATGTTCATTGGGTGACTGGTCTCAGTTGACAGTCGGTCACCTTTAAAAAGCATAAAGACGGCTCCCAGGTAGATGTTATCGTACATCTGATCGTCATTGTGCTCGTCGGTGCTGGTGTGGCAAACAGATCTGACGCCTTCGAGCAGATAATTTGGCCTATCAGTAGATGGGGACGCTGGAGAAGACCACAAAATGCTGTAGGTCAGCTCACCGCCATTCTCCTTACATGACACAACGAAAGATGCCTGACTGTAGACAAAATAAAGCCCATTGGATGGAATGGCGATGGTGTTGTCCTCCAGCTCAAGCCCCCCTTGCGAGAAGGATTGGTCCACACCACTCATCCACTGAAGTGTCTTGTTATCATTCATTGGTCCTGAAACTAGAGCAGGAAGGCATTTTGAGTATGCAGCATGAGTGTGTAAAGTCCCTGATTTTCCATGTGGTCTTCCATTAAGAGCATTTTTCCATACAATAGTTAGCAATAAATAGCAATAGAGAAATGGTAAGTGTCAGGTCCAACCTTTCCTCGAAGGATTTCATATAACACTAAAACCTGATATACCTGTTACCTGTTCTATTTCATATAACACTTAACTCTATCAGATATCAAAACATTTCTATATCTATTTCCTGATCAGCTAGAAAAACCTCAAACTGGTTCTTGCTTGAGTGTTTGGCTTGATCTAACGACTAACAGACCATGAAGAAGCAGTGTTTTTATATATATATTGCCAATAATCCTCTCTCTCTCTATGTATATTGCACTTAAATGAGTAGGTAACTTACAATATAACATTTGATGACCGAATTTGATTTCCCCAGAGATGAGAAGAAGGTAAACTTCTCTAATGTAATACAAGGGCACAAACTAAGACGAACAGAGGAAGTAAACTTACAGCGCAAGTGAATGGCAGCCTTTGTATTCTTAGCTATTCTCTGCAGTAGCATTTCCTGTCGATCTGCTGGAGAGAAGATACAGAAAATTATTGTTGTAGCCTTCATACTTGAACATTAAACGTGTGTTCCATTTATGGCTGTGAAGTGATATTTTCTGGATCCCTCTTCTTGTAAGTAGTTGTCTAATTTACAGACTTCTGAATATGTGTGGTTTGAAAGATATGTGTACGGTTTGATGAATCATTCTCAGTTACATACCCGTGGTTGCAGAGGTTTTCTCCTCTGTAAGGGATTCTCTTTGTCCCTGACTCTGTGAACATAGAAACATAAAAAAGATTTTAGTCTTGTTCTTATTTCATCTTGCTCTCAAATCTGTTATCTAATTCAATGTGATTTCTTGTAAGATGCCTTTAGACTTACCGTTAAATCCCACACAAAAAATATAGTTGCTGCAACACAGAGAACAATGAAGGCAATAGCGCCAACTGTCTTCCATGCCCAAGATTTGGAGTGATTCACTCTTTCTACAGTTGTTCTGTAGACATCCTCCATTCCAGCTTCAATGTCTATTGCTGTCATTTTGTAGTTCTCCATCAGGCACTCTTGTTTCCTCTTGTCCTTGATTGTATCAAAATGACACCAGCCTTCTACTGACACTTTAAGCCGTGAACTTCTTTATAATTAGTGGGTATATGTTCTACTCAAGTGCTTCTGAAATAGGGAATAGACTTGCCGTAGTACTATATATGAAAAACAGACGGGAAAGTCCAGTGATGTCAGGGGAGCTGAGAATGGTTTGAAAAGGGAAAGACCATTGTAGAGACACACCGACACATTCTCCCACACCACCCACACACATAGACATTCAGTCAAAGATATACACCTATGAGCACACCGGGGAAATAGAAATAATTATAGTAATAAAAAAAACTAACAAAAAAAACCCCCACACAAACAGAAATTAAAAATGTAATAGTTTCAGAATCTTTGCGAAAGTAAAGATATTTCTTAATATATTTTTAATATATTAACATATAAGCATTACCCATTTGGAAATTTATGCTACACAAATGAAAGTGTTAAACCAAGAAAAACAAGTGTAATCAGATTAAATGTTAGATTATTACCTGTTTAACGAAGGCTAGAAGTAAAAGAGATACAGTGCAGGTTTATTCACTTCATTAGATAAAGAACAACAAATACAAAAACTATTTACAAAGCTTCAAAGCAAATAAAAATCTTTCAATCCAAATGTCATCTCTTGGTAATATCTCCTGGTTATTCTTTCTAGCAGACTGTCTATCACTGTGCTAATGTCACAGGTCCATATCAACATTAGGAGGAGATTATGTTTAGAGATTAAAATTTCAGAAAGTGGAGGCAGGCCAGTAAGTCAGACATCACCAAATGACTTTTGCTAAGTGAGGAACAGGGAAAGAATTAAAATGTATTGCTATATAATATAAGCACATTTGTTAGAAATTCTCAATTAAATTATTCTTCTGTCTTCTGTTTATTTAACTACATATTAAATATTATTCTATATTATTTTCCAGTTTTGCTTTACAGGTAATAATGTAGGAACACGTGCTAAAACTAGACCCTGTTTCTATTTAAGGGTCAAAACAAAAGTTAAAAATAGCATGTTACCTGAGGCCACCAGACCATTTACATTAACCATTAAAAAAGAAGCATTTAGTCTTTCAGTTATGTGAAAATCTCATTACCCTTGTCTGTCAGAGAACTAGTTTTGTTCCTTTTTAGCTTATGTGCTTCCGCAACTGACACAAACACCTCACCTAAATCTGACATCACAGTTGCTTGAAGTGCATGAGACATTAAAATGCTGTTTGGGGAAGTCAAGTCAAAGTCAAAGTAAACTTTATTTTCACCTCTGCTGTAGGCAAGTAGACAAGAGTAGAGAAGTAGATAAGTAAAGAGACAAGACCATGTTGGGACATGTTTGAATGTTGGCCATAACGGAATGAAACACAGACTGTTTGTGGTCTGCTTAAAGTCAGATTATTGTAATATGCTTAAAATATCATTGCATTTGTGTCCATGGTTTTGTATGGTCATGGTTAGTCTGTGAATGAATACAGAAGAATCTGAGAACTATGCTTTAATAAAGTCTTTTCATCGACTTGTAAGGTACCTCATAAAAAAAGAGGATTACATTTTATTTTTTAGAAAAAGTTTTATTGCATGTATTTATAGGATAGGAGTTAAAACTATAGAATTTATTTGTGCATTCTCAGAATGTCACAGGGAAACAAAAACATTTCAAAATGTTTCTCACATACAATGGACATCCCCTTTCATAAGGTACCTGCTGGCATTTTTACTATCTGTCTATTTATCTATGTGGAAAATTGCTCATGGGACACATCTTTTTTTTGTCTAACAGGTTAAACCTGTTATACCAGCAAGTTGAAACACTTTGCATGTTATTTAATCACAAAGCAAGCAATTTCGCTTTAAAGATGATGACGCAACACTCAACCAAGCAAACAGATTTTTTTTTTCATTTCTTTCTCTGGAGAGTTCAGTTATTGAAATCCCAACTCATCTCTTTCTTTTTTCGAGACTTTTCAAGAATGCTGATAAAATCAACGTAGTACAACATACTTTATTATAGTATGTCCATATTATACCCTTTTTTAACAAGTTAAAACTCCACACCACTCCACTCCACTAAACATGTCTTTGAAGTAGTTTGCTGAGAATACCTCTAAGATTAGGCATTTTTGCCTGCTGTTTACCCCTCTATTTTGGTCCCTTTCAGTTTCTCATTAGTATTCCTTATTGCAAATGAGCTGCTGTTGCCCATGCCCCGCTTGCAAGAAAACAAGGCAGATCAGGAAGCGCAAGAAGTTCTACCTGGTGAGTAGAAGTTCTCAGATAGGAGGGTGGAGTTATTCAAATGTCCCCTAAGGTGACAAAGAGTTAGGGGAGAAATCTAAACGGCTTGTTTAAGCACGTGATTTCTGGCATTAGTAAATTAATACTAACACAATTGACCATTTTTGTAATCAAACTTACAGTGTGTTAGAGGCAGTACAGACCTAAATAGATGTCCAAAGAAGAGAAAAAGTGAATATTTCATAATATGGGACCTTCAAAGTGCACAAATGACTAGGAGATATACATTGGTAATAAAAGGATGACTAGATCATGGGATGTTTACATTGTAGAAGAAGTTGTCTACAAATTATTGCATAGCTATCTAAAAATGTTCATGTACTTTTCATTTCTTTCTCTTTCTCTTTCTCTTTCTCTTTCTCTTTCTCTTTCTCTTTCTCTTTCTCTTTCTATTTCTCTTTCTCTCCCCATTCACCCCTTTCTCTCTCCTTCCCCTTTCTCCGTCTACATGTGTGCTTGACCATGTGTCTAAGGGATTCACTCCTAAACCGTTATGGGCACAAAAGAGCTGTCCGTTTGTCGTGTCACTACAAGTAACTGCAAATATTTTCTGAGGTAAATGGTTTTGAGAAGTTAAACTTGATCACCTGATCATATCAGTGTTCTCTGCTTGCTAGTAGACAATCTGATCTAAATGAGTTGTTTAAATGTTTTCTTTCCTCTCCCCTTACAACCTGATGGTACTGTTAGCATATGTAGAATAACTCTTATCTGATGGTGTAAAAGTACAGCCTCTGAAAGATCACAGAGTCAAACACGTATTCAACCTCTGACACAGGATCATTTCACTTTGCATTTCTATGAGACAGGTGTATCATTCTCCTTCATTGTATGTTCTGGTATAACAAATTTGTACATCACAAAACTGTAAGATATCACTAATATCACTAAGGTCCATTGGTCAGATATGGAAGTGTAAAAACAGCATTTAGAGGAAGTCTATGGTAGTACCTTATTCTACAGTCATGCAAGTTTTATGACCATTAGGGAACTGAAATCAACAAGACACTTATGTGACACCAGAATCTGAACAAAAGACCAATTCTATTGTACCTTTTATGATGGTTAAGAGTAGAAGCCTGTCCCAGTTGACAAAAATTTAACATCTGAAAGTTAGATAAGTTCACAACAACAACAAATATTTCCTTAGATACATTCCAAGCCATTTGGATTTGTCTAAATGTAAGTGAATACGAAAGTTCAAACAAGGAGACCTATTGAGCGCCAGCCCGTCCAATCGCATTACCCCTGGTTTTATATACAAGCAGTAAATCTGGCCTTCTTCTCTGCCATTACACCTTCGACTCCCTGTCCTGGTCCCGGGGAAGGGTCCTTCGCCTTTCTGCCTGGTCTCCCAGCCAGATCTGCCGACGACCAAGCGACGGGCTTCCTCCCAAAAACTTTTCACATACACTTTAAAGAAAATTGAAAATATTGTTTTGTCAAATAAATAATTGTCAATCCAAACTGGATGGTTTCCTTGGTTGAAATACTTTTAAATACATATTCTTCTCTGAGTGGCACAGTGAGATAAATTAAGTGCAATATGTAAATAATCATAAAAACCATTAAAATAAAAAGATATATAAATAAACCCATAAAAAAAGAACCTTATCTGTGAATATAATTCATAGCATTTCTAATTCATAGCCTTGTGTGGGCTTGTGGAGGCCTTCAAGTAGAGAAGTAGAATCTTAGCCCACTTAAATGGACACACTGTAAGGGCAATGTGATATTATTTCTGTGACATCTGTAATTTCAGGAGAGTCCTCAAATACTATTGTACATAAATCACTTTGGCAACTTCAAAATATCCAAGATAGATTTTCACACTGGATTCTTTTTTAATCAAAAATCTCAAAAATCAACAGTGCAAGACAAAAGGGAAAGTTAAAAACCCCTGCAAAACTGTGGAAAGTGAAAGTGAAACTATCTTTTCTGCCACAGTTGTTAGTACCTTTAACGGTCTAAGACACATGAAAGCACTTGCACAAATTACACTGTGCAGACAGTGTTGGGGTGGGGGGTGTTGGGGAGAGAAGTTAAAAAGCAACTACTAGAAAAAGTCTACTACGTTGAGACAAAAGATATGACTGAAGATAAAAAAATTCCTAGTGACTCAGTGAAGTCATTAAACCTTTTTTTCCCCACTAGACCATGGTTGGCTTAAATATGGAATAACTACACACAATCACACACTTAGCACATATTATTTTATGCTTTCATGCTTGAATGGATAATAATTAATGTATTCTGACTATGCATAATTAATGCATGAATACATTAAAGGTCATACAATATATAAATGACTTAATATGTAAATATACACTGCCCTCCATAAATATTGGCACCCTGGTTAAGATGTGTTCTTTAGCTTCTAATAAATTCAGTTTTTTTTCTAAATAATATAGGACCACAATGAAAAAAGAGGAAAATCCAACCTTTAATTCAAGCGCATTTATTCAGTGGGAAAAAAATCCCACATTAAGAAATAATTCTTTTACATGTGTGCCACAATTATTAGCACCCCTGATGTTAATACTTTGTACAACCCCCTTTTGCCAACAAAACAGTACCTAATCTTCTCCTATAATGTTTCACAAGATGGGAGAATACAGAAAGAGGGATCTTTGACCATTCCTCTTCGCACAATCTCTCTAAATCCAGTGACGACCCATCTTCAGCTTTCGGGCAGAGGCCACCAGATTTTGATTTAAAATGTCCTGGTATTTCAAAGCATTCATGATGCCATGCACCCTAAGAAGGTTCCCAGGGCCTCTGGAAGAGAAACAGGCCCACAGCATCATCAATCCTTCATCCATCACCACCATACTTCACAGTGGGCACGAGGTGCTTTTCTGCATACTCATCTTTTGTGTTCGGCCAGACCCACTTAGAGTGTTTGTTGCCAAAAAGCTCTATCTTGGTCTCATCTGACCAAAGCACACGGTCCCAGTTGAAGCCCCAGTACCGCTTAGCGAACTCCAGACGTTTATGATTGTGGGTGAGAAAAGGTTTTTTCCGTGCATGCCTCCCAAACAGCTTGTTGGCATGTAGATAGCTCCTGATGGTCGTTTTGGAAACTTTGTGACCCCAAGATGCTACCATTTGTTGCAATTCTTTAACAGTGAGCTTTGGAGAACTTTTTATTTCTCTTACCATCCTCCTCACTGTGCGTGATGGCAAAATAACCTTGCGTCCTCGTCCAGGCTTGTTTACCACTGTTCCAGTTGTTTTAAACTTCTTAATGATTCCTCTGACAGTAGATATGGGCAGGTGCAGTCAAGTGGCTATTTTCTTGTAGCCATTGCCTGACTTGTGATGGTCGACACACATCTGCCTTACTTGAATGGTGTGTTCCTTTGTCTTTCCCATGTTGAAGAGTGGATAAGAGAAATGGCCTCTGTGTCACATCATATTTATACCCCAGGGAAACAGGAAGTGATGAATTACTAATTAAATGTTCCCAGATGCTCTGATCAACTTTGTAAACTACTGTAGAAATGACAGAGATACTGCAATTACATTTATTTCCTAGGAATTGTTAGGGGTGCCAATAATTGTGGAACAGGTGATTTTATGAAAAAAAAAATCTTAGTCAGGGATTTTTTCCCCCTTAAAATTCACTTGAGTTGAAGGTTACATTTTTCTACAATTTTCAATGTGAGAGTATGCTTCTGCAATAAAAACTGAATTTATTAGAAGCTAAAGAACACATCTTAACCAGGGGTGCCAATAATTATGGAGGGCAGTGTATATTGGGTTAAGTTCAAAATTACTCATACTTTTTAATTTAACCAATAGGTTTCCTCTGGCTGGAAATGATATGCATGTTACAGAAAGTATAGTAAGTCAGACATTGTGCTTGATTTTTTTTTTAATATTCTTACAAAAATGTCCACAATTATACATACCCCTTGAAATTGTTGCAGATTTTTTAGATATGCAAGTTTCTGTACTACTCCAAATGGTCTTGGCAATTTGTATCATGGATAAATTGAGAACAACAGATGCAGCAGTCCTCTAGTCAGACACTTTTCAGCTGCGTGTCATGGCTAAAGCCAAAGAGCTTAGTGAGGATCTTTAAAAACCCTAAAGGTAGACTCTCCCATGGACACTGCACAAAGCACTTACCTTTGCAAAAGCTGACCTAGACAAAGACAAAAGTTTGTGGTTGGATGAGATGAACACGGAATTGTTTGGACACAGGGATGTATATTTGTTTGCTGAAAGAAAGGAGAGGCATTCAACCCTAAAAACACCATCCCTACAGTCAACCATAATGGTGGCAATGTAATGCTTTAATGAGGTTTTTTAGCCAATGGCCCAGGCACTCTTGTCAGAGTAAGTGGCATGATGAAAAAATATGACTATATTAGGATTCTGGATGGAAACATCAGGCAGTCTGCAAAAATAAATTGAGCAGCATTGGACCTTCAAACAAGACAATGATCCAAAACATACAGCCAAAGTTGAAAAGGAATGGTTAAGAGAAACTAATTTCAGCATTTTGGAGTGGCCCAGCCAGAGTCCAGACCTGAATCCCCTTAAGAATCTGAGGATGGAATAGAAGACCACGGTCATGGCGAAGAAGCTTTCAAACCTCAAAAACCTGGAGATCACTGCAAAAGAAGTGGGCCCACTTATGTCTCTAGCACAGTGTCTTATTTACTATTCTGTTACATGCATATACTGTGTAGTTTCCAGTTGGAGGAAAGCCATTGGCCAAATAAAAAGTTCACTAAAAATAGAAATCTGATAGGCATATGAATAATTTTGGGTATATATATATACTAATACATTTCATATTATTATTATTATTATTATTATTATTATTATTATTATTATTATTATTATTATTATTATTATTGATTGAATATTAAACTCATTACATATTTCAGTAACCCGCGTTGCAACACATTTTTGAACCGAAAAAACCCCCAACAACAACACTAAGAGAAAAATTCTGCGAGTACAGGAGCTATTACCTACAAACTGTATGACCTACAGTCATCATGATACACCACATCGCCCTCCACAGGATGTATAATGAGCTGCAGTAAACTACATTTACATTTCAGCATTTTAGAACGCTAAGTAATGTCTTACTTCCACAGTTGTATATAATATATAGCCAATACACATACATATACATTATATATACTGGGGAAAAATTGGGAAATATGTATATATATACACAGTACATATCCCCAATTTTTCCCCAGATTTTTTGTTATGTTCAGTGCCTATGTCAAACGACCAGATGTGTCTAACAATGTGTAGCTCCATCTAATGTGACATTAACTACAGGGTAAACAATGTACCCTCAAAGGGTATGCAAAGGTGATTCTAAGATTAACCTTTAGAAAAGCATGAGTGGGGAGTATCTGAGGTTGCATTAATGTGGTTTAGTTTGGATGCTAGGATTCCTCATCCTCCGCCTCGCAACCCTTGCCGCCTTCTCCCTGTACCACAACTCTCCACAGAGGAGCGTACATTAGCCTACACGTAATACTTTCACAGCTTCTTTCCGTTCTGGTGTTAGCAGCACCTTATGCTGTAAAAATATCCCAGTTTCCTCTCATTCTATGAGAATCTTCTGTGACTCCCTCTTACAGGGGATTTTAACTGCATCTCCTTCTAAACCAGCTTCTCCCCCTCTACAGCTAAATGCAAATAAAGTCAAACATATTGGGACAGTGAACTCCCAATGTGGTTACTATTATTTTCTATTAGTTATATTGTCAAATCTAAGACAATTATGTTAATATGAAAGTGTCTTATCATGGTTATTTATTGATTATGAAGATAAGCACTATAGTTAGTTATGCATATTTAAAAATGTTACACTTAGAATAAATAAACAAATAAACCAATTAATTACAGATTTAATTACAGTTTAATTACAGATAAGGTTGCATATTCTTAGGATAAATTATCAGTTTTGTCAGTGCTATATTTCCTCAACATCCTCCTTATTGAGTATTGTTTTCATAACAGCTTTCAATTTTTGATTCTCTTAGAATTTTTTTTTAGTTCTGTGCCCAAATAAATGTAAAGATCCCCCATGTAATAACAAAGAAAGGGAAAAGGAGAAAAGAAAAGCTATTTTTATTGACTATCCATTATACTATTAATATATGCAGTTTGTATGTTCTGTGTATGTATTACTAATGTATGTAAGTAATCTGTTACAGCTCTATTACTTAGCTTTTACTTGAATATTGTAGGTAGTTCAGTAAAGCAAAGTCTCTAAAATGGCTGGAGGTTTAAAAGATTAAGTCAGAAAAGTAATAATAATGAAACAATGCATTTGACTGATGACTAGAAATGTTTCACTATGTAATTTAAATGTTAATAACTTCTAAATTTTTACCAGTCTTATAACAAACCTCTAGACATTTGTGTAGATTAAAAATTTAAGATTGAAACAAATGAATACAAAGTTAATAAATTAATCATCCCTTTCTAGACCAGCTGAAAGTTCTTGAAAGGGGATGCACTAAGGAAAAGACCAGCAGAAAGACACAGGAACGTAATGAATTATGTTTTATTCCATTTGTAAGCTACCGATGAAATCAGCCAGCATGAAGGTTAACCAATGATGGAACTGTGCACCTTGAGCAGGGCTGTTGAGTTTCCTGTGTGCCTGCATATAGAAACCACTAGCTCACAGGAAGTGATGTGGAGGACAACAAACAAGCAAACAAATATCAAATAAAGGTCAGTTTCAAACACTGTAATAGAGCATCCTGCTGACACATAATGAAAACTCTCATCCCACATGCTCTTTTGTTCACAGGTAGGCAAACTTTACATTTTGTAATTCTTGAAATGCAATTTTTGCTTCGATATCCTTATATGGGTCAGGGACCATACATTGAAGAGGAGAATTTTCTTTAACTAGTCTCTGTCATGTCAGACAGCAGATATTGCTCTCGGTTCTAAGTTTAGTCAGAGAAATCAATTTTCTGTTGAGAAAAATCCCTGATAAGTGTTGGTTCCTCTTGCGGTCAGTCCCAGCATCGGGCTAGTACTCTAACCTAAGGAGAAGTATTTTTTATACTCCAAAAATAGCAGTATGAGAATAATGATGCTTGGAATTTGAGGAAGTATTGTGGCAGAAAGAAAACTATGTGATATTTTTTTAAGCTTCCAAACAAGCCTTTTAGACCATGTGTTTTACTTTGCCTTCTGCCTAGCCTCTATGCACAAAAAGGGCAGAGCCAACACCCCTGATTTGACATCATCATTGATTTGAAATATAGTGAGATTTACATATGCTGTAAAGTGAAATCATTGCTCTTATATAAGAACAGAAATTAATGTATGACGTGACTGTACTGCTCTATTTACTTTAGAAATGATGATTTATACGCCAAATAAAATGTTACTGGTTACTGTGGCTATAGTCTGGGATATTTCTTAAGTTCAAAAAATCTACATTTGGTCATAATAATTAGCCTTGGATCATCATATGAGTCACACAATTGGTGTTTCTTTCAACAATGTATTGTATCTTTTAAACCACAGTTCTATTGGTCAAACAAAAATAACAATAATTGTGCTTATTTTGTTTAGTTTTTAGCCCATTTCACTGGGCGCGTCACATAAATATGTCTCTATGACATTATTTCTAGAAGTTAAAGATAATGTACGCCACACGTGTTCACGATTGTGTACTCCGTCTAAAATCATAATAAATAAATTACTGTGCAGTCAGTCGTGGATCAGAGCAAAATAAAAGATGAGGGCCCCAATAATCAGTCCTGAATCACACTTTCATGATCTTGTAGTGCCATCGTGTGGTGAGGATCAATAGTTGAGTAAATATCAGATGCTTAGGAGATTTAGACAGCACTTCTAAATATATTAACAATAAACAAAAAGAAAGATACCGTTCAAAGATATTGTGAGAGTAAGTGCAGTGCTGCTCAATAAAAGGTCTATTAATTGCACAACAATGCAGTATACTGTTTGAAAATGTTTATTGCAAATACATTTAGTTGTCACACCGATTTAAAAACATAAAAAGAATGTTAATTCATTTAAATAAGTAACATAAATAGCTAATTCACCATTCACACTCTGACCTGTTAAGAAAATAAAGTTGTCTTATAAATGTTTAACATTTTCATTTGAAATAGCATAACATATTACAGACTAACCACTAGGGGCTGAGAACAATTCACCAATACTTAATTACACATTTTATAGATATACATTACAGTAATATCATTACAATTCTATACTTTTGTACTTTTTCCTGAGCTTTTTTGCTTATGAGGAATCTTTGCTTTTACTTAAGTACGGGTTTTAGGAACTCCACTGTACTAAACACATTGTCATTTACACAAGAATTTACATGATACCAAATGGTGTAGTTTCTTAGCTAGTGGATATAAAATTCAAGACAACCTGTGTTTTTCACCACAACCATCAATTTCTGCATTTTGGAGGTGAATCTTTTTTTTCTCTTAGTGCCACTTCCTGGAGGCAATGAGATTTAGATCTTGCATAATTTTGTACATTCAGATCCAAAACTACTATAGCTCTCTCAAAGTAGATTGATCATTTCTAGACTACATAAATCAAAAGCAGAAAAACCCCTTTTCTATGCCTAATTGTTCTTTTGTTTGGTAAGTAAGAAAAGACCCCAGTATGTTTTGTCTGCTTGTTGTGAGTACACTGCAATTTCTGGCATCATGTTCAGTTTCACAGTTTCACCTTCTTTCAGACGGATCACAGTAGACAGGGACATTGTGACATTGTCGTGCTGCTCAACCTGAATGAGTATGCGGCGTTGTTTGTTAGGTATGTTGTCATTTGCAGACAAAATAATAATACCCTCATATTTTGGTTTTATGATTTTTGCCTGGGCATAGATGAAATAGAATCCTCCCACTGTGATTTTCACGGAGTCTTCCTCGAGAAGGAGCGATGTGTTCTTGCAGAAACAATTAGGGCTGTGCTTCCAGGTAGCGCCATCACCTGTTACAGACCAAAACAAAACAAAATTCAAACTGATTTTCTTATTTACCATGACTTTCTGTCAGTTTTTGTCTTTTCAGCCCTTACATGCGATAATTAAAATTTTCATGAATAAAAAAGTGTGTATTGACCTGTACCACTGCATGCATAGTGGTCTAGTCGGCCTTATGTTTAAACCTGGAAACACCGTTCAATATCTGATTAATTATGTTCCATTGGTGTAGGCCCTCGCCATGAACCTAACCACATCTTAAACTGTGTGAACTCCCACAGTGGATAGGCAGTGAAGCGGATATTGGGGAGCAGACCTTTAAAGGATCGGTTCCTCCCCCCCAAGTACTCGGGCACACACATTTACACTTGTCTTTTTTCCAGAGTGATTCACAACGCCTCTACAACTTGAGGTTAGATTTTCTTGCGGTCACCTAAAATGATGCATCAGTTTCTGAGACAGTGTGAGAGATAACTCCACAATCATGCTTCAAAAAATTTGAACAAAAAAACTATGACTGTGCTAGGACTTCACATTCAGTTAAATGCATTCCACATTTTGAAGGTCAGTAGCACTAAATAACATGCATTAGATTTGTGTTTCCCTGAGACAAGGAGTAATATGAAAGTAGAAACTGTAAGTCATTAAATTATTTCTCAGATATTAGGTTTTATATCAGCACAGTGCTGATTTGATTTCTTTGAATCCAGTATTATTTGAATCCATATAACTTTACTTTTAGGCCGCACATTAGCTGTGTTTATTTTAAGTTGAATTGCACGTGTGGCACTTCCTCATCAAAATAGAGAAAAGGGACAGAGAACTGAGGTCATCTGGCAAATGAAAGTCCCTAGCTGCTTGTTGTTTCGGTGAGAGTGTTTGTAGTCAGAAAGAGAAATCTTACCCCTAATAAGATGGACATGGTTTGTAGATGTCTGATCAGAAAAGGGACCTGAAAATACAACCAAACATTCCATTTTTTAATCACTGGCCTGGCAGGTTCTTTTATCAACACTGACGTTGTAGCTGGACATTGTCACCATTACATGGCATGAAAAATAGATCCTAAAAGTGTGCTGGGATCACCGTGATTGGTTTTATTGTTTGACTATATATATATGAACATTTCGTATCACATGGAAGCTCAGTGTGAGATCTACTTTGCCTACCAGATCAAAGTTTGTTAAAGTGCATTTAGAAACTGTCACCAATCGTGTCATTTTCTGTTATCTGTCATAGCTGCCAGTTTTGGATGGGTCAGTTTGAGTGGTGGGCCACTTCTGCTCAAACAGTGATGATGAAAAGTTCCAGTCCTGTCCAGCTTCTTCTGCATCATAACGCCCACTGCCATGTCAGTGGCACTACTGATTTGAACATGATCACCCACCCAAATTCTTTTCTGATCTGGCAAAGATTCATGACCAGTCGACGTAGGTATAAGATAGACATAAAGGGACAATTTCCCAGTCGAGGATTAAGCCTAGTCCTAGACTAGCTTTCAGTTTGAATGGTAAATCTCCATTGGTACTACAACTTAGTCCAAGACTAGACGTAATCCATGAGCAGGAAACCAGCCCAAAGTTGTTTTTATGTTGAGAATGCTTTACTAAAGAAGCCCAGTGTTCAGGTTTGTCCATGTCATATGCTAAAATGTTCTAATAGATTCAGTCCAGAAACTCACACTTGTTTTGTTACACTTTTGAACCCTTTATACATTAATTTTGTTTCAGATAAAAATTGTTTCACACTGGCATCTGATCGGATTCAAAAAGAGATTATCTGAATATTATATAGTTGTCTGCTCAAAAGTATTTTAAGTATATCTCACTTTAGGATGATGAGATTACAAAGGACTGACTGAAACTCATTTCTCACCTTCAAAGACAGGAGTGGTTGTAGGTGGATAACCTTAAAGACAAATACATTAAGTATTCATACCATATTCAATGTTACACAAAAATATGTGCTGATATTCAAATTTGAAAAAATCACAGTCATTCAAACACTTGAACACACATTTGGCTCATGTTAAGAATGTTGTTATATTTCAGTGATAATCCACATTCAATTAAAGTAAACTAATTAACGCAAGATTTACTACTTGGCTCAACCTTTGTCAGCATGATGCATCATGAGTTTCATGCATACCTTTCAAAGCTGAAATCTCTCCCATTTTATCCTGCTGAGAAACAAATGCAAGTTGGTTTATTTTGGGAACAGGACACGTACATAGCCAGCACCACATAGCACATATCCAAATTTTCCTTGCTAAGAAGATCATACATGTTCAGCAGGTTCTTCCTGGTTATTTAATGGGTATAAATGATATGCCACATTGGTTTGATCTTAGTGTACTCAGACCTTTTAATGGCCACAGAGTAGGGTAATTCCTGTCTTATTGTGTTATATGCAGATTGGAAAAACCAGGTTCAGAAAGTAAAAATATGGTCATTTTAATTTTTTCTCTTTCAAAAGTTGAAAATCTATGATGCTGAATAAACTGTGAGCCTCATAGTACTTATTGTATGTTAAATCCATCATGTCATGGTGAACTTGAATTTGTTTCTGTGTGAACATACAAAAGGAAAACTGGACAGGACATTTACTTTCTGAAACAGTACTTGTGCACCTCTGCTTTCCACAAATCGAAATTTTACCTGGCTGTGGGATTTGGTCTCTGTAGCAATCACTATAGCCATAATTATCATGGCAACTGACAGCAAGAAACACCAGCCCAGCAAGAGGGTGAATCTGATGGTGCCTTGGGAATTCATTGTTCACTAAAATCAAGACAAAGACAGTAACTAGGAATGAAAACCACATCATCCACTTGTAAAAACTTAATAAACAAATTGTCTTTTTTCAGCACTAGAGAATCTCTACAATTGGAGTTCTAGCCATGAAAATGGACAGTGTACTACAGTGTTATAGAAAGTAGAGCTGTAGCAATTCTCTGATGTGGCAATACACAAGAAGGCTAAGACCTCATTGCATCTGGTTTTCACCTTCAAGGTGAATTCCCTTGTGTGCTGCACACCAAATTCACCCACAGGTGACTGAAACGTTCTACATTTGATTACACAGCATAACCACCTGGCACACATTTGTTTTTCTAGGTCTTTGGGAGCTCTTTACATAGTTTTGATTTCTTTACAGTGTGGGTGCATTATCTTGTTTCGAAATACACAACTATTTCTTGGGAATGTTTGTGTAATTCCACATAATAAATGGAATAATAAACTGAGTAAAAACAGTGTTAAGAGGTTTTGCAGTACAAGCTAATCATCTGTTACAGTGACACTTTCCCTTTTATTTAATATAATTAAAATGATCAAATCACATCCAAAATATTGTTATTACAGGCAATAATGCCATGCTACTTTCTGAAAAGTAGCATGTGCTCAATTGTGCTTTTACTCTTATTAATTATTATAAGTATTTAAACACTTAAAATAGCTCAAATATATTCATAAAAACAATGCATTGTATTACATTACTTTAAAAACCTCCATCCAAATGTGTCCACTCAAAGTGCCCAACGTACATCACTAATATAGCACTGCTTTTAAAATATAATCTTTGTAAAATTGTAGTACACTATTATGTAATGGTAATGACTTAATGTCATGCATCCCCCATGTTCTGCTGTATATTTTCAGGTGTTAAATCCTAGAAGAATCAAAGATTTTGAATCTGGATGACCTCAGTGACCTAAACATTTGTCATGCATGACACAAACATGATAATGAGTTTAATGTTACTGAATTTTATTATATGTAAATATATATCTGATAATGGACAGACTGTACTTACCTCAGTGTGGACTGTAGTGTAAAGACCAATGAACTGATGTCTTCTTGTTCCAGTGTCACACATCAGCTTTGCACACAGGAGTTCCCCTCTGCATTCTCCCTCCATGCAGAGTACTCTCACACTCTCTCTCTGTCTCTCTCGCTATCTCTCTCTCTCTCTCTCTCACACACACACACACACACTCTCTCTCTCTCTCCGTCTCTCTCTCCGTCTCTCTCTCTGTCTCTCTCTCCCTCTCTCTCTTACCATCTCTCTCCCCTCTCTCTCTCTCTCTCTCTCTCTCTCTCTCTCTCTCACTCTTGTGCTATCTCTCTCTCTCTATCTCTCTGAAGCTAGTGGTTACTGTGGTTGGAAAGGAAAAGCTGAATAACTAATCACTGGTACAGCATCTTCCTATTCATAACAGTCTTAAAGTTATCATATCTCAGTCTTTATAAACTATTAGTCTCCGAAATTTAGACATGTGTAAAATTCCTTCACATATTTCACTACTTTTCCAAAGTACCTGAAGTGCAAGTGTTTCCATTTTCTATTTTATGTCAGATATTTAACACAGAATTCATAACAACCTGGTCACTTAAAAATGAAAGATAATGTCCTTATTTACCATGTACTATGGCATTTATTAATGCTGTCTCAAAACAGTGAAAATACAATGAAATGCCACAAACTTTTCTAATAGTGCTGAATCCACATCAGCCTTGTTTATTGGATTGTAATGAGAACATGCAGTAAAATACATTTACATAGGTAAACAGGAATGGAATTCCATCATTTTCCATTGGAGACGTAATGTTGAAATGTGTCTTTCATGTCCATGGTGGTATTCAAGAAGTGCTAGATTTTTATGGGAGATCCCCATTTTACCCACGTGTACTTTCCTACAGAGACACATATGAGTTTACACCAACAGGCCTTCCCACACGCGCATATATATACACACAAACAACACACAGGGTGGTGCTGTCCCCACAATGTTCTAATCTTCAGGATCGCCATATAAAACCACAAATATTTAGATTAAATGGCAATTAGGTTAGTTAGTTTAGCTCCTTCTTTCATGCTGTTGCATTGAATATTGTACCTAAGTGTATATGACTATATGGGGAAAAATACACTTTAAAATACTATTAAGAAGAAAGAACAGCAAAGCATACACTTTACCATTTGAACAATTTATATAGGTTTGTATTGGTTTAAATGATGCCATCTGACATAAGACTTCCTTGTCTTTTAATATTTAATTGCAAAACAGTAGTATCGATAAAGACCAGCACTACAAATAAGCACCTGCTATTCAGGGAAGATTGAATGCTTACAGGTGAAAGCAAAAAGAGCACGTGGGTTGAACATGTTTGTCTGGAAATTTTTTGAAGGCCTGTAGTTTTTTTCAGAAGTAAGCCTCTCAGTGCAGACCAGAGAGTCTTCATTTTCATTTGTAGGGGAGGGGGAACGAGAAACAAAGATGGAGAGGACATAAGAACTAGAAGTGTTGATATGTGAAAGTTGTGCAACTCCAGCAACGTAGACAGAGCAGGTAAGGTGACATTCCTCTTGCGGTTAACTGTAGGATTGAACTGCTCTCTGTATTTCCCCACTGTGCATGCAGCATTTTCATAGATGAATTTAAAAGAAAAACCCATGCCCATGACTACATTTTAAGACTATCAGGATGATTTAGATGTTTTAGATACGATTTTTTTTAGATGTGTTTTTTTGCTAATGCGCATCTCACGAGCTCTGATTTTGATGTTTTGAAAGATGATAATGAATATGACTGAATATGATTTTTAAAGAATGACAGCACCAAAAGCCTGATCATTAGATCATTGGTTTCTCCACTTTATTTTGCATATCCAATCTGTACCCAACAGTTTTAGAAACCCAAACATTAAACAAATTATGAGAGCTGCCTTGTAGGGTCTTCCAATGTTGTGTGTCTCAGTGGTCAAATTCTCAGTTTTTCCAAGGAGCTAATAGTAAAATGCAAGGTTTCAGCATTGATCAGAAATGCATTTATGTGTCTAATTATGGCTCATGCTAAGGTTTTGGAGCATATTACATATTTCATCTGAATAACAGTGTATCTACATAATATCTTTACCTGCTCAGGCAATTCATTGCAGTTTGCAAAATTCTGAAAGAAGAAATACATACTTTATGGAACTGGATTTTTGCTTCAAATAAAATCAGTATCACTGTGAATAAACAGGTAGTGTATTTATCCTTATATGTAAACTTACCCTTTTTCCGAGGTGCTATTATGAAATTGTCAATGATTGCAGAGCTTTCTAATTTTGACTTAAATGTTTCCACCACTTCATCTGGAACCTTCTCTTCACGTGCTATGAATACAGATAGAGATTATTTTAACATGTACACATATATTAATGCATACAATAGTTTAGGACGGTGTGTGCAGTGCCATACATTTATGAATGTCACATATCATGCTAATCAACTTAATATCAATCTATATTTGGAATTAATAAGGGAATTTACAATGACTTTACAGTCCAGCCCTTCATTTACTAATTAACAGAAATAGAAAAATAACTGTCACTTTAAGATTGTCTGACTGACCAAACAACATGATTCTGAGGAAGCTGTCTTCTGGAAGGAATTTGAGCAGCATCAGACACGACTGGCATTTGATCCACTTTCCATCCCATGCAATTCCAATATTTTCAGCTGGAGTTGAATGCATCAAGGAAGAAATTCATTATTGAAATTTTAATGGATCTTAAACACAGCTAATATATTGTGACTGTGTTATGATTACTGTGTTTAATATAAGTATATCAAGGATCTTACCTCCTTCTTTCATAAGAGGATCAAATTCTGGGTCAATGTGGTAAGTCCAAGCTCTGTTGTTACACTCATCTCCCCTGTGGAAAATATGATCGTTTAGTTTACTACCTAAAACACTGTACTGGAAGAGTTGACTAACTAATTAACTAACTAACTAACTAACTAATCAGAATATTAGCATTATTAAATTTATAAAATTATATTTATAAAAATGTTGAAGCACTGACACTAAAATGAGCTGACATAAATATAAGTATAATTCAGTAGGCCTAACTTTTAATGTATTCCGAAGTAATAGCTTTTAGGTCCCACTAGAGGACGATATGAACTCTAACGATATAAACCTTGTTTAGTAATGGTTAGTTTTGAGAAATCTAAGTCTGGAATAACATATACATCACTGGGAACGTGTACACAAATATTAAAATGAAAAGAATGTGTTTTTGTCTATGCATGAAAAGGGACTTGTTTTTAATGATTTATTTCACATTCTTACAAACAAATAATTTTATTGGTTGCTTGTTCCATCACTCACTCTCGCAAGGCTGCAAACATTGTGAAAGTGTTATTGGGCCCCTTCCTCAGCTCAGTTACTGCGCTGTCTACCGGCTGATACGAGGCGATGTCAGCGTCATCCCATGACGCTACGCCAACATAGTACCACTTGCCTAAAAACTGAAGCGAGAAACAACATAGTTCTGTCCCTTTTAATTTTCTTTAGCTTTTTGGGCTAAGCATGACACTGTTACTTTACTTTCCAAACATTTCAGACAACAATTTACCAATTTCAATTATCTGAAAAATGTTTTTTACATCAAAAACATTTTGAAAATGTACATAAGACTAGTCAAATATATGTATAAAAGTATCAGTCACCGACTGTCAGTATAGGATGTTCCTCAGTCGCACCCACAATGGTCATTTCAACACTTGAATGGGTGTTTAACACATTTACGTGGATTTAGACAAAACACAATGATGATTGTCCGCTTAAGCTGACATTGTGCACCAAAGAGTTAAATGCATTTATCAGATCCTAATGTTCTACAGCGGAATCTCCTGCACATATCCTACCTGATCTGTAGTTAGGACTTGGCTGGACAGAGGTCCTGGAGGAAGCCATGGGACTAGAATCTGTGCCACAGTATACATATAAGCAAGAAGTTCAAGAAACATATTTGCTGTTTAGCAACACTTGTAGAATACAGAGAGAGACACACGTCCAGTGGCAATAGACCATAGACTGACTGTGTGGGTCATATCGACTTTAAATAGGATACAGGGTTCATTCACCTTCAAAATAATGCTACTAGTCATTTTACCAAGTTAATAATTGCCAGCAAGTGGATTTAGGCATTTTCACAGTAACAAGAAGTGTAATTTTGTGCAGGTACAAAATTGTTTGTAAATGTGTTTTCCTGATATTCTTTTCTTAATTCCTTATTCTTTTCTTTCCTTGTGATGCTAATCATTAAGTGCGTTTGGAGAAAACTTGAACAAGCAATAAATATTATTTTGCTGTCCACCAAATGTCATTTTGTCCTTTTTTGCTCAGTATCAGGGTTGGACTTTTACCCTGAAATTAAGTAATAATGACAGATCACAATGTGACTTTAAAGATCTCTCTGCAATGTGCATGAACTGCAATTGATTAAAACTGTGTTTCATAAGAAAGTTTTTCAGTTTAAAGTGCATCTTTGTAAATAAAATCAATTTCAGACCGAAATCTGCAGTAAAAAGAAATTAATACAACTACGAATGTAATAATGTGCAACAGTTCAAGTAAAATAAAATTAATAGAAATTCTTGTTTGTTTGTTTGTTTTTTTTAAATCTATTCAGCTGTTAAATTAAGCATAATCCAACTAGTAGTTGTTATTATTGTAGAAATGTATACATGTCTGTGTGGCAGTGTATGTTATGCCTTTTAAAAACAAGATATCACTCTTGTATAACAACAGCCCCATCCTTGCAATGTCTGTAACAAAACAACAAATCAAATGCAAGCTATTGCTGCAAGATATGTTAATACTGTTCCTACTAATAGCTAAATAAATCCTTCTTCTTTTCTTATGCGCTTGTGGTGATTGAAATGTTACTCTTTAAAAAAACAATATGTACAAATTTAAAGTTTACGTTTTCTGTTTTAAACACACAAAGAAAACAAACAAAACAAAAAAACGCATAGTGATCGTAACCTCACCTCCCAACCATCCCATTCCTGGCTCATCTCGGACCAATGACATTAATTGAAAGGATGAACAGAGCAATAACCACAAAGAGCCTTATAATTTGTCTGTTATAAGAGGTAGATATATCAGACAGGGATGTCCACTATCTCCTCTACTTTTTACACTAGCAATAGAGACCCTAGCCATGACTGTAAGAGCACATAAAGGAATATTAGGTATTGTGATTGGGGGAACGGATCGTCGCATCGTTCTGTATGCAGATGATATCATACTTTATTTACCAGATCTAAAAAATTATATTACTGAATTGATGAAATTAACAGAAAATTTTGGAGAAATTTCTGGAAATAAAACTAATAATTTTAAATCATTATTGTTTCTCAACGAGGAAGAAAGAAACAAATCCATTATAAATACACTATTTATAACAACCACTGAAGGTTTTAAGTACTTAGGTGTTAAAATCACTACTGATCTTAATAAATAATTCCAGCAAATTAAAATCCTCTGGCAGGATGCAAGGTTGCAGAAGCATTGAACTAATGGTCTAATCTGGTGATATCTATGATTAGACCACGGGTTCAGTGCTTCTGCAACCTAAATAAATATTATAAAAATGGCAATTATACCAAAGCTTTTACATTATTTTCAAACATATCCATTGCTTGAAAATACTTCATTCTTTTTTATGACAAACTTAACGAGTTATTCAGTCAATTCATCAGGAATTATCAAAAAGCTAGACCTCACCTAAAATTATTGTATCTTCCCTATGAGAGGGATAGACTTCTTAATCTTAGATGGAACTACATGGCTGCTCAGCTGACAACAGCTTCACAGTATTTTCACCCAACCTCATATCCAGCATTGGTAGACATTAAACAGAAGTCCATCCCGGAATTACTATTAAACATATATATACATGTACTCTTCGCATATAAAAACACTAAGAAAATGTACAAAAAAATAAATTTTTGAAAAATGCAAGTACAATTTGGCATTCTGCACACAAACATATAGGTTATACACCAGTGCTGTCACAGTTTACTCCTGTATGGGGTAATGAACAGTTTAAACCTGGTTAATACGGATGGTGGATTTAGGCTTTGGATTATAAAAGATATTTAAAAAAAGAAGGACCTTTACATAGATGGCATGTTGATGACTTTTGATCAATTATTTACAGTTAGACATGTCATTCAAACTTAAACAGATCATATTTATTCCACCACTATCAAAATTAGAAGAGATAAGAAGAGATAATTTTTTTTTTTTTTACCTCTATGTCTGTGTCTAGCCTCTAATTGACTTTGACTTTGACTTTGACTTTAATCCTTGACAATTTAGAGGGCAAAAGCCACCTTTCCATGTAATTTATTTATGAGTCATTCTAAAGGTTCAACAATGGATAAATAGAAAGTCTAGAAAGCCAATATCCCCCAAAAATTGAAGAGGCAGATTGGAACAAGGCTTGATTAAAAGTGCAAAACAGATAAACAGATAATTCAAATTACTTCAGTATAAATGTATATTACGCCTGTTAAACTTCATCACGTGTCGGCTAATATTTCAGATATCTGTACTAAATGTTTAAATGACAAATGTACTCTCCTTCACTGTCTTTGGAAATGACAAAAGATTCAACTCTTTTGGAAGGAGATAATACAATGCTCATCAGAGGTTTTAAATAACAATATCCCTTCAGAAGTTCAAATCTTTGTGCTAGGAATATATCCAAAGAACTTTAAACAAATACAGGCTCAGATGAAATTTTTGGATTTTGGACTTATTAGTCAGAATAGCTATCCCCCTTCTTTGACACTGTTGATAAAGGAAATTCAGAATGTATCAAACTGGAAAGATTGATATATATTGTTAGGGGCAAGCAAAAAGACTTCAGTACAGTGATCTTGCCTTTTTTGATTCATAGTAACATAGAAAGCAGCAACAAGAGAGTTGTTAAAAATCCCTGTAAAGAGCAACAAGGTCTGTAGTGTTGAGTAGTGCCAGCTGAGACTCCATCCACTGATGTGCTGCTTCTTGAATAGTTTGACTTTACCCCTCTGCTCTAGAGAGGAAAATAAGATGTAGTTTAAATGGGGAAAATATCTTACACAATTAAATTAAATAATTGTATTAAATGATTACTATTTGTGCACGTAGGTGCTCTATGCAATACAGTAAACAATATACAATAAGATGACAGCCCGTGTTAGACAATTTTTCTTAAGAGAAAATCTCATCTCGAGTGGACAGTCATCCACAAGATTTGACTCCTTACACCAGCCCATTTCCTCCAACTCAACAGCTGTCAGGGCTTTTTACAACCATTCACCTCTTCAAGAGAGGGATGTTAACAAGGACTCTAAAATGCTGAAGCCCCCGCAAAGCCGCAGGTCCCATCTCACCATTCAACCTAAAGCACTGTGCTGATAAACTGCCCCCAATGTTCACAAACATCTTCAGCACCTCACAGAAGTCGTGCCATTTGCCAGCCTGCTTCAATACCTGCATCATCATTCCCGTGCCCAAAAAACCCAAGATCACAGGATTAAATGACTGCAGACCCATCCTCCTAAAGCCAGTAGTTAGAAAATCCTTTGAGTGCCTTGCCAGCTCGCCACTTCACCCATGCAGTTTGCCTACAGAGCCAACAGATCTGTAGATGATGCTGTCAACATGGCTCTTCATGGGACTCTGCGACCGCCTTCTTGCGGGCCTCTGTGGTGGAGGTCCTCGCCCCCTTGATCCCTTGCTGACTTCCCCCTGGGTCGGGAGGGTGGCTTCTTGGGGGCATGCGGCCGTGGGCCCTGCACTGGGGGAGTAGCTGGCGGGGTCGCTGGGGGCCTCGATTGCCTCCCCGCCCCGCCCTCGCCTTTGGTCGGGGATGGGGGGGTGCTATGTCCCCCCGCGACGTCAACCCTTACTACTTCCAGTGACAAACCAGTTCACACGTACACACACGGGTATACACAGGCATGTAATTGTGTGGGTTTAGGTATGTATGTGTATATATATTTCTATTTATTATTATTATTATTATTATTGTTATTATTTATTTTTTTCTTGTTGTTGTTTGTCTTTGTTTTTTGATTGTTCCTGTTGATGTTGGGGTTTTGATAACCCTTCCCTTTTTGTTCTCCTTTTTTTCTAATTATTATTATTATTATTAATTCCCCCCCCCTCCCTTTTTTTTTTTTTTTTTTTAACTTTTTTTCTCTCTTCTTTTGCCCCTCTGTTCTTTGTTTTGTTTTGTTTGTTTGGGTTTTTGTTTTTTTCCTCTCAATCAGTCCCCTTCCTTTCCAAAAGATGCGTCAGGGCATGTATATTTAAAATTTTGCTCAATAAAATGTGTAATTAAAAATAAAGTTGTCCTCCGAAGAGGGGGGTGGTGGCGGGATTTTTTTTTAAAATAACAAAAAAAAAAAACACCAAAAAATAACAACACGGCTCTTCATTCCATTCGCCAGCACCTGGACTCCCCAGGAACATATGCTAGAATTTTGTGTGTGGATTTCAGCTCTGCTTACAATAATGTCATACTGGCCTGGTGTAAAGGGAACAGCTTGGAGCTCAAAATGGTGAAAACAGTGGTGATGACTGTGGACTTCAGGATGTGCCTGGTTTCACCTCATCAACCGTCTCAAGTCGTCGGTCACCACTGTGGAGGGCCCATCACTGGTTCCAGGGCATCATAATCCCCCAGGACGAGGTGGGAGATGAACATCTGCTATTTTAACAAAAACGCACAGCAGAGGATGTTCTTCCTGAGGCAGCTGATGAAGTTCAATCTGCAAAATACAATGATGGTGCACTTCTACACTGCCATCATAGAGTTCATCTTCACTTCCACCATCACTGTCTGGTACGCTGATGTGACTGCCAAGGACAAGAGCTGACTGCCACGAATGCAACCTGCAACTTGCAAACTTCCACCTCTACTTCTACTTCTCTACTTTTGGCATTCATGTCATGACTTTTCTCATGCTGTGTTCTCTACAGGTAAAGTTTGTAAATAACTATTGCATATCTTTGCACTCATTTTAAAAATGCACATTTTTCCATTTGTACAGTAATATTCATTTTCTTTTAATTATATTTATATTAGAATCTTTTAAAATCTTTTTACTTTTAATGTCATAGCACCAACCACTATATTCTTTGTATCTGATAATAAAATACTTGGCAATAAACTTCATTCTGATTCTAATTCTGATAATGAATGCATGCTTGATTTATAGGTCTTTTAAGTAATTGAAATATATTGTAGTTTTGCATCTCATAGCAAGAAGGTCCTGGGTTCGATCACCGGCTCAGCCACAGGGCCTTTCTGTGTGGAGTTTCGTGTTTGTGTGGGTAATTCCTCCGGGTGCTCTGGTTTCCTCCCACGGTCCGAAAGCATGCACTATAGGTTGATTGGTGACTCAAAATTAGCCCTGTAAGGTGTGAACGGGACTGTGAGTGCCCTGTGGTGTGTTGGTGCCTGCCTTGCGCCCATGGTTCCTGGGATAGGCTCCGGTCCCTCCGTCCTAGCCCAAAATGTATTTAACATTCAAATATTTTAGATGCGTTTTGATGCATTTTATAAATTATTATTTTCTGTACGGACACTATTTTATTTGAACACAACAACAGTTAGCTACAACTGCAACAAGTTAAACCTTTCAACTTGGATTTATAACACACAGCAGAATCCGAGCTCCCGGTTTTAAACTTTGCCCTCATGTTTAGAGTCAATAGGCACTGAACAAACAGAGTGTCTTTGCATTATCAGCAAGCAGGCATGGTGCTTCAGTACGTGTAGAATTGATCTTAAACTGTCTTTCCAAAATCTTTAGAGCAAAGACAAAGTTTTAAGCAAAATGTAAAGTTTTGTTTCTTCTATCACAGTACAAATTATTTACGACCATATCTAAAAATTCGCTCACAAAGTATTTCCAAAAATGTACTCAATAAATATTTACTTAACAGTATTTACTTCCAGGGGCAGCTGATGGCATAATGGTTAGGGCATTTTCCCAGGGTTCGGAAGGTCGTCGATTCGAAGCTTGTTGGTTTTTGTCAGTCACAACAACCAAACCAAAAGACATTTAACTCTTGCATGCTTGGATTATGGTTGTAGTCCACATGAAAAGGCTAATTCCAATTCAGCACGAATAGCTTTTGATTACATTCATATTGGTAGCATAACGCTTAGGGTGTTTGCCTCGTGATTGGAAGGTCACTGGTGTAAATCCCGGGCAGGTAAAGGTAACACTGAGTCACTCATGAGCGAAATACTACTCTGCTCAAGCACTGCTCCCCGGCACTGCTCATGTCAGCTGCCCACTGCTGCTTCACGGATGGGTCAAATGCAGAGGTCACATTTCGTTATGTTGCACTATGTGCTGTGCTGTGTTGTATTCACAACGACAAATAATCCCTCACTTTCACTTTTATTGGGAATACATAATAAAATACGTTTGATTATGATAACAGTAGAGAAAATCTTTCATATCATCTGCTGAAAATGAATGTAAGAATTTTATTTAGCTAATTCAGGGCAAGGGAAAAACAAACCTATTCTATTAATACGATTCTATTAATATATTAAGAATTTCAACATTGCGCGTCTGTTTCCTTTTCCAACAGCTCAATAATAAATGATTTAAGCATCAGCTCCCTCTGCTGGACAAATGGTGGTGTAGCAGATCATATAATAAGGTTTTGAACAGGATTTTCTATAATGTTTTCAGGTGTTTTCTAATTACATTAAAGAACGATCGTACTCACGTAAATAAATAACCATCCCTTGTTTTCAAAGTATTTCAACATTTGTTGTTTTCTGAAATTATGCAATTACCCAGACTGAGACACAAACACGAGCAGTTGTCACGGTCCCGCCCGACTTGGACGGGACCGTGCCACCGTGAACCCAGATAAGTATCTGTTTTATTGTTTCTGGTTTTCTGGGTTCACTTTGGGTGGTGTGTCTGTGGTGTGTGTGAGTGTATGTGCTCCTCATGTCTCCTCGAGTTAGCCTTAGCTTTCTGTGTTAGCTTGCTCCTCACTGTTGTGTCTGCACTTCGTGCCATTCTGATTAGTCACTCTCTGTCTAGAGCGCACCCTACCCTACTTCCTGTGTGGTTGTTTGTGTTGTGTTTTTGGTTTTTGGATTTCCTGCTCCTTCTCCTTCCTCTGTTTGGACTTTGGACCCTTTTTGATTCTGGTTTGGTTTTTGCCCCTTTTTGCTTTGTTTTCACTCCTCTTTCTTGTTTGCTCCCCAGGCTCGTGTTCCCCAGTGAGGTCCTCTCCCCCGCTCTGATCCGGTGCAGCGCCGGGATCGCTTCTGTTTCGCCTCGCAAGGCGCTCCTTCTCCTGGTTTCCCCACGGACGCTCTCCCGTTTTTGGCCACAGCCACGCTCACTGGGGGCACGAGTTCCACCCGTGTTTTGGACCTCAGTTTTTGCTATTTTAGTGGACTCTGTTTTGCCCTGCCTGTTTTTGTCTGGTTTCTGTTCCCCTAATAAACCCTTTTTTGCATGCCTGCATAGTGTCCTCATCCCCTTGCTGCAACCACACCATGACAGCAGTGCTGTTTTTTTGTCTGTTTAGTTGATTTTTGTTGTTTATTGGGTGTGGTCTCATATAGAAGACGTGATTAAAAATTGCAAAAATAAAAGCAATGTAGACTAAAAAAATCATAACTCACTGATGCTTCTAACCAGCTGAAAGAAACATTTCCTGTATTGCACAGACCTACAATTATCCTTCATTGGGGTATAACAATAATATAGTCAAAATGCACAGCGCAACTTAAGGATGTTTTATTGGTTTGAGATATATATACAGTATTTAAAATATATTTTAATCCTTAAGTTTTGCATTTTTTATATTATTGTTATTTATGTTTGTTTCATTATTCCGGTTCTCTTTCATTTTAGGCTCATCAGACAAATACATTGAACAAAATGCAGAATTATGATTATGACTAGGAACATGTTTTCATTCTCACCCACTGATCAAACAGTTTCTCTGTGTGCTCTATAGTGCACTTTAAGAGAATGGTGTAGTAAATACCTTTCTCTTATTATTATGTTCATTTAATGTTTAAAGTAATGTGTAATGTAATTAAATTTTTTATTAAAAGTATGAACTAATCTCTTTTATGATAACTGCCAGAGACACCCATTACACTTTACAGCAGCAATGCACAAGCCCTTCAACCGGTACCAATATGCAGCTGCACCTAGATGATTCTCCAGCAGATATTCTGCACCAATACACTCACCTCAAATTAGGCTAAGGACAGGATTGAATTTACCAGACATTAATTAAGTGCAGGACAGAATTCACTAGATTTGAAAGGGTCATATTGGGTGACTTCAGCAGAACATTGAAGTTCCAGATCTTTTATGAGCCCAAAGCGTGAGTTTTCATCAGCTTGATAAGAACGACAATTATTGACTGTCATGTATCCAGCAGTCAAATAAATATAGACTCATGCTGTTGTTTTTTAATTAAAGGTTGAAAACACATTTCTATATACTTTTTGGAACTTCTCCAAAAGCATCTGACTGTGCTGGATAAGTACATTTAAGTTTGTGGGAATTTAGCAGATCTCTTTCAGTAAAGTAAATTAGGTTTAACTAGAGTGGAATTACTGGTAAGATATCTCTGTCCAAAACTTTGTTTTCCAATGAAATGATGTCAGTAATAAAGACAAAATCTCTAAAGGTTTGGATGGAAACATTTTAGTGATGCATCAAATTCAAACAAGAAGTATGAAAAACATTATCCAAGTCAAAGTCATTAGCCCCAAATAACATCTGATGAGTTTATGAGTTTATGTCTTATGGTCTTTAGCCCATTTGACACAGTAAAATACTCATTCTCACCCAAATTAAATGATTTAGAAGCATCATTAACCAAAGATTCTCAATAGGACTGAGAATTATAATTTATGCAGTAAAGGGTGCAATACTAGAATCCACAAACTTCACATGAGTTGGTATACAATAATGATTTCACACTAGGTGTTAGTAAGGGAGTACAAAACTGATGTGAAAAGTCTGGTGGAAATGTTTTTCATGTTGCATATATATATATGCAACATGAAAAACATACATATATATATAATGGAAGTTATTCAGAGTAGTTCAAGCTAAGAATATATATTATATAGATATAATATAATAAGCACATATTCCCCTTGAAATAAACAACAAGAAAGTGTTTATTTGCTTCAGCAAAAAATCTGCCCAAGCAGTGTTTTTATTCACACTGTATTTTGTGTGAGTAAAGCGATTCATTTATCCTGTGTCAGGGGATATTCATATGAAGTGTGACTTTATCGTAAAAAGCTGTCTTTTGATTTTTTCTCATAGACCATGTTGCATCATGTTGGAACTTGGGCCATACATTGGTACATTTTGCATGAATTTAACCCAATCAACTACTGGCATTCAGACTCAATCAATTCAGAAATTCCTTCCTCCTGAATATTGTCAATGGTGAAAATACATGCCCCTTGTGGCCTGAGGGTGTCTTCTTGTTCATCAGCAGCCCCACATTCGTCACTTTCTCTGAAACACTCCTGCAGCTCAAGTCCAGCTTGTAGCATTTCAACCTGTTGAGCTTCACGTGCACTGCATGGGAGGAGAGGCACAGGGTAAGTACTGTGAAACCGGCGCAGATCAACCCGGAACAGACCTTTCTCCATCGTCATACATGGCTCAAAACGTGCTCCCCACTCGATCTCTGTCTCAATGTATGATGTCTTTGCTTGGCACATCATTCCTGAGAAAGCAAAAACCAAAAACAGCACAGTGAGGAGTTTGCTTTCTTTTTGTTTATAAAAAGTAGACTAAAAAGAAATTAAGTAACTGTAAACACCTGTGGCCTCTACGATACCCTCCAGGATTACAATGATCTCAAACTGGTGTTTCCGTAATTGCTCTGGGCCCAGCTCCCAGAATGGGCTGTTGGAGTCAATTGTATGCTGGATGATTTGCGGTTCAACTAGAAACAGGCGATCAGAACCAGTCTCGTAACCCAAGTCAATTTCTGACTGTTGGAGTGGAAGGAACTCTCCTTCTGAAGTCTGCCGAGACTTGATTAGCTTGGCACGCACCTTAGCATCCACCATATGGCTTTCACGGAGGTCTCCCAGGCGAAACATAAGGCAAAGCAGATCATCCCTGTTAGCCACAACACATGTTCGACTGAAGAGCAAGGTTTCAGCTCGTTTTTTAGGACGTGAGATCTTGACAAACATGCACCCCACCATAAGAGCGTCAATCATGGAGCCTACGATGCACTGTGCCATGACCAAAAAGACTCCCTCATAACAGTTAGGCGAGACTGTTCGGGCTCCATAACCGATAGTCCGCTGTGTCTCGACAGAGAACAACAAAGCTGACACAAACCCATCCACATTGGGGTAGCATACTTCACGCTCGCCCAGAACTTTGCTTGCACTGTTGGAAGGAGCCTCTAGATCGCCACGCAGTAAGGCATTGAGCGTGTACAGCCCTGCAAAGATAAACCAAGTAACTGTGTAACACATCATAAAGACAAAGAGAAACCAGCGGTACTGGAGGTCCACAAAGGAGGTAAAGATGTCAGCCAGGAAGCGTTCCCTTTCCGCCATGTGTGCCAAGTATACACGGCACTTGCCATCTTTAGAGACATAGCGCAGTTGCTCGCGTAACTCTGGTGGACAAGTGGGCGTCAGGGCATTCTCTGTCTCCACCAGCTTGCTGCGTGCCTTGGCCATGCCCTCCAACTCTAGAATTGGGGTGCAAAGGGCACTGCGGGAGGGGGTGGTTGTGACGCTGGGCAAAGGGCTAGGGTTTGGACTACCAATATTTGGCACGCTTAGAGCGTGGCGACAGCACTGTTGACCTGTTGAGTCAAGTAGGGAACAGCGTCTTAGGAGGGCTAACTCTGCTGTTGTGGGGGTGCAGATGCTGGGTCTCTGGTTTCGGAAATTGCTTCGATGTATGCCATAGGGCAAGTCGGTGGTGCTCTTGTGCCGGCGAATTGGCGAACGCAGCTTGTTAGTCTGACTTGTTGTGATGTCTGGCATCACAGAGAGAACATTGCTGTCCCTGCTCATGTCTGGTAGTACATCACTTTTTGGTAGAGCTATGTCCACCTGATGACAAAGCATGCACACAAAAGCTCTGGTACAAAACATAACATAGTTATGAGTCTGAAAACAAAGTCTGTAACATAGTCTGAAAACAAAATCTGAATTTTATAAACGAAATCTAAAACTGTACATTTCAGCAAAAATAAATATAAGTTGAGGAAACAATTACCAAGACAAACTCTTCAATGAATTCACATCTATGTAATATAGAAACTATATATACTCACATTTGCAATATGAGTTTGGTAGCACATGTTGTCAGGAGGTTTAATTGTTACTATGCTAGATTTAAGCTTGAAGCTCGGGCTGGCAGTGGATGCTTTCAGTGTATTCTGTGTGGTCCCAGAAGTCCTCTGAGTTTCGACACTTGATGACCTTCTCCCACCAGTGGACATGGTTCAGGATATAACCACGCATATAAGAGGACTTATAAAAGAGCAAAACAGATTCATGACTAAAGTTACTACTGGAAAAAAAAATCTAGACAGCTGCTTTAAGACAGACATCAGTGTAAGCAAGTCAACAAGAGAATATTTTGCCTACTGAAAGTGTAAAATATATCATTATCAAAAGTGTGTGTTGGTATGTAAGTGTGTATCCACAGGAATGTAAGGAAGGTTAAATCTGCACCGTCAGAAGTAGCCTTCACTAAGCCTTTTCATCCGCTGGGTCAGCATAAGTCCTGAGCTGTCTCTTCTCCTGCCTACTCTCTCTGTGACTTTACACCATCTAAAATACAGTTTGACCACATAAAAGACATGAACACCTGAGCTGGATATCTTAGACAAAATATGGCTAAATATACACAACTGGAAATAGATTTTAACTACAGTGCACAGAACAAATATATACAATATTGCCTGTGTTTAGCGCATCTTAAAATATGACACTTCAGAAAATAAGAAGCATAAAAAAGAAAGCTGTTTTCAATTTTATCTGTCAGTAACCAGTGTTCTATTCCACAGTCTAATTCTAGGCCATTACAAGTTCCTTGTGAACTCATGGTAATTATCTATGCCAGACTGAATAGTCATTTCAAATTCACAGCAATATCTAGAAAAAATCAATAAATCTTTTCAACTTACCACACTAACAAGCATGAATTAGAATACTTATCGACCACACCAAACAACCATCAGCCTCTTAGCTCCCACAGCAGAACTGGTCATCAACTCTTATCACTGTGATTATGAAGTACTGTAATCATCTTAGGATAATCCCCCACTCGTAAGGGACTGTAGTGGAAAGTAAGAATGTTGTAATGTCTGCACAGAACCAAATGTGGTAATAATTAAGGCAAACTACCATCCAACCCAATTATGTGTTTAAATAAATTACACTTAATGACTTCCATACAAGTGTTAAGTCGTAATTGTCTGTCCTTCTTGGAGTAAATCTACCCACACTGTTCCACGCAATCAAACATCCAGTTGGTGGCGTAGTAGGGTGTTCGCCCCATGAACAGAAGGTCGCAGGTTTGAATCCAGGTCCGGTAAAAGTTACCACTGAGGTACTCATGAGCAAGGTACCAAGCACTTGTTAGCTGCCCACTGCTCCTTCACGGATGGGTCAAATGCCTGTGAGTGAGTGATTATTTATCATTGTGAACATACCACAGCACCGCTCACAGCGCACCACAAAGATATGTGTGCATTTTGACCCATCTGTGAAGCAGCAGTGGGCAGCTGACATGAGCAGCACCGGGGAGCAGTGCTTGAGCAGTGCGGTACCTCGCTCATGAGTGACTCAGTGGTACCTTTACCTGCCTGACCTTCCAATCACAGCACACTAACCGTTATGCTACCAATATGATTGTAATCGAAAGCCATTCAAGCAGAACTGGAACTAGCTTATACATGTGGACTACAACCATCATGATAACCACCGGGCTGTTTAGGATCAGTGAACCATAATCCAAGCATGCAAGAGTTAAATGTCTTTTCGTTGTTGTGTTAAAGTGACTGACAAAAACCAACAAGCGTCGTCAGTCACATTGCCAGAATATTGACTGGTGTAAACCAGACAGCTGCTCTGCTCTGTCCTCGCACCATTCCTGTTTTACTGTTTGGTTTTAACCACCACAACTCACCGAATGTCATGTTACTGTTCCAGGATGTCATGGGAATGACCACTCTTCATGCCAACAAAACACATCCAAACATACTTTTATATCATTTTAAATTATTCTATATTTCACAAAAAAAATTATAAATGTGTCTATATAAAAATATACATAAATAAAGATTCAAATAATCTTTGAGCTTCAGCAAATAGGGGTGATGCCCCTTTATGCCTCCTCATGGCACCAGGCCTGTCACGGGGAGGCTAACCGAGCAGCTCTGGACTCTGGACAACAGCTGGACTTGCATCTTTCTGTATCCACAATCTAGTAGCACAGTAGCAGTGGAGAAGCCAGACAATTTTCATAGGTATATATCGTTTGTCACTGAACTTTTATGGCAGGTTTCAAGTTTAGTCCTAACTGTGGACAGAATGATTTAGGAGGGCACCACGAGTGTCTCTTCCAACCGTGCCAACAGGGTACATTTAGTAGCTCTGCTACTCCCCCTGTTAGTACCTCCTCCACTATCCCTGTTACTACCCCTGCTGTGAAAAACACAGTAATTATGCAATATGCCAAATGTTCAGTTGCCTTGGAGTTGAACATTTTTCATCTGAAATTTTTCATCGTGCCATGGTGCCATCATAACATTCCTTGGAGACAAGCTGTCTGCTAAAGGTATAGAGCCAGATGAGAAGAAAATAAAAGCCATCATAACGTGCTGCGCCTCACAGACAAAAAAGGTTTGCTCAGAGTAATGGGGATGATAAACTTAATTGGAAAGATCACACCCAATCTATCAGTGAGAACATCAGCACTGAGAGAGCTACTCCATGATTCCAAAGAGTTCGAGTAGGGGCAATAAATGGAATGCTCAAAAGACGACGCGGACTAATGCCCCTGTGCATGCGTATTATGATCCCACTAAGAGACTGAAGATTTCAACAGATGCTTTGAAGGAATAGCTTGGAGCTGTCTTGCTGCACGCAGAATGAGATAGCTGGAAACCAATTGCTTATGCATCTAGGTCCATGATGAAGACTGAAACAAAATATGCGTCAATAGAGAAGGAATGTCTTGGACTAGCTTATGGACTAGAAATATTTCACTGCTTGTCTACGGACTTCCCACCTTTACAGTTGAGACAGATCATCGTCCTCTTGTATCAATCATCAAGAAGAGTCTCAATGAGATGTCGCCAAGGATTCAGCGGCTCATCATGGAACTGCAAAGGTATGATTTTGAGCTAATATACACACCAGGCAAGCATCTAGTGCTAGCAGATGCGCTATCATGAGCGCCAGAGATGAGTCACATGAGCCCCACTGAAAAAGAGGTTGAAAATCATGTCAATATGATAGTCGAGTGTCTGCCAGTGTCTGGTGTTAAAGCAAAAGAGAAAAGAAGAATCAGTTAAAGATAGGAGCTACAAAAGTGATGGAAAACATCCACAGTGGCTGGCCCAAGGGGTCCTGTCCAAAATACTATCACATCAGATCAGAGCTAAGTGTGGCAAATAGGCTGTTTTTAAGGGACAATAGAATTTTCATTTCACACAGCCTCAGGCCAGAGATACTTGGGAGGTTACACAAGGGATACAGAATCACAGTTACACAGAATCACTGTGTATTGGCCTGGGATCAATAAGGACATTGAAAACATGATAGGAAAGTGTAAAACATGTAACAAGTACCAGAGCAAAAAGGCAAGGGAGCCTATGATGATTCCAGATCTTCCCCCTGCACCTTGAGAGAAAGTTGGAACAGACCTGTTTTCATTGGAATGGAAAGGACTATCTGCTAGTAATTGATTACTATTCAAACTTCCCTGAAATTGCTCTGCTCACAAGTTCAACTGCGAACAAAGTCATCAGAGGTGGGCAAAGTAGCTAACTTCATTACTTAAGTGAAAGTACAGATACCACTAGTCAAAGGTTACTCCAATACAAGTGAAAGTCGTACAGTCAAATTTTTATTTAAGTTAAAGTACTGAAGTACTTGTTTTAAAAAATACTTAAGTATTAAAAGTACATCTTCTTTCACTGCATTGCCACAACACTTATAACACCTAATGCCTCTGACTAGCTTGTAGAACATGTAGAATAAGGAATTGGTAGAATGTTACAGAAATAAAACACAACCCAAACTGACAAAGAAAACCAGTCATTATTTTATTTTATTAACTAATTGTAAGACTACACACCCCCACAAAACAGCATGGTAATGTTCTGACCCAGCTCTGGCAGTGTGTGCACACATATATGTTTATGTTAATCAGGAGGACAGTGCAATAGCTGCAAATGCAGCCTGTTCACAACATAAAATCAACATTCCAACCTGCTGAGAACCCAGCTCTACACCTACCTCTTCACTTTCCAACAGCAACAATGTTTTAATCAAGACAGAAAATGGCAGAACAGTCTGAACTTGGTTTCATAGTTCCAGTCTACAGGCGTGACATACACTTAGTTTTTTCAGCGCTCTGAAACCTCCAGCCACTGGGACTCTATGGGACTTAGTTTTTTCAGCGCTCTGAAACCTCCAGCCACTGGGACTCTATGGGACTTGGTTTTTTCAGCGCTCTGAAACCTCCAGCCACTGGGACTCTGTGGACCCTACTGATTACTGATAGACTGTCACCTGCCAAACAACAAATCACCTTTTAGAAAAGGGGGAATAACATCCACTTTATCCAAAGATTTGAAAGTAACGAGTAACGAGAACCTTGATAGAAATGTGGCGAAATAAGAAGTACAGTATTTCTCTTTAAAATGTAGTGAAGTGGAAGTCATAAGTTTCCAAATAAAATACTACTCAAGTGAAGTACAGATACTCAAAAACTCTACTTAAGTACAGTAATCAAGTAAATCTACTTAGTTACTGTCCACCTCTGAGTGTCATTACTCATGTCAAGTCCACCTTTGCCCGGCACGGGATACCAAAGACTGTAGTTAGTGACAGTGGTCCTTGTTTTAACTGCAAAGACTGGCAGCAGATTGCAAAACAATATGGTTTCCATCATATCACATCCAGTCCTCAGCATGCACAGGAAAATGACAAGGTTGAAAAGGGAGTGCATATCATCTAACAGCTTTTGAAAAAGTCCACAGACAGCAAGTCAGATCCATATTTAGCTCTTCTAAGCTACAGAGCTACAGTATCTCCAGCAGAACTGTTGATGAATCACACGTTACGTACAACCCTACCCTGCTATACAGACATCAACCTGAGTACTGAGATATAGACAAAACTAGAGAACATGAAATGGAAACAGAAACAGTGCTATGACAGGTCAACCAAAGCTCTCAGACCGCTTGTCAAAGGATGCGTGGAACAGAAAAGCTACTGTTCTCCAGGAAGTAGGACCAAGACCAAGATCCTATGAAGTAAGGACTGAGGAAGGACACATGCTCAGAAGGAACCGTCGCAGCCTTCTGAAAACCAAAGAGTCTTTCAAAGAGACAATGTGAAGATGCGGATGGTATGACTTCTGTGTCGCATGAAGACAGAGTGTCAGACCTGAAACCAGATGAACATGTACAGGTGGGCACAAGCAATACCCACTCAGGGTCACCTGTATTGAGGAGGTCTGAACGTCATATCAAAAGACCAGTCAGACTTTCTCTATGAATCAGTGGACAGAATGTTTGATGTTCATTGTAATGGAAAAATTCCCTTTCACCATGTCAATGGGTTCTTGAGAGTTTTATAACGTGTGTTCGTTGGAATTTTACATATGTGTTCTTAAAGGCATATGATAAGTTGTTCGGTTGAGCCTGATCATAAATCGTTGTGAATGTATAACTCCCTAATGCAAGGCAAACCGCCGTGAAGGTGTAACTCCCCAATGCAGAGTACAAAGGAGATACTGTGTGTGTAAGAATTGGTTGTTAGAACAGAGCATTCCAGCTTCCCAGCTATCTGCAAATGTTTCAAGAAATGATAAAGTCTCTGCAAGAGTATAAATTCTCTCTCCCACCTCTCCCCCTTAGGTCTTCGGACTCAGACTAGCTCTCTGTCGAACACCTCCTGTTTGAGCAGTAACACTTTGTTAACTAATAAACTTTTTTCTCTGATTACTACGATTTTTGTCCTGGTGAATGTGTGCCTAGGAAAATAAGTAGCAATACTATATTTTTCCACAACATTTTTGGCGACGAGGATGGGATCCGACGAGATGAACTGATCGACGGGACGACTCATCAGGCGACGACTGGCCATCACGCCCCAACGGCAGTCCGAACTTCCTCATAAGAAGACGGAGTTGCCTGGTTGGCGTCGCCCCGCCGCATCAGGGAATCCGCTCGGATCAACAAAAGAACAAAGGACACATTCACCACCAGAGAAAGGTAACAAACAATTTTGAAACTGGAAGCCGTGGGTTGTTTATTATTTGATCATAAATCAACCGTGAATAAATGTGAGATATGTGGATTTGTGCGCGATGATGAACGACGTCCACTGTTAGATAAGCCTAAAGGTAAATTAAATACACAAACGGCTGATTCAGATAAACAACCGAAACCCACCTTTGGCACATTTTTTAGACAGAAAAAGAAAGATAAATCCTAAACCAAAGTGACACTGTTTGGTGGAGTGGTGTGAGTTCAGGGAACTCATACGCATTCACGAATTCCGCCGACTTTTGCTGTGTGTGTAACGGTCGGCCGACCACTACGCTCCACGCATTGCACTAGCTGCGTGTGGAAGCGGGGGACCAGTGAAACGGCGCTTTCACGTGGTCAAGGATCAAGGACGCTTGACTCCTCTGTCGCAAAGTCGGGGCCGAGAATCCTGGGCAGTGCACAATGGGGAAGGAGCAAAGTAAATCAGTCTCGTTTGACCCGAAGGGTCCCAAATTTGATTACATGAAAAAGAAATATGGCGACAGGGCTGTTGACCCTGAAATTCTGTATGAAATGTACAAACATGGGTTTCCTTATGGCGGAACATTTTCTGTAAAAATTTTAACGGTATGCTACTCAGTAACCGCGAAAGGAAAAGTTAAAGAGAAAGAAATGATTTGTGATAATTACATTGCATGTGGAATGTGGAAGGAAGAGGCATTAGCGGGAGCTAGGCAGACGCAAAGGAATTATCATAACATCTGAAACTGATAACACAAACCATCACCAACTGCACCGCCACCGTACACTGCTCCAGCTGCACCACCCAGTTGCACACACACACAACACAACTTACACCCCACTAACCCTTTTTCTTCTTCTGTTTCCACTCTTATATCCAACCCCTGACACGCGGCCTGTCTGCCACGGGGAAACCAGATCTGACCCCATCGTTAATTCCTGCAGAAGACTACAGCAAATCCAACAACCGCTACAGCAACTCCAACAACCTGTATTGGTCGATGAAGAAGAGGAAGAAGAAAGAGGAGCTGTTGGAGGAGCAGCTGAGGGACCTGACGAAGACGGAAAAGACAATAAACGTGTAGCTGCTACAAAATCTCCCACTGCCAAGAAACCCGTCATAATTAAGAACCACGCCACTAGAAGTAAGGTCAAGACAGACTCAAAAGCAGATGAAGAAGATGAACCGATCATAATAAGTGCCCCCATGGTAGAGGTGGCAGGAGTAGTAATACTATATTTTTCCACAACAGCAGGTCCAAACGGACCAATCCTAGTCCATAGGGCCTGGTCCAATGATGACATGAAGGGGGCCCTAGAACTGCTTCCGAAACCAGACCTCGTAGGTGGACAAAGGTTTGGCCAAAAACTGGAAACATGGGTTCAAGAATTCCGACCTACTGCCCTGGAACTTCGACACATGACTATCCACTGTAGCATAGCCACTCCCTTCGGCCTGCCTCTCCAGAATAAAGACAATGTCAGACTAATAAATCCAGAATGGTCACATGAAGAAAATAACCCCTACAGAGAAATGATCGACAAAATAAAGACTCAGGCGCTTGCAAAATGGCCCTTGGACGCTGACTTCTCAACTGTCACTGCCATCAAGCGAACAGAAAGGTGAGCCAGAATGATTTCACTCGCCTCACTGCTGTTTTTGTGTCTGCACTGACTGACTTGAATCTGATGAGCAGTGTTGTCAGTCCCCTGAACAAATGTTAAAGAACATCCTTCTCAATCAACAAATGCGACTCCAGCTTGTTAATGAAGTCCCGCGAGGTCCTGCATAAATCATCGCGGTTCGGTCAGCCTGAAAGATCTAATGGAGTACGCAAACCATGCACAGGACTTGCTTGATCAAAAGTCCGACAAACAGTCAGTAAAGGAGGACCAGGTGAGCCGTCAGCTCATGCTCACCATGGCCGCACAAATGACTTCCGGCAAAGGCAATCGTGATCATCGCTCAAGGTTACAACCAGCTTAAATGGTTTACTGAGCAAAGACTGCAGGTGACAGCCTAGACGAGATGGTAGCTACCGAGGGCGTGGCAGATTCCAAGGACGTGGTAGAAGCCGGCGCCGTCCCGATCGGGACCAGTACCAAGACCAACATTCCCAACAGTGGTATGACGAGAATCATCATGATTAGGGGGGCGTGGTGGAGGAACGGGCTGGCGACCCTAGGCAGGCGGGGGCGACGCTACAGGAAGCAGATAAGTCAACACCACACACAGACACTAACATTACACCTAAGATGAAGTAATAAGCAGGCTATTATATTACGCGCCTACATCCTCGATTTAAATAGCAAGGAACACCGGTTACATTCATGGCTGACCCAGGAGCCACCGTTAGCTTCTTTAACTTCCTCTTTCATTGCCCATTCCTCCACCATTATCAGGCAAACATGTTCTTTCCCTGAGCGCTTCGGGTTCCACCACCAGAGAACCATACACCCGTCCGTTAGATGTAACTATAAACAATGTAAATGTTCGTCATGCTTTATGCGGAGTGAAACATGCCCAATCAATTCCATTGGGACGAGATTTAATGTAAATTAAAAGGTCAAAATTACCAGGCTGCCCCACGGGTGATCGCCATACGTACACACGGAGACGCTATACTCCAAATTTGGATTTATGGTGAGGAGACAGTGACATGATTGACTTCAACACTGTACCCCGCTGTATTGCAAAGTTTGCATTCATGGAACCGAAATTGCTCAGCCTATTGTAAAACACCGCATCGACTCATTTGATCATCTGATGGCCTAAATGTCGCCCCTGCCACAGTTTCTGCACATCACGTCAGAGGTCGATATCTACAGTCAGATGAATGTTATGATTGGCAATGGAATCTACCAGAGCTTCGGTGATGTCATCACCTTAGGTACAGTTTCTATTACACAATTTCCATACTGCGCTGTCTCTGAGCGTGAGACCTGTCACTTTCAGTGCCTTTTTCCAGACAAAGGGCGTTTGCTGGTGCACCTCACATCTTCGTAGTGAAGCCTGAAAGTGATGAATGGAAGGACAGCGGACTTAACAGCTCCAAGTGTTAGGAACAGGGTGGGAACGAGTGTCTCAACATGTTGAAAAGACGGGCTCTTGTAGGAGTTGGTATAACCGACTCGTGCACAGAGATGACCGCCGAGCAAGGAAGGCATGCTGATCAGACAGGTACTTATGCTCGCACACGGGCCCCATTACGTAGGTAAACATCGGTGTTTGCCAGCATCACATCTCCTGACGATTCTCGACATGGAGTCCTCCTAGCCTTAGGCTGAAGGGACAAAAAACGAGGGACTGATAAAAATTGCCCACCTGTAGTGATCACTCCAAAGGTCCTGAGCGCCCCTGTAGGCCTCAGTATCCTTTTGATATTCGAAGCAACGTCGGCATTCGCCCTGTTTTTGAGGCGTTGGAAATCAAAAGGCGATTGCGTACTCGACTGTCCTGACTCCCCAGCGCACACCCTTGTTTCCCTGTGAAAAAGATCAGGGATTGCGCCAACCCATTGAATGGCTTTGTTCAAGATTTGCAAGCTGTAAATGCAGCTGTCTGAAGAACGAGCCCCAACTGTGCCAAACCCATACATTGGCTTCCTGTCCCAAATCTACCACGTCAAATTTTTTCGTCATTGATTTGGCTTAACGCCTTTTTCAGTGTGCCAGTGCACCCTGATTCACAATTTTGGTTTGGTATTTGAGTTTGATGGTAACCTACACATTCACGCCTGTGCCAAGGCTATCAGAATCCTCAACGCTAGGCCAACCCGCTGGCCATGTGACTCACTTTCCTCTGTTTCTCCCAGGTGGCAGCTACTTGTTACAGCACGTGACATTTGCTGGCTTCTGATACGGAAGAGGCATGCTCTCAGGACACGATAGCACTACTGAAACATTTAGCAGCTGAAGGTCACAAGGCCTCTCTGACTAAACAGTAGTTTGTGTGAGTCTGTGATTTTTCTGGCACGTTTATCTCCAGGAAAGGAAAGCTGTCCGACAAATCCATTCCGCTTTGTTGTATCAATACTCCAAACTCCGACCAAAAAACAATTGGCCTCCTTCCCTAAGTATGACTGGCTACTGCCAGATCACTTCCTTGAACAGCCTGCGCGAATGCTGCTAAGGACAAACCCAACACTCTGTTTTATCTGAATTCGTGATAAAGCTTCAGAACTTGAAATCATGCCTCTCCCTAAGCCCTGCTCTGGGTCTCTGACCTGGCTCCGCCTTTCACACAAACAGTGTGCGAGAGAAAGAGGGCACATGACTTCTGTTCTTTCTACAGCTTCATGGGAGATCGCTCATACTGTAGCATACTTCTCTCCGCTCGATCCTGGCTGCAGTGAATTTCGTTTGTTTCATTTAAATGCTGCGCGCAGCTGAAAAGGCTGTTAGCCTCCAGGGATCTGGTTGGCTATGCTGATCTTTACATTGCTTTTGTTCTCACGCTGTCTCTTTGTTACAGTGAACACGCTTACATCTCATTTGACTGCACGGCTCCGCCACAATGCTATCTCCTGGCGTATGCCTAATGTCGCTGTTAAACGCCACTTGGTGCTTAATCGCGCCATTAAGCCTCTTCCAGGCGACGGGGAACCATGATGACCGCGTAGGTGGAGCTCAATTCCCGCTGTCAGCTGCTCGACCTGCTTTCCAACCCATACCTAACTGTGACTTTGAATTGTTTGCTGGATGGTTCTACAGCAGGATACCACCGCTGGTGCCAACCGTTAGTTCGCCGTCACGACGGCCAGTGAAGTGGTTTGCTCTGGCTCCCTCCCTCCTCATCTCTCAGCCCAGGCAGCCGAACTGGTTGCACTCACAGAAGCATGTAAATTGGCTAAGGGTAAATTGGTCACCATTTACACCGACTCTCGCTATGCTGTCGGGGTGGTCCATGATTTCGCTACCCGGAAGCATCGCAAATTTCTGGAAATCAGACGGATCTCAATTCTGAACGGTAAACTTGTTGACCAGTTGTTGCAGTCAGCCAATCTACTACCTCATCCGCTGTTGTTTGCAAATGTCATGCCGCCATCAACGCCGACCCGCCGTGTTCTAAGGAAACGATTCGCCGCACTGCAGCTAAATCAGCTGCAGTCTTCGCTCAAGATGGTCGCTTAGCTGCTCACAAGACACCCTGACTCTCGACAACATTCAATCATCGGCTACAGACGCCAATCGCCGCTCATGGCAGGGTGCTGGCTGTACCTTCTTTCTGCTGATCGGCCTCTGGCCACAGGATGGCAGGCGGTGTGGTTTGTCTGCCTTCGTGCCTGTTTCAGTTTTATGCTAAATTGACACATGGTCGGGACCATGTGTCAAAAGGGGGGATGCTAGACGCCATCAACCAATTCTGGTTTACTAAAGGGTTCACGGCAGTAGCAGAAAAACACTGCAAAAATTGCATGATTTGTCTCAAAACAATTCAGCAGAATTCTGCCCACCCAAAAGCAACACCCTCTCATGGGACCATGGGAGCACCTAATGATGGACTTCATTGAACTAAGTCCGGTGGGACGGTATAAGTACTGTCTGGTAATCGTCGACATGTTTTCAAAATGGGTTGAAGCATTTCCAACCAGCAAACAGGATGCATTGGGGGTGGCAAAAATTTTGACTAAAGAAATCATTCCACGCTGGGGCGTGCCCAGAAAATTGTCTAGTTGATAACGATCTTCAGCATTCATCCATACAGCTATGGATCAATTGAGCAGCAAATTGGGGTTCGACGTGAGTATGCACACTGCTACTTATCATCCAAGGAAATCGGCCAAGTGGAACGAGAAAATGGTACGCTAAAACAGAAATTGGTCAAGGCTACAAAAGACACAGGTATGAATTGGGTCGAATGCCTGCCAATTTGTCTGATGTACATGAGAATGAGACGTATGTATGAGACAATCTGTCACCGCTTTGAAATTTTGTTTGGCAGACCAATGCCATGCGTGGCTATCAGTCACTTAGGACGGCCCATCATGCTACATGATGATGAAATGCTTCACCCATTGTCAGTCTCTTTTCCAGTACCCTTCAGCAGGTCGAGCCCAAGTCGAAGCTGCAGCTCGGAAAGGCGTGGCCTGTGAACTCCACAACCTGACTCCTGGGGACTACGTCCTGGTAAAGAACCACAGACGAAAGAAGTGGAATCAGAGCCGTTGGGAGGGACCATACCAGGTGCTCCTGACGACACCAACCGCCGTGAAGCTGAGCGGAAAGGACACCTGGATCCACGTCAGCCACTGCAAGAAGATCACAAGTGACGCTGCTGCGAATGAATAACCGAAGATGGGCCTGCAACGACGATGGAGTCTGCCCCTTCTGCGTTTAATGATCGCTGCCGGACTGATCGCAGCGACTTGGCTGGTAATCTTCGTAATGACGAGATGCCGCAGACTGACCCAGACATTGCGCTGCATACAACATGTACTGAAGTTAATTTTCTAAAGCGGTAGCTTCCTAGCAGAATTGAATACCAATGGTACGATTCAGGTATTGTGCACCTTCCTTCCTCATAGTGCACATCAACCCTTTACACTTGCCTGTAGATGTTCCCTGTTCAACAGGTTATAGAACGCTCAAATGCACTCAAAAACAGACTGATTGTACCCCTGACTCAGCAAGAATGTTAATTCGAATTGTGATTTGGGAAACCCACATTACTGCATTTCTTGATGTACGGCCCCACAAGGGCAATTTTTCTGTTTGTGTACACCGTCCATCGAACAACCTATACTCAAAACCTATAGGGTCTGTCAGTCTGCCTCGATGCACCAACTATGTAATTAGACTATGGGCAAAGTTCAGTGGTATGAATTTCCGAGGGCCAAACAGCACCTTGTTTAACGCTAGTGTGGAACCCACTGTCAAACAGAACGCGACCAAGTCGGTTTGCCCTGTTCAGCGTTATTGAGGCCAGTGTCCCTGTTGCTTTGGTTCCGATTGGTGTTGCAATGTGGGGACCGTTGTTGTTATTACCTTCCACAAATTGAGCGTGCACATGTGCTATAGTACAATTAGTACACCCCTTAGGTATATTCACAGTCGTGCCATCTGAACACCAAAGGTCTCACGCCAGAACCAGACGCTCTCTTGGTGCTGGCCTTCCAGATTTCTCACCGCCCGAACATCAGTTAAGATCTAAAGTTCGCAAGGTTTTCCAAGCATTGTTTCCTCAAGCGGGCATTGTTGATCTCTGAATCATCTTGAGCAACTCATTATAAATTGGCTAAGTTTTGTTAACGCTACTAGAGACGCTTATCTTTGGTATTGAGGAAGAACTTACAGCCCTTAGATTAATGACCACGCAAAATAGGTTAGTGCTAGACATCATCCTGGCCAAAGAAGGAGGTGTTAACGACGATGAACACGGGTCAATTTCGTCTGCCCTGGACCAAATGCATTGGGTGTCCGAATCCCTGAAAAGAGACGAAAAGGGGCTTTCGGATGGATGGTGGTTTTCAGACATGTGGGTCTATGGACCCAAGTGTTCTTCTTTTTATTCCTATCACATCATTAGGATTCTGTTGCTGCTGTTTGCCCCAGATTGCTCAACAGCTACAATCATGTGTTTCAGATTATTGCAGTCTCAAGTTTCCTTGGCTTTATATGTCACTGCAACAAGAAGACTCTCCTCTTCATTGTGACAAAAGCAATGTTGATGATCTGTTTCCTTGTAAGCTTGATGATGGGTGTGATGAAAATGATTCTGACCTCGATTCTGACAAACGGAAGTGTGATTTTGATTGTTTTGTTGATTTGTTGATTTTAAAATAATCAAAGGGGGGAAATGTAATGGAAAAATTCCCTTTCACCATGTCAATGGGTTCTTGAGAGTTTTATAACGTGTGTTCGTTGGAATTTTACATATGTGTTCTTAAAGGCATATGATAAGTTGTTCGGTTGAGCCTGATCATAAATCGCGTGAATGTATAACTCCTTAATGCAAAGCAAACCGCCGTGAAAGTGTAACTCCCCAATGCAGAGTACAAAGGAGATACTGTGTGTAAGAATTAAGAAAGTTAGAACAGAGCATTCCAGCTTCCCAGCTATCTGCAAATGTTTCAAGAAATGATAAAGCCTCTGCAAGAGTATAAATTCTCTCTCCCACCTCTCCCCCTTAGGTCTTCGGACTCAGACTAGCTCTCTGTCGAACACCTCCTGTTTGAGTTTGTGCAACACTTTTTTGTTAAATTAATAAACTTTTTTCTGATTACTATGGTATTTTGTCCGGTGAATGTGTGTGTGCCTAGGAAAATAAGTAGCAATACTATATTTTTCCACAACATTCATGTGTTTACAAGAGCTTTGTGTGGTTTTAAAGCATTGTAAAATGTTTAACATAATAATGGAGAAAATATGAATACTGATGTTTACAATGCCAATATAATTTATGCATGTTATGGCATGTTTGTTCACAACTTCAAAGGAAGAGGGATGTGTTGATAGGCAGTGAATTAACTGTAATGCAATATGTGACCAGTAGGCAGTGTTGGGGAGTAACGGAATACATGTACCGGCGTTACGTGTTTAGAATACAAAATATGAGTAACTGTATTCCGTTACAGTTACCGTTTAAATAGGTGATAATTAGAATACAGTTACTTTGTTGAAATAAATGGATTACACGGCGGTCTTTTCCTGTTTCATATGTTAGGCTATCTCCTCTCTATCCCCTCTCTAATTTTGGTAATTCCACGCATTGCCGGAAACCCAAACAAAACACGCAATAAGAGGCTCTAATGTAAGCGTCCTGTTAATGTTGGTGGCGTCAGTTACACAATGGACCCGGAGCAGCACAACAGAGCCAGCAGTGCCCGGCCAGGAATGCATTTCTTACTCAGAAATTTCGTCTTTGCTCCTCTACAGTAAATATATTGTCTATTCAGGGAGATTTGGGCTTAACAGCCAATTGGTAGAGAAAAACAAACAAGAATTTGCAGGATGTGATGTAGTTGTAAAAAGCATGACAATATATTAAGCAATCCAAAGTATTCAGAATACGTTACTCACATTGAGTAACTTAACGGAATACGTTACAAACTACATTTTGGGGCATGTATTCTGTAATCTGTAGTGAAATACATTTTAAAAGTAACCTTCCCAACACTGCCAGTAGGGGGGAACAAACAAGAGCGGGCAGTTGGACACGGGGGGTTGTTGAGGGTGGAAACAAATATTGGAGCGCAAGCTCGTGGTTGAAATAAAAAATGTCTTATCATTAAGACATGAACAACACATTCATACGCTATTCATGACAGCCAGGGTCTTTTATAAGGTATTGTTTTTTTAAATACTCAAATGTCTATTCATTAGGGTCATTAAGACTTATATATTCAAGGCGATTTACATTCACTTCATATGGCAACGCAACTTGAGAGATCATATTTCGTACACGATAAGAGCCACTTACATTATTTCAGCCTATGAATGGATTTGTATTAGGAGTAATGCGCGATGTAATAAGACACAGTAATGAACTCGCGCAACAATCCCAAAACTCAATACGTGACGCGCGTAAAGAGAATCGACGCCCCTTCTACCAGAAGCAGCAGTAACTAACATAGCACAGCATTACGTGTTGAACGTCTTTTCGAAGATCCGTCTGTTCTCTCTACATCATGGTTTCTCACAGATGCAGCCCTGAGAGATTCTGGGATTCTGGGAAGTCCCTGTGTATTCTATGCCAGAACATATATGGGATCAAAGCGGGTAAGTATTGGCTGCTTTCTAGTCGCTGTCCTGTCCTGCGTCCACCTCTTCAATAACCAAACCAGGGAGAAGCTTGTATATATCGTTTCTCGTGGAACTTTTACGGCAGGTTTCAAGTTTAGTCCTAACTGTGGACTGAATGATTTTGGAGGGCGCCAGGAGCCTCTCTACCAACCGTGCCAACAGGGTACATTTAACGACGGCACATTTCTCGATTGTCGGACTTGCAAGACTTGCCCAAAGGGGCTCTTACTAAAGAAGCCCTGCACGTCTACAAATGACAGCATCTGTTGCTCAGAGGGGTGAGTAACGTTTACTACTAAAATTGTTTGTATAGAAAATTCCACATTAGCAGCTGTTGCTGTGGTATCTCAGCGTAAATCAACTTGGTTGCAAAGGGAAATCCAGTATGTTCTAGAAGTTCATACGACAAACGTTAACGTAATATTGAATGGTTTGATGTTATTATTATCGTGTCATCTGAACAAGTTATTCATTCTGTTTAAGGTATGATTATATTCAAGGGGAATGCAGAACTACCCCTGGTAGTACGCCTGCTACTACCTCTATATCTAGCTCTGCTTCTCCCCCTGTTAGTACCTCCTCCACTAACCCTGTTACTACCTCTGCTGTGAAAAACACAGTGAGTATGAAACATGCAAAATGTTCAGTTGCCTTGGAGTTAGTAGCCAGCAAAAAAGGCCTTTGGAAATACTTAAACATAAATACACATTTTAATTAGGCTAGAAGTTTACCTGTAGTGTCTGCTGGTTGTTTTTGTTCTAAATGTTAACTTGTTCTTAAATTTTTTTGAAGCGTCATTAAGTACATTTACCTAAAACAAAATAATGTTTTTGCATGATTTTAACAGACCATTTCTCATCCTACAACTCATCCTACAACTCATCCTACAACTCATCCTATAACTCATGATGAAACCCCTGCCCATAGTGAACATTTGCATCACAGTTACTGTAAGTCTGACTTTTACATAGCAATTTATCTCCTGTTTGAAATTGTGTTGATAGTCATAAGTTGATTGTATTGTTTTTTTCTTTTAGTGACGGAATTTAGTGTGGTTCTTTTCATTCTTTTAATATGTGTCTGTGTACTTCTTGTTATTTTGAAGAGGAAATTCATTAGCCACAGAGGTTAGTGCTTGCGTGTTTGTGTTGGGTGTGTGTGGAAATAAATCATATTGATATGTCTGAAAAATTATAACTGGGAACAGCTGAATATACGAAATATGCAGGATGTGTGGAAAGGTTAGGAAGCAACTCAGAAGACAGTTATCTTGCAGATCCCCATCCATTGTTCATTAAAGTTCACTGTTCTTTTAAGTTCACTGCCTGTTTAGTGAATAAAGGCCCTTGGTGCACATTTCTGCCTATTATTGGCAGACTCTATTTGCAAGGCACAGTACAGTTAAAAGTCTGTTTTGCTAAACAGACCACACTGCAAGAAACCTCCTCAAGTCCCACAAGTAAAAAAAATGTGGAATGTTCTGGAATGTACAACCAGTTGATTTTGGAATACAGTCTGCTTGTGCTGAAAATCTTTTGGGGAAAATATACGAGAACCGCCTCTTACAAACCCTCTTACAATACAGCTCAGGGTTTGGGGTTTAATGACCACTTCAAAGTGACCCAAAACTAGTTCCATTAAAAGCTTGATTTTCCTTGATCCACAGCAAGAAGTACATTTTGATGATAATCACATTACAGTAATTTATATAAAAAAATGAACCTGATACTCTGAGTTCTGTGCTTCAATTACATCCCTACCCTTGCATCTTTGGTGCTGATTTATTTTTCTTCTGTTCAAGAGATAAAAACATGTTTTCGAAAGAGAAGTGTGAAAACTAACCAACTGTGCAAATCAGACAGCACAAATGAGCTCAATTATATAAACAACCTGTTGTGTAAGTATTTAAAATCTTCCTGTATCATTACTGACATACATGATATACTGACTATACATGTTTTAATATTAAATATGTTAAATTATTCTCACACTTTGTTAGACATATCCAGCATTTTGGTTTTTCTTATGCTTCCAGTCTATGCAGTGGACAAAATACAGTGTGCATAGATGAATTATACAAAGTGACAGTATAAACATGAAAAATAGAAGCTCAATAAATCATGTTCTGTTAATATTTTGTTTATTATAGTTTTACTTTTTTGATCTCATTGTTAGAAAAGATTTATGAAACAGATTTCATATCAAATTCCAATTTTATCAAATATATACAGTACATCTGTAAATTTCCTTTCCACAAAACATAATATATAGATTTTTCTTAGCATTTATAATCTAATAATAAATACATAACAGTAGTTGGATCCTTATTTTAAAATAACTTGAAAGTTGGCAACAAGATGCAGTTTGTCCACTATGTTGATCTTTAATAAACTTAGATATAAACATTTTCTGGTTTCAATTTTTGATTAGCACTTCTGAATATATTTTGATGTCCACCAGGTCCTGAAATCCAGGCTGCCCCACTCCAGACAGTGCTGGATAACTTGGATGTGGTGGAAGAATTAGTCCTCTTGCTGGACCCAGAAACCCCTGGAGCTAAAAACACTCGCCACCTAGCTGCCAGCTGCTCGCTCCCATTTACCTGGATCAACTATGTTTATTCAATGAAGGCCAGCAGGAGCCCCCTGGTCTCTGTGTTGGAAAGGTTGATTGCCAAAAACCCATACTGGAGCGTGGGTCACTTGGCTGGCTTGCTGAGTAATATCGGGCGCAACGACGCTGTGGCAGTGCTTGGTAAGATGACTCTAGTTGCTGAGGACATGCAGGTGATATAAAGAACTGTGAACGCCTTTTTCTTCAGTCTTCTTGAAATGATGGCATAGTAATGCAAATGATGCTTTGCATCACTATAACAGTTATTTCCAAAAGAAGATTGAATATGCATATTGATGTACAAGAAGAAGCCATTTATAAAAGCAGGCACTACCTGCTTTTTACATCATTTGGTAGTGTTGAATATATGATACATGCAGAATGAAGTCTTACAGTCTATGTAGCGCAAGTACAGTTGTATATGGATTTTTTTTCTTTAGTCACCTGATGTACTGTGTATTATAACCGTAACATTTAATGACATTGTAAAAGTTCTCACGTGCAATTGATCACATTGTCAGTTATCCTTAAACAGTAACCAAAATCTTGATCTTGAAACTGTGCAGTATTTAAATGCTCGTTTTCCCTCACTTTTATATATATTTCATCATGCAAGGTTTTCTATGGTCATTGCTTTGTTTGCATCACTTCTAAAATCCTACTTACACAGCATATAAAAAAGTAAAAGGTATGTCAGCAATATTTCGACAATAATGGTAGGCATGAAAATAGACAAGTGTAATGCTTTTTATATACAAAAGGCATGCATTTCCTTTGTTTATTAAAAAACTGAATTTAAGCACGATTTACATTGTTCTAAAAAAAAAAAAAAAAAAGAAATAAAAATGATCTGAATCAGCACATTTGTTCAAACATTGTAACATCTTTATTAAGCAAATAACATTATAAATAAAAAAAGTGCATAGAAAAATCAAACAGGTTTAGAAATATGTATACAAGTATTTACAAACTTAGAGGAGACCTTTGTACAAGGTAGTAAAGACACACTTTTTTCGTTAAGTCTTTTGTTTTCTGTCACAATATTTTTTAAAATAACCCTACATAGGAACATACAGTTTTTCCACACAATTCTTGGGAGACAGATCACCACCACAGAAGGTCTTGAATAGTGCTTTGCATCCTTCATTGCACACAGGCCAGGACAACTCTGCAGGACATGTAAGACCAAGAAATATTGTACTGTCATCTAGATTTTGCATTAGTATTCTTTGACAGTCATTCCGAACAGCTTGAGGTAGAATCCTTGCAACTTCAGAAAAACAAAAAGGTGAGATAATGAATATCAGTTTCAGTATGAAGATGCCCCCTAAAAATACAAATAAAATGGGGGGGAGGGGCTCAAAGACAAAGGAATGGACCACGCTGATTAGCTCAGAGGACAATCGTGTCAAAGTATCGGCCTCCGTAGGAAACGAGGCTTGGCAGCATCTCAGTGAATCCTGGAAGCTGTTCGTTACAAAAAATGTTGGAAAAGAGGAGGCAACTTCTGAGTTTACCCCAAGCCGATGGCCACTGTTTACAAGCTAAAACAAGTACTAAAACCATAATTTAAAAAAAGGCTGTCTGGCTCAAAACACTACCTTTAAAAAGGCTTCTTTGCAAGAACTCACCCTCGAAGAATGTTCAAGTCGAAAAGACAAGGAAAAACAAACAAACATGTAAACAAAATATATCTGGTGAGACCTTGGCCATGTAAAAGCATATATATTTCTTCTATCACCTGAAACACAAACAGGTATAAATACAACAACCATAATGCTGGAGCGATCTCCTGGTTTCACTAAGACAATGAAGGGCGTCAGTTTGTCATGACTGGACACGGTAGAAAGATTTAAACATGTCTGAGGTCCTAAACGAAACGGACATCAAGGTGCTAGGTGACTTTTAGCTGCAAGACACAGATCAGTCATTTTTTTTGTCATAATTATTATTAAAATTGAACTGAATCTGTCCAAGCAACAAAGATTGCTTTTGAAGATTCTGAAAGACCTGTGATCAAAAACAATTTTCTAGAACAAATGCAAAATAACCACAATCTCTCTTGGTGTGAACAAGATGTGCGCAACAATGGAAGAGAAATGGCCAATAACTAATAAACCTCAATAAATTCACATGCAAAGAGAATTTCCACAGAGCGAGTAGTGACTAGCCGTGGGGGGGATTCTATACTGCTGCAGAAATGACATTTACCCAGAAACTGTGAAGAATTCTCGCAAATAAATATTCGAAGCGTCTCTTACTACAAGGAATGGAAACGGCTAACGCAATGCTTAATTTCCCTCTTATTTTCTAGCACCATGAAGGCCAACATCATTAAAAAAACAAATATAAATGACAGCAAGAAGTGGCCTTGAAGTTCAACTAATAAAAAGAAAAACAACAGCAGGGTCCCGTGAAGGGAGACAGATGTTTCCTCAAAGTTAAACAAAGCTCAGCAAATGGAAAGGTTTCTACCAAGGAAGGAGCTTTTTACCTGTGGAAACAGATAAAGACTTGATGAATGTTTCGTGAAGGGAATGGTGTATTGCAGGTGATAACAGCATTTTCCTGAGCAGTATAAAGCCATTTTTCCCCTCCTAAACATGAACACAGACTAAAACCTGTTCTATGATCTAGCATGAGTATCACAGATAAATATCTCAGTTAAAAGTGAATATATATTTGTATGTATATCTCTTGATTAGTCATAGATTCAGTTAGTTACAGAATATTTTCACTGCCACAAAAATTGTGTACATCTATTTTGCACTTCTTCTTAAGTGCAGCAATATGTAGAAATTTACATCTCAATAAGCTACGGGCTGCTGAAGCCATCGCAATGCTTAGGATTCCAGCACTTTGATGGCCCGCTTGATGAGAAATCAAGTCTCTCTCCACCCAGATTAATGTGGATTTTAACTTGGACAGAGAAGTGAATTGTATAAATAAAAATTAGGTCTAGAAGCAATGAACATTTTATCAGCACTTCTTTTCACATGTATAAAGCAGGGCTGTGAAAACAGAAATCAACCACTTGTGAAAATGTCCTTACATAGAACTTGAGAGGAAAGGAAACCAGCGTGAATATCCTGTTCTCTTTTAGAAACTGTGACTACACCGGCAAGGGGTCACCATATCTAGAGATCTTTACTCCAGTGAAACTAACAGTTGGCGGCATTCAAATAAAAATGCATATAGTATACGTTGGAGCCCGTTACAGTGGCAGTTCCATCCCATCATCACCACATCCCCCACTCACTCTCTCTTCAGAGGATTTGTAATAGCTTTAGCCACTTTTTTGCAAGAGCTCAGACTTATGGCCAGTCGACGTTGATTTATGCATAACCTCCTATTTCACCCCCCATTTTTTCCTGTCCACTCCCCGATCTCCTGACATTCCTCTCAGTTCAGGAAGCGACGGCAGCGCCGAGCCCCACAGTTACAGCTCAGCTTGTTGCTGGCATCCTCAATGGGGAACTTGTAGTCGTAGGTCAGCTCCTCTCCACGGTAGATCTTCCTTAAGGCGAAGATGACGATGTGCTTTTGGCCTTCTACGTTGATGACGCGTGAGTAGCAGTTGGGCTCGCAGGAGTGGTTGATAAAGCGTGCTGCGTTGCCATGCATGGTGGCGTCCACCACTTCGAAGTCGTCAATACGGAACATGTAACAGCCGATGCCCTGTTGACGACACATTACAACTGTTAGTTTATGTAACAATGTCATGCAAAACCGTTATCAGAACAAAAACATTTTTACTGCATGTATTTTGGAACCTGTGAAAGAAAATTTTAATTATCCTCCTTAAAGTGTAATTCCAAAAGTGTAATCTCTCAGTAATAGGAATGTGCCGATGGTTGTGGTTTTGTTAAGGTTTTGTTAAACCTTATGGATGGTCTTAGGACAGTTTAGCAAGTTTCTTGTTTTTCTAGTCTGGCTGGGCAATAGAATTGCTGAGCACTAGATAAGAAGGAATGTTGACGCAGCAACTTGATCTGTTGGTTACACCCCGAGATAACTTTTGCTGATGCACATTTGGATAGAGGTGCATGAGACAGACTCCCCTCGTGAGATTAAATTTTGGAGACTCTTGATGATTATTCTTATTTCTGACTTCTGAGTTTAACTAGAGGTGGCTAAGAGAAAAATACACCACAGAACCAATAAAAAAAAGTCACAGGAATTAACTTCTTAGTTTTTAATTCTTGTACAGACTGCTTCAAACATAAGCCAACCTTTCCGGCAGATAAGTATCTTTGCTGGATGTACTGGTGAAAGTTCACACGAAAAGAAAAAAGCCTTTCTGCGCATTGCCTTACCGTACTGCCCTCAGGTGCCTCCCACTTCAGTGGAAACCATTTAATTAGTGGAAATGGGTGTTATCTAGATGTCATCTAATGCAAACAGACCCCAGAAGATGACATGCAAAGCCAATAACTGTCTATGACCGCAGCATAATGGAAATGAGGCGTAATTCACTCACCTTCCCGTCATAATACTTCTCACGTTTGTCTGTGAGAGCGGAGCGGATGACGATGCCGGAGTACTCAATGACCATTTCACCTGCTTCAATGTTTCTCTTGCAGAATAGCCCTCGCCCATGTATGGCAGACCTGGGGGAAGGGAGATTATTCACCTCATACACTTGAGAATAAACACCTCCTACACAAGTGGGAATACAAAACGCACCTTTCACATTCACTGGCTTATAATATAACTTGCTACCAAGGTTTACACCTCTAAAATCTACATTAAGATGTTGTGAATGTTGCTTGGTTTAAAATGGGAAAACACTACAATGAAAGCTTGTGATCAAAGGAAACCAAAAATGACTCAGTTCCTGCCCAGCTTCTAACAAACTTACCTGTAAACACCAACTGCTTCTTTCGAAGTTCGTTCTAGATGTCTGAAGCGCATTGCCATGGGGAGTTCCAAGCTTGTTGCGCGCCTGTTAAAAGAGAACTCATCAGAAACTCTGTTTTACTATGAATAAAACACTGAACTACAAAAAACTGAATTACTAATCAGCAGTTCAGAATCAGGGTTTCATTTTGCAACTACATGGTCAAAGTCAAAGTCAACTTTATTGTCATCTCTGCTATATACCGTACAGATACATAGAGAGACGAGACGACGTGGCTCCAGGTTATTTTCAGTGCAAACAAACAAGGCATGAACTACATGATGCATTGAAGAGCATGTTACACAATGACCTTTTGACATGTTTCATTTCTCTCATGCAAAGCCATTGTTCTAAATTAGTTTAAGGTCAGTAGAGAAAAGGTGGAAAAGACAAGTTGTTTCAGAAGTGGGTGACTATTTGTCATTGTGAACACAGCACAGCACCACAACGGAATGTGACGTCTACATTTGACCCATTTGTGAAGGAGCAGTACCTTGGGGACAGTACCTTGCTCATGGGTACCTCAGGTGATACCTTTACCAGTTGTGGCATTCGAACCGGTGACCTTCCGATTATGGGGCGAATGCCATAACCGTTACCGCTACCAACTGCCCCTTCATGGCATTAATAATACATTTACCAAAAAAAGCTCTCTGTTAGGACTGCTTGCAAATGTGATTAAATGTGTTGAGAGAACTGAACAGATAAGACCAAATCTGTTCTTGTTCAACCTAACCTGCTGGATTTAAGAAGGACATCATCTTCCTCTTCATCATACAAGTCGACGTCAGGAAGTTGTCTGTGCTGGGAAGCCAGGAAGTTGAACATGTCGAAGGTAGACTTTCTGCATGTGCACAAAGGCAAGATTTTTTTTTTTCAGGATCATTCAGACGTTTTACTTCAAAAACACATGTGGAGACAATTTATCAGGATGTTTTTTGTTTGATTTTAGCACAATTTTAAATGAAACATTTGCAACTTGGATTAATCATTTGCAACAGATGGTTCTATAAACTATCAATGCTATTTCAGTTTAAACCACCACAATTGTCATGCTTCGTTAAAGGGTAAAGTAAATAGCAAGATGAAATGATAATTCACATTTACTGTCATACTGTATATTTAACAGGTATATAAGATGCTTGATGTTATCCTGCAGGTGTGCATACCTTAAATAGACCTCAGAGCGAGCACAACCACTGGGGTTGATAGGCAGGTCCTCCTCTTGGCTGGCTTGCTTGTGGAAACGGAAGGCATGGGACTGACATCTCTTGGCCCCCTGCAGCTGCTCCACCAGGTAAACCACAGCATCATGCAGTAAACCCATCATACGAGCCCCACTTAGGCCTGCGAGGGACAGCTGTCTCAACTTCGCAGAAGAACGTGCCTCCTGCACTCCATCAACCACTGCTCTCCAGGCCACTGTGTGGGTTTTGCAGAAAGAGAGGGTGGTTAAAAAACTGTACAAGAAAACTAAGACTTCTGTTGTCTGTTGTGTGTTGCCTGTAGACAATTATCCTAGCAATATTTCAGGACCAAATCGGCACTTTTATTGCATGTAAAATGTTAAGTGCATTCCTAAGTGTACCAATTGTAATATTAAAGTTCATGTGAAAGTAACAAAAGGTTACAGAAAAACAATACCCTCAATGCTGTCTGCCTCCACACTGAAGCCATCATCACTGACGATCTCAAAGCGTAGACGGGGTTGGTCTGTTCTTGACGGGAACTGATCTTCATTATCCGAGGGAGGTGTTTCCTCATCTGAGCAGGACATTATCCCTAATATAAAAGGGTATATAAATATGTTTAAATCACTGACATGAAACCTGAAAGAACTGCGAATGTGTTGCTACATGCCTGAGTATTTGTTCCAGTCAGACAGTGTGCTGCGTGCTGTTGTGTCCCAGGCGTGTGGTTTTGTATTTTCGCCACCTCTGGAGACTGAGAAACGATCCCAGAGTCCGGACCTTCAGCAAAAAGATAACATTTAAAATGACAAAAAATAGGGGGAAAGAAAACAGCTTTTCAAAGTAGGAAACAGCGTCCATGTTCCATATAGAAGATACACAAACGGTGACATACCTCGCACACTCTGAGTCACTACTTATTTCCTCACTGACTTTGTCGAGGTCGAGGATCCCTTTGACAGTTGGTGTTTTGATGCGAACTCCCCCACACCTGCTACAGGAGTGAAAAAATGAACCCATTACCACAAACACCAGCCCTTCAGTTCTTAACAAACATTTGATGTCTTCTAAAACATTGTGCACACTTGACTTCTGGTATTATTTTTCTTTAGATTACTAGGCTTAATGAAACGAGGCACATATGTAAGAAGTAAAAAGCATAAATATAAATGCAGTTACAAAATAGATGCATGAATGCAGGAGATTAAAATGATGGAATTACATTGCATACATGCCACTGCAGGCTATCTAATCTTTCAATGTACACGGAAATACAGTCTTACCTAGCTGTAGCTGAATTTGACTTGCGTTGCTCTTCCGGGCCACTGGACAACTCGGGTTCTAAAAAGTCTGCCTTTGACTTTTTGGTAGCAATACGATCAGAGAGGGAGGACACCCTCTTCATTCGAACCTGCTTTGGTCGAGAAGGTGCTGGGTGTTGAGTGGCTGGTGTTAAGGTCATGGGCTCTGGTTCAACAAGGAGGCCTTGGGGTAGGACTACAGAACTGAGTGACTGAACTTTGCCTCTGGCACTGGGATTACGAGGAGAAGAGGGACTCAATAATCGGGTACCGCTCCGACTGGGATCATAATAGCTGGCCATTGCTTGGTTGATAATAGCTTGAGCACTCTCCGCCTGATTGTCTGAGGGCTTGCTAGATGAACCAGATACTGTGGTAGATTTGGGTTTCCGAGCCGTCAAGGGTTCCTTCTTTTTTCTTGGTTTCTTCATTCCAGTTACAGTGCCACCACAAGATGCTTTTGCATTCTTCTTTGACTTCCCCGCTTCCTGCTGTGCTGCGTTTCCACTGCTATTAGCTGTGAGCAGCTCAGTGATGGCACTGGAACTTTGAATTACAGGTTCGGAACACATTTGGGGAGCTTGTGCTGGGGCGACTGCTCCGCCAGCTGCTGCAGGCAAGTTACTTGCAGCAGCCAAAGTAGCAGAGAGAGCATTGCTCTGTAGAAGGCTGGCAATCTGTGTAACACAGTTGTAAGAGGGCGAATTGGGACTGGGCAGCTGGAACGTGTTGCTTTCAGGGTTCTTGACAAAAATCTGACCAAGTCGATTAACAAGTAAAACATGAGGGGTAGGATCCACGTTGGGCCCACCAACCTCCTTCACAGTGAGAATTGCATGTCCTGGCAATGCTTGAGTCAGTTGTTGTTGAGGCTCAAGGGATGGTTTTGGAGTTGAAAAGTTGATGGAAATGGTACGACCTGTGGCTGCTTCCCTTTGCATAGGCATGGAGCTATAGCCATTAATAACAACAGGGCCAGAAGCTGGTTGAACAATGGAGGGCAATGCCTGGCAATGAACAGAGGGTTGTGTGGTTGCAGTAGGGACAATGCTGACTGTGGCTGAGCCCAGGGGTTGTGTGTAAATGGGGTATACAGGAGCAGACACAGGCCCAAATGATGCCAGAGGCACACCAGAGCCAGATACAGCAGGACGCACAGACTCTGTCTGGGAAGGCAAATCTGATGACACACAAGACAATGCTCCAGTAGGGACTAATTGAGTTTGGTTACTTGTGTCTGAAGCGGGCAGTTGCCTGGCTCTAAAAGACTCCATTGAGGGGAGAACGGTCTTCCCTTCAGGGTGCTGAACATGGTATGAAAGATCATTTGAAGGAGTTGAAGAATTTGACACATTAGAAGCCTTCACAGGGAGGTTAGACTGGAAAGAATGAACTTTGGCTGTACATCCAACTGTGTCTGAAGAAAACTTAGGGGTTAGCTTCACTCCATCTGGCTCCTCGCATTCAGTTCCATTTACTGAACTTTTTACAGCTTCTTCTGGGATTCCCTCTGACTGTTTATCCAAGCAAATCATGGAGCCATCAGTGGAAGAAACAAAGTGCCCACTGTTATGATCCAGATAGATGTCCCTGGACTCTATGGATCCCTGTGTGTCCTGGGTTTCGTCTTGAACTGGAACCAGCTCAGTGAAGCAATCATTGGGTGAAGGAGGGTCACACCTCTCCAGAACCATGGAGACCCCTGAATCTACAACTAAAGCAGGATCTTGAAAACTATGAGCGAATGCAGAATATGTGCTATCTGTCTCCTTTGGCACAACTAAAGTCCCTTGAGGAAGTTCTAGTGTACTGGAATGAAATGTTTGACCAATGGTATCATGAAATCCATCTTTTTTGTATGGCTGGGAGAGTGTAGAATCATTTATTTCCAGAGTTCCCTTAGTCTCACATTGGACCTCTTTAGAATGACTGTGACAAGAAGACTCCTTATTAGCAGTACCAACTAAGGACAGAGACCCAAATGGCTTGGCTGGTGGGTGAAGCGGACTGTTTATGGATGAAGAATCAAATACTGGACTTGCGGGACCTACACATAGCCCATTACTTGTCAACTGCTTATGATGCTGAACATCAAGGATTTGGGTTGGCTTCTGAACTGGACCTGGGTTCTTCAAATTCTGGGTACTACTGTTGTTGACACTTGCATCGCTCTCAGTTCCATCATCTACACCATCTAGTTGTGAAATTGTCCTTTTGGAGGAAGACGAAGGTGTCTGTGAAGCATCTCTTGGGGGTTTGCAAGCAACTACAGTGCGGGAGAAGTCAAAATAGTTTCCCATGTCTTCATCAGAGGAACTATTGTCCCAGTCCTCAGTGCAGGTGTCTGTGGCATGAGGCACTCTTCGGACTGATACCTTTGCCTTGATGTTATCTGTCTCACCACCCCAAAACTCCTCTTGGTTTTCTTCACCTTCAACAACAATCTGTTCACTGCAGTTCATGGCCACTCCCTCATTTAGTACTGTTTCCTCAATTTCTAGTTCAGCTTTAAGTTCAGAAACCATGGTGAGATCTGAGTCTAAGTGGAATGGTGTATATGGAAACTCCTTGTTAGTGACTAAGTGACTACACCTCTGAGGATCCAGAGTATCTTCTAAAAGTAAGGTTCCGTTTTCTGCAGGTGCCTCCTGTGGTGAAGCCAAGAAATTGTGTGGCAGTTCCTCTGAATCTAACCGATTAAGCTCCAAAGGCAGCCTTGGTCTTATAGAAAGGTGTGAGGGGGAGGAGATGGATCGATTAGAGGAAGGGGTGCTGCCTTGCCACGTGGGTTGTGGAAACAGTCCTGAGGTAGAAAGGGGTGCCAATATAACAGAACCCCGGGAAGAGGAAGCACTTCGAGCCACAGGGCGGGCTGATGAGGAGGTCAGCAGGTTTTCAGTAGCACCAAGTGGGAAAACAGGGGAGGTAGGCTGGGTGGTTTTAGAGTGATGGGAACCACCAGCTCGATGGCTAACTGAGCCAGCGGGAGATCCCAAGGTTGAGCAGGTCACGTTTCCGCGGATCCCAGTATTCGGTGAATGTGGGCTGTGCCGCCGTGGTCTGCGTGTGTCATCGAGATCGCTAATAGTCAAAATATGATGTGATTTGGAAGGGGCTGCTCCTAGAAATACATAAAAAATTGTACAAAAAAAAAAAACATTCAGGAAACTTACATTTCATTATTGACTGCCTCATAGGTTAGTGTGTGCCACATAAAGGTAATGAGTTTGTGTTTTATATTAATACTTGCTGTGACCTATTGAGGTAATTTCCCTAAAAAAAATTCCGTTAACCTTTGACAATGTTTCCAGAAATGTGCAACAAGGTCATGTTTTCCCATGCAAATTAGGTTTGTGGCAAATTTGTGTTGGACTTATAGCAAATTTGTAGAAAACGTATGTATCTGGCAAAGTGATCAACATGTTTGCAATTACTGACAAATTATTTTGACAAATTACTGGCAAATACATTTACCGCTTGTGGCAAGTTTTACTTGTTGCTAGAACATTTGCCAATTTGACTGAGTTTAAAAACAGTGGCACTGACCAATGTATGGAACTGTGTAAAAATATTTTGAGTATTTGTGTTACCTGGTGATGGTAGTGGTCTAGACAGTCCTCCAGTTGGTCTTCTATTCTGAGGGTAAGCAGAGATTTTGGGCCGTGTACCAGGGTCAGGTTTAGCAAAGAGGGGCACTGAACTGGGATTTGCTGGTGTCACATCCCCATCTGTAGTTTCAGATTCTATTTAAAAAAAATTGAATTAATAAAGTTGTAAACAAAAGCAATCATATAAAATACAGTATATAAAATGCAGTCTAAACAGAACCCACCTGACTGGGGACATGGGCTGTGGGCAATTGTGCGATTATCTCCCTGATCAGGCAGTTCCTCCACCAGGTTCTCCTGAACTGGTGGTCGTACTTCTGTGACCCGGCATGTGTACTTACAACGGCGAAGTGGGTTAATTGTGCTCCAGTACCATCGAGAGCATCTACAAATTTTACAAAACAACAATAATCAGTTATGGCATGCAAGGGGAGCCGGGGCATGGTTTAAGTGAGATATGTAGTCAGAACTGTTTTCATTTCTGCATGCCGACGACAAATCTTGTCAGCTTTAGCAAGTGTTGCTCTACACAAGCATAGATTAATCTACCATCAAATACAAAGGCTTTGTATCATGTACATTAAAAGTATATCATCTTGGGTCTTAGCTTGGGTCTCTAAGGGGCGGTTTCCCAGAAAGAGATTAAGACTAGTCTTGGATTACAGAGTGTTTTGAATGGAGATTTTCCATTGAAAAAGAAATATAGTTCAGAACTAGTCTTAATCCCTGTCTGGGAAACCGCCCCTAAAGGTTTAAGTCAATTTCGTGCAGCTGTTTTATCATTTTAGGACTCAGTTTATGAAACCATTAAGCCATCTTTTATGTCGCCACGATCCTCATATGTAGATTCTTTTAGTCAGATGATTAGACAGAGAGACAAATATTACTTACTCAAAACCAACAGGGAAAAGTTTTCCTTGGCAGGCAGACAACTCACTGAGCTTCCCCATTTTGCTGACCTGAAGAGAGCCTATACAAAAGGAGAAATAAATGAGATCACAAGAACATGACCATCAACAGGGATCTTGCAGGTTTCAGTAAGTTAAATTTAAGGCCTTTTTAAGACCTTTTAAGACCATTATGAGTAAGACCATACTAAATGCATTACTAAAAACATTAAAATGATACCAGAAACTTTCTATTTTTATTAATTCAGCATTAAAACAGAATCAAAATATTTGAAACTCACTCTACATTATCTAGCCTATTAATCATCCTATTGGAATCAACATGTTGAAAGCTGAATGCTGAATGTTGAATATGAATATACAATTGGCATGCTGAACAAGACTGTGAGTCTGGCATGCACTAGTCCACTTGTTTTCACCCCATGCATAGGCTATATGCCGACTGAAAAATCATTAGGCTTTCATTCCCATAAGATACAATGCTATCGCACACATCATACGATATACTGCTCTATCTGTGCGTGAGCTGGTCAGTGCGTGAACACAGAATAAACAGCTAGCCAAACTCGTTCAAGAGCCAGGGACGCGAGCGCATTGCTCCATTATTTTCTGGCTTCAAAGTTGACAGGTGAAAAGCGAGTAAAACTGACACAAAACGTACTGTACAAAATAAACTTACAGCCCGACTCATAAGTTATGGAGACTGCTAGGTTAAACCAGCCTAATACAGTGACGTTAGCTTAGTTCTCACAAACCACTTAGCAGGCTAACTGAAAACCGCATCGCTAGCTGAACAATGCATTGCATTAACCATACAAAGATTAGCATAACACTCTAACCGCTGACACTTATTTACGAGTGAAGCTTGCAGTTGAAACCTATTTCAGACCTCACCCGAGGTTAACGCCCGACGCTCCGTCCTACATCAGTGCACTACATAGAGTGTAATATCATCAGTTGTGTGTCCTATGTAGTGCACTATACAAGGATGTGGAAAGCGTTTGGAACTCAGCCTCAACTATAAGTGAAAATCATTTTTTTAGAGAAATTCTATTTTCTGATTGGCCGATAGCTCGCTAATTCAAGGATTAGTTCTACAGCAGTTTAAAATTTATTTTCTGTGGACAGCGCTTTTTGGGAATGAACGGAGACAAGAATTTTAAGACTTAGGTAAATTTAATTTAAGACCTAGGATGAAAATTTTAATTTTTGGATGACATTTTAAGGCCTTAAATTTATCTTTCTGAATTTTAGACTTTTTAAGACCCCGTGGGAACCCTGATCAAACAATACACAATTTAGATATGATACCAGGATGAGATAATGACTTTTTAACTGGGCTTGAAATGCTTACCAATCATTAGGTTTATACATTCTGGTTCTAATCCTGTCAGAAACTTCCTACGGAGGCTGATACCCTCAAAATCCACGTAGACTCTCCGTAGAACTTCAAATCCTTGTCCAGTAATAATCTGTTTAACAAGATAAAGTAGAGAACGCTGTCAAAACTGCTAATTTTATACATAGACATGGGCAGTAACAAAAAATCTTAAATGGATTTTAATCATACTTTTCCACTGATGAGGTCACGATGCTTGTAGCAGAAGACTTTCTTGTCATCCTGGAAGACGCAGTTGCGCGAACGGGCACACATGAAGTGATAGTTGCTCTGGCATGAAGTAAGGCAGCAACCCACTGTTGCCCCGGTCTGGTTACACCGTTCACAGCGCTGTGAAAGGTTAACATGAGTGGGGAAAATGAGAAAATGTTTCTAGTGGACAATTTAATTCAAGATAATTACATTATATTCCTCTGTTACTATCAGTTGAATTAACAAAACACTCATACTACTGAGAACACTCTACCAGAAGGTTCTGGTCTGCATTGGTGTCTTTGGCTATGCTAATTTCTTCCGATTTCGGGGTATCAGAGCGTAACTTACCATAAGGCGACCTCTAGCAACTGCACTATGTACATGCATCAGACAGCCATTATCTTCCTCAAACACCTCGGCAGACCACATGGAGCAGTTCACATGAGCCCACTCATTTTGCCCTAGGTAAAGGAGACGTCCTGCATCCTAGAGAGGTAAGAAAAACAGTAGCATTATGGAGTCACTAATGACATTCCAGAGGAAATACTAGGCTACAGATTTAATGAATGAAAATAAAGATATATTTAAAAAAAACAACTGATGGGCTATGTCTTGATCCAGATCACATAGAACATTAAAGGACTATAGAGAGAATGTTGCTCCAGCTCAGCTGTACTGTCTCTGCAGAACATTTATACCAGGAGATCCGGGACCAAAGCAACCATCATAAGATTCCTTCTGATTCCTTTTCGCTGTTATTTACAACACAGACTGACTTGTGTGAACGCTTCCTGTCTGTCACTTACGCAGAATTTATGACCTATACGATTTTATTCCATTGTTATTATTATGTATTTTAGGAACATATTTTAATGTTTAGACTAGTTTCTTATAATGTTTCTTTAATGTGTTCTGTTGGGAGTTCTCCTTATATTTGCAGAGTCTGAGAAACAAATCATGGTGCATTTCTCTGTATGTACTTGTTGAACTCAGTATGTAACAAATGAACAATTTTGAATGAAGTGTAATTACGATCACTCCAACTGTTATGCTTACATTGGACTTCGCATCTCCATACTTCTGACACAAGACACATTGCCGCTCATCGTCTTTTGACCATCCGGTGTCCAAATCTACTTTAGATGGTCGTCCCTTTTTACCTGTGTCACGAAAAAGCATTCAGTTGGTGAACATGAGAAGAAAGCATGAGCTCTATTATGTTTTATTTAGATTTAACAGGACAGGAAACATGACAGCCACTTTATGGTGTAAAGATGTTGGGTTAAAAACAGACCAACATTCTTAATTACCCTTGAGCCTTAGCATCCTCTGGTCCCTATAATGACTGCTGACAAACTTGTGGGACAGTGGGGTGGACAGATCCTCCTCTTCCTCCCCTTTGACCTCTGTGAACCCTCCTACTTGTTTGGGATTGTTGGCAGTCCTGCTCCCCTCCTCTTGTTCCTGCCACTGGGCATATACATGCTCAGTGGTGGGGGGTATTACAGCCTGTGAGAGCATTCCACTAGAACGCAACAAAAAAAGGTCAGTTACAAGTGTGCACATACAGTCACATTAAACAGTTTTACTCTTCGGGTGTAAAACCGTTACCCATTTTGTACTTGCACCAGAGTTAAACACCAAGCTATATTAATTCTAAAATGATTTTTGTATAGTTGCTAGTCATGAACTGTTTCAGATTTTATACACTTATTCTTAATAAATAGACTACAGACTAATAGATAGAAATACAGAAACTCTAGAAATGAACGTAACTGGTGGTAATAAAACTCATCTGTAAAGTTAATGAATCCAGCAATTACTTCATCACAAATGAAAATGTTCCACGAAAAGAGAAATGAACATGGACATAAAAGCTTACGGTGGCAAGCGTTTGGAGCGTGGATCCCACACTTTGGGCTCCTGACTGTTGAACCAGCTGAAAACCTCTTCCATCAGCTGAACAGTAATGACAAAAATATGTGTAAGAACACATCAGCATTTTTACTCATCTAGAATTATTTCCAAAGAATGAGAGGAAAATGATCACAATCATTCCTAGAAAAAAATGACTCCTCAGCACTGCACTTTAACAGAAGTGCTGATGTTCCTTATTCACAAGATATTTTAGAGTGTAATGAACTGCATCCACAGATTACATATTAAGCAATACTTTTGATGCTAAACGTAAAAATATTTTAAAATATTAGGACATTTTCAAATATCTTTCATCTTCTATAAGTAGTGAGGAGGAGTCACCGTTAATCAAATTAACCCTTGCCTCATTTTCTATAGATGAGGCAAGAGATTAATCGGATAAGACACTAATCTGTGACCCACAAGGGATGCGGTCATAATGTTGGGTGTAACTGCAACTAGAAGAAGAAGGAGGAGGAGGGGAAGAAGAAGAAGATAAGAAGATGAAGACGAAGAAGAAGAAGGTGTAGAGTCCAATCTCACTTTCAAGTAGTATGAACGAGCCACAGCAGTGGGCCTTTGGTCCTCCGGTAGTGCTTCCTCTTCCTCAAGCTTTGTGCGAATCACTGTTACCACATCTTCGTGGAAAGATTTCTGTAACAAAAATCACACACAGATTCTTTAGATTCTTTATTTGTCACATGCAAATTATACAGGTACAACATGCAGTGAAAAGTATCCTGATCTGCTCTATGACCATGCAATTAGGGCAAAAATTAAAAATAATAATAAAAATAAAAATAAAGGAGATACAATACAAACTTAAATAACTTAAAAATAAGGAGATAAAGGTAAAGAGATTAAAAGAAAATAAACTATTACTTATATACAATAAGGTGCAATGGGTTTAAATGGTGCAATGAGTGCACTGTGCAATGTTTTTAAAGTGCCAAGTACAGCTGCACAGCAAATATTGGACAGTAAAATGTCAGACAATATAAGTAATCATACAATATGAGCTGAGAGCCAGTATGGAATGACAAATTAAGACTTTTAGAAAAAAGACATGTCCTGGTTTAGAAAACGGATGGCCTGAGGATAGAAACTCCTCCTGAGTCTCTGTTTTGGCCATCATGGTGCGAAACCTTCTGCCCGATTGCAGAAGATGAAATAGGCCATTTCCGGGATGAGACGAGTCCTTTACAATCCTAATTGCTCTGGTCCTACATCTCTTGGTGTAAATGTCCTGCAGGGAAGGGAGAGCTGACGTGCAGCAGCGCTCCGCTGCCCGGATCACTCTCTGGAGGGCTTTCTGGTCCTGAACACAGCAGTTCCCGTACCAGGACAAGATGTTCTGTGTGACGATGCTCTCCACAGTGCCAGAATAGAAAGGTGGTACAGACGCTGCTTTGCCTTCTTGACTTGAACATTAATACGTTCAGCCCATGTCAGGTCCTCAGTGATGTAGACGCCAAGGTACTTGAAATAACACACCTTTTCCACTGGAGCACCGTTGATGGTGAGGGGTCTGTGGTCACGGTGTCTCCTGCTGAAGTCCACCACCAGCTCCTTCGTCTTGCTGACGTTCAGCTGTCACCGTCCTCAGTCGCCAGGCTGGCTGGCTAACCTCGAAAGGGGTGTATAATGCGTTCAGCTCATTGGCAAATGCAGAGTCAGCGCCGACTGTCGCGGTATCTTGCTAATACAGCTAACTGCTAGATCCGCAAACTTGATGATGTCGTCTGCACAGGCTCGGAACATGTCCCAGTCTACGTCATCGAGCGCGATATACCAGATGAGGCGAGCAGCGGCTGGAGAGAGTAGAAACACTCCGAGCATTGCACCACTTGTTGATCTTGAAACACACTCCTCCACCTTTAGCTTTGTTGGACTCCGCCGTTCTGTCCATGCGGAACACAGAGAATGAGTCCGACGGCGTTACGGCTCGGTCTGGCACGGTGGGGGTCAGCCATGTTTCAGTAAAGCACAGAATGTTACAATCCCTGATGTCGCGTTGGAAAGTAACTCTGGCCCGAAGATCGTCCAATTTGTTATCCAGTGACTGAACATTAGCCAGCAGGATACTTGACAGTGGTGTGCGGTGAGCCCGCTCTCTCATTCTGCCGCGTTTCCCCCGGCGCTTCTTTGTTCTGCGCCGCGGGTCAGCGTCACATCCATTGTTGTCGTCCGAGCCGCGTATTCTCCGGCCACGACGGATCATCTGATTTCCTATTTCCAGTAGTGTTCTACCGTCATTTTCAGTAGTGTTCTACCGTCATAAGTAACTAACCCTGTCAATGTCAATGCCAAAGGAAATGGGTTGTGAAGAACTTCCAGCACTCTGAATTACTCACCAGTGTAGTATAAAGACCTTTATCGAACTTTCTGCCCACAGCACAAAAGTCACAAACAGGCAGATTATCTCGCCCTTCATCATCGCCATCAGGGTCACCCAGGGATGCACACTAAAAATAGAAGGAAGTAAAAAATAAAAAATAAAAATCACATGCTATATATTAGGGATGCACCGATACCACTTTTTTACAAACCGATACGTGTACGAGCATTTTTATTTGTGTACTTGCCGATACCGATACCGATACTTCTTAGATTCTTAGATGTAATTCATTGGGAGGCAGCTTTTATTTTCTCCTTTGCAGATTATATGGCTATAATAAGGCTAAATATCAAATCATTAACGCAAGACTATTCCACACCAAAAATAAACAGATCTTTCTGGTTGTAACAAAAAAGTGTCATCACATTAGACAAAATGTAAATATAAGCAGATAAATGAAATGAAACACACTGCACACAGACTGCGTAATGGATGGCAGATCGGACAGTTATAGTTACTACCGGGATGTTCTTTTTAACTAGAATTTTCATGCTGCAGCCAGAAAATCACCAAATAAAGTCATTATGATATAATCCAGGGGGTTTCAACTGGGTTTGTCCCAGGGAACAACCTACACAGTAGTCTGCAGCTGTCCGCTGTGTGTCTGTGTGTGTGTTTTTCCATTACCTTTTAGATATTTGCATTACACTCATTATTCATAAAGATATCCAAATCTTCTGGGAAAAAAATTTACAAAATCAAATTCTTTTTCATAATTGATTTCAATAGTGAAGCTGGATTGCATGTCACGCACCACCGGCAATGCCGCCGTGGACCACTGGTGGAAAAGATCCGATATAATCGATTATAGTCTGCCACTGCATCAATTCAGAATCGTCCACGTCTGCATGGCGATGCATTGATTATGTGATCAATTTCAACACAATCAATTTTAACACAAGACTAAAAGGAAAAATGACATTTTGACTTTAGAAATCGAACTGTGAACTTAAGAGCCATGGTTTTAATCCAAAACATTTAGTTTCTACCAAAGGAAAATAAAAAAGTCATTTTAATGTGCTACATCAAGTTAATAGTTCTTTAGAGTTATGATTCCTCATATACACTTCTTTCAGCATAGGTGGAAATGATGCGAGTCTTACCTCACTGCAGGTGACCAGGTGCTGAGTGAGAGTGGAGCTGAGAAGGCAAGCGAGCACCTTCTCCACCCCGGCCCTCAGCTCCAGCAGGAGAAGCTCCCTCCAGTTTCCACACTCCTCACTCTCCTGGTCTCTGCCGTGTTGGGTTTGTGTGCAGGGCTGGCACGAGTATACCACACTTTCGGGTAAACTGGACAGGATCTCATACATATCGTCTGCAGGGAGGCCAAAGAGCATCCAAGTTACAACTTCAAAATAGCGATGCACTGATCTGATAATGATATTGATTATCGGCCCGATACTGTGAAATGTGATTTCACTGGCATTAGTTTGTGACTTTTATTTGGTCACTTTATATTGGAATGTTATTTTTTTTGCCAATCTATTGCTGCTTTAAAAGCTTCATTCTTAGGTAAAAAAAATTATAATAATTAAGCTGCTAATTTATGTTGTTACACTAACATAAATAATTCAGTAAATTTAGATATACTGTTTGTATGTTCCATTTTGTTTCACAAAGTTATGTATGCAAAGTCCAGTCTAATGTTGCATTGCATATAAAAGAATGATTCCCGTCTCTTCCAGTCTCATAAATATTATTAATTTAACAGTGGTATCGGTAATTAGACTGAAAAAGATGGAACAGTGCATTCTGAGAGCAAAAGAGGCACAAGATTGCGTTTGTAAAGAATTTAGAGAAGTATGGAATTCCTTTGTTTCAGTCGGAAGTGTGGTGGCGGAAAATCCAACAAACCTCAAAACTGCAGAAATTTTTTTTCGGTGGGGAAACACAAGTTTCATTTCCCCACTCAATACTAACGTTATTGCATAAAAACAACATTAAAGCAAATCAACATCTCATGACCATGTATGGCCACAGATGTAATGACTGGGACTCTTTCTGAGGCAAGCTTTTAGCAAATCTCTGTGGCAAGTGTATTAAGCAAGTACAACCAACAGACAGCTTTTAGGATATAATTAAGGAGCTCCCCTGCTTAGGGCCACTATTGCATTTCTAAATGGTCATCCTCACCTGTCAGACCCTCACACTTTGCATGGACCCAGTGGTTACAGGTGGAACACTGCATCATTTGACTTTCATAGTCGTTGTCTTCATAGCACTTGAAGCACATGGTGCAGTAATTACCTAAGAGAGTAAACAGGATTGTTATTAGTAGGACAGCATGAGCCTAGGGTTGGGTAATAAGACGTGACACTCAGCATCTCAATCGAGTAAATGAATATAACGAGAACAATAGTCAGGTCAATTGTTTACGATTCCTCCATTACACTCTCTTGGGCATTTCACTTCACACAGTGTGTCTCTCTCACAGTCACAAACAGGAAACACACACACACACACAGTTTAAAGCCGACACATTGGTTCACTTGGTTGGACAAATAATCAAGACTGTTTCTGCTGGAGTCATCATACCAGTGGAGTTGTGTAAATAGTGTAATGCGTCTCACAGTCCAGACAACTCTCCAGTGCTTGATGTTTCAAGGTGAGACTTAAGCACAGAGCATGTAAAAAATGAAAACTGTGACGTGGCAACATTTAAAGCTGGCACATTGGTTCAGTTAGTTGGACAAATATTCAAGAATGTTTCTATTGGACACAAAATGATCACACCAGTGCAGCTGTGTAAATACAACAGTAAAATTTCTTGGTCCCCACCTAAATGACACACGATTCCAGATGTTGAACTGGAAAGTGAACAGCTGTGCAGCAAAAAAAAACAGATTTTTAAAATAGATTATTGTGCTCTCATTTGTGATTACAGCTGGGCGACATGAACAAAAACATTATCATGATATTTTTTGTCATATTGATCGATTTCGATAATTATCATGATATATTGTCTTTTTTTTAATGTTTTGTTTTTTTGGATTCTTATACAGACTGAATGAACAAGTTAAAATAATCAAACAATATTAAACAAATAATTTTCAACAAATTTCTACTTGAAGAGCCCTGAGAACTGGTGGAAAAAAAAATTGCCGCTGCCAAAGAACAGCTAAAGAGAGCTGTCAACACCTCACTTCCAGAGCGCTTTCTCGGTGCTTGTTGTTGCTAAGTAACGAAAAGCGTCATCTGGTGCTTTCACATTCGTATTTTATTAGTTTTTTCCCAGGCGGCATTTGTTGTCAAAGCGTCCGCCGTAACTATAAAGCTCTGCATTTTCATCGCCTTTTTTCACTCACCGCGGCATCTTTTCTAAGGGCTAACGCTATGTGATGGGTGCGCTTGCGCTTAATCTTGAGGACTCCAACAGGTGGCAGTGTACACCATAAAAGCGTCCAGTCTGCCGTTAAGTGACAGAAGAAGAGGAAGAAGTAGAAAGTGGCAGTGAGAGAAAACATTTCGCTGGGAAATGAGGAAGATAAAAAATTATTTGCATTCGAATGTTACAAAGGTGCAAAAAAAACCGGTGAAACCGTTCATCCGTGTTGACAGTAAACAACGATGCTGATGTGACGTGGCAAAACTTTAACATACAGCCGCCCCAATTTTTCAAGAGGTACTGCATCTCTCATAAACTTATGACGACATGCTCATCGGATGTGTCAAGAGAACGCTGAGAACACGTGCCAGCCATGATGCGAGTGCATAAGTGTTCTGAACGTTAAGTGCATCTCGGCACACGACCACTAATGTTTGCCACACGGCTTTTTCGTGTGCTATGGGCAAATTTGCATCATTGGGCGCGATTGGCTGTTGTGCTGGCGTTATGCCAAGCTATGTGATTTACCTTCCTCATTTCCCAGCGAAATGTTTTCTCTCACTGCCGCTTTCTACTTCTTCCTCTTCTTCTGTCACTTAATGGCAGAAATCCAAAGACAGTATCTCAACGCACTGTCGCATAGTGGACAAACAAGTATGATTGAATTTTATAGCTTAGTTTATTATCATTATCGTCATCACATTTTTCTTGATAAAATTGAGATCGTTTTATCGCCCAGCACTAATATCATGTATCGCGATATAGCTTAACAATACAGTGATATTTTTAGGTCATATTGCCCAGCCATACTGATCCAACAACAGTGCAGCCACCAAAGTGTTTCTGATGTTTGTCATGTTAAAGAGGGACTTCAGGTCCATATCACAATGATTTAAGGCTATTAAGTGGACTATGACTGGCAAATATTTATAATTTTTTACATTTAATTATTTTTAAGATTAAACAGGGCATACAGTATTCTTTAAGCAATAGCCCAGGAAAGGGGAAAGGATTATTTCTAATATGTGACCCTCCATGGCAAAACCTGTTGCTTGTCGCAAATTTTCAAAATTGAGTTATTGAGTTTTCATGAAAGGGCATAAATCAACCTTCAAAACGATACCTATATGGAATGAATCGGACGACATATGACTGAGATATCAACATTCAAAGGAGTCGGGCTTCTCCTGTCACGCCAAGTGGGAAACGGAGAAATCTGCCTTTGAAGTTCGACGTAGCACTCGCAGACGCTTGGTGCGGTCGCGGCTACGTTTGTATTTACGGTAGCCTACGCTGCATTCACAGCCACACAGATAGCCTACCTGCGTTAGGTTAACTGAAGTCGGGAGACGAAGATGGATTCCGGAGAAATATCTTCACGCTAGTCAACCAGTGGATTTACCGTAAATATTGAAGTAGAGCGGTCAAAACAGAAACTTTTAACATTCTGCTGGAATTGAATTCCTCACCTCAAGAAAGTCATGTTTTTAGGATGGAAAGGGCAAGTTTTTCAGCGAAATTTATTCACAACAGTACAATACGGACCTTCCACTGTTTCGAAACACTAAAAACAAAAAATCCAAAATTTTACCCCACGCGACATAAACGGTTGTTTTTCTCGGAAACCTCAGTTGCAACAAGCGACTGGTTTTGCCGTGGAGAGTCACATCAATGGGAGAATGTGGAATGTGGATTTGTGGTTTTGATACATTTCCGGTTAACTCCAAAGTAATTTATTACAGTTGCTCAACTTACTGTGACTCCCCAAGCTCAAATCTGTGACTAAAGCCAAAATGAAAATGTTTAGACTATGACATCATTCACACATCAAATATTAAATTGCACCAAACATACTGAAGACAATATGTTTTCAACCCTCAAGAATCATCATTGATTGGGAAATGTTCCATTACTGTGATATTCAACTGGTTCTGTTTCAGGGATCGCCATTCAGACCAAGCAGTAGTCTGTGGCCCAGTATGCGCTCATGAGTGCACACGTGTCCACTCACAGCACACAGTCTATTATTTTTTAGATACCTGCATTAAATTCATTATTCGTAAAGATGCCCAAACCATCTTTCATTCATTCATCAGTCATTTCAGTAGTGAAACTGGATTGCATGTCACCATCTGCACCGCCACGGACCACCGGTTGAAAACCCCTATTCTATTAAGATCACAAACGGTTGGGGGTAAAATATCACCACAGGTTTGCACGGAGGTTAAGCTGCTACCAGTGGACGATCCCTTTTACTTTGATAATCTCTTTAGCAAAATACATTCATTTACTAGGGGTGTAAACATTCTACACAACATTATACTGATACAATGGTTTCACACAGTCTGCTGGTCTCACACAACCAACGATACAAATGGACATCCTGTTCAATATAAAACAGTGTTACAATATGTGCGACTGATGTTTTTATTTTAGATCAGTGCTATGAGCTCATTTATCATTGAATCAATGTATTTATGTAGACTGATGTATTATTACACTCCTACTGTTTATATGCAATGTAAGTCGCATAAAAATGTATGGAAAATTGGCTAAAATTAGCTAACGGTTATTAGCTAAAAGCATGAGTGAGAATATCACGCCAGGAAAAGATATGACTCTTCCTTTGACCAGAAACAGGTCAATGTGGCAGAGGCTAGCTGGATGCAATGCAATTACCTAACCACTGCAGGTTTTTTTCCCCCAAATGACATAGAGCATAAAATCCACCCACATTCGAATGACCTAATGGAAGTAAATCGTTGTGAGGGCTGGTGTAACGGAAACGTCAATCAGCCCTCTTAAATATAATCTGCTAACCTCAAAGCTAAAGGCCATAAAAGGAAATACTGCACACACATTTGAGCTCTAACAGTACTTCCTTAAAGGTTTCTGAGGATTTCTCAGATTGTTCCTATATCTGTGGATGATACTTACAAACACTGTATTATTTGTTACATCACTTAATTACTTAAACATTTAATTTCCTTCACTGCACCGATTAATCAAAAACTAAATGTACTGAAATATATCTACTTTTGTATAAAGAATCATAAGTAGTAGCTAAAGATGTTAAAAACAGTAATAATTAAGCACATGGTCCTGTATTAAAGAGTACTGGTGTCCTTCTTGGGTGCTTGGCACCTCTGGGGTGGTGGATCTCAACTTTCTTTAACCTACAAGTCGCTTGGTATGCAATTCGAATCTTATGAAATGTTTTCTCCTCAACTGCAAACATGTCAAAAATCAAACAATTCATAAGTTTAAAATTACAAAATGTTTTTAAATATTGATTTTAATGAACAAAAGATTTGACAGATAATCATTTTAACTGTAATCTGTAACTGACCAGTGTTTGTGATCTGACATGACTCCACTCTAAGAACCACGGGATGTGACAGTCATCTCAAAAGTCTGAATAAAGTTCTCTGTTGCAAACAGCCAGGCGTTCTTACCCTGGTCATAGAGCTTTGAGCAGTCTGGACAGAAGCCTCGTTCATGGTTCCATTCCGTGTCCCAACTCCTCCCCGGAGTCACACCACAGCTCTTACACCTGATGCAGGTCATACACACCTGCCAGAACCAACAGAGAAGAGAACACATTGAGTCTAATCGTCAGGCCATGAACAGAACAGGGATTTTAAAATGTCTCGCGTCTACCATTCCATTCATACATCCATTGAACATTGAATGTATACATCAATGGTCACCTTCTAACTGACTATCTGCACAAATTATTGAAAAGTATCGCACAGACTCTAGTTCTCCACTGCTGTTATAATATCTGCACAAACTTAATCCAACTCAAATGTTAGTCAGACTTAGATCTCCTGCACATTCAGTGTAAAAGTCAATTTCCACTTTTTAATACTGCATCCAAATTGTCTCTCTTTCTACTTCTATTTCTAGTTTAAAGTTTATATTTGGTTTTAGGGCAGCTGGTGGCGTAATGGTAGGGTGTTTGCCCCGTGATCAGAAGGTCGCAGGTTGGAATCCAGGGCCTGTAAAGTTACCACTGAGGTACTCATGAGCAAGGTACCGCAAGCACTGCTCACCGGGTGCTTGTTAGCTGCCCACTGCTCTCTCACGGATGGGTTAAATGCAGAGGTCACATTTCGTTGTGGTGCACTGTGTGCTGTGCTGTGTTCGCAATGACAAATAATCACTCATTTTTTTCATTTTCATTATATTTAATACTCCATTTCTAGTTAAATATGTATATTTTGTATTCTATTTATATATTGTTTATTCTATATGCTCTATTTGTTCTTTGTTCCCTGTTTCTTGTTGCACTGTGAAAACTGAAGCCACACTGTCTTGTCTCTCTGTATATTTATACAGTATATAGCAGAGATGACAAAGTTTACTTTGACTTTGACTTCAACAGTGTTATATTCAGGGTGGCCAAACCTTAGTTAACATCGCCCACCACTCCACATAGCTTTCTTTGGCAAGCCGTCATCCTGGAATTTGCATTTTCTGGGCATCCAGACGCGACGACTCTTCAGAAACTTCATTTCCACTCTGACTCAGCGTAACTCTAGTTGCACCTAAAGCGGCTATGCACACGTTACGTTGACCACGTAGACAAGATTGGAGTGCCGAAAATGTACAGATGAACAAACGAACTTTCGCAAATTCAAAGTCGGCGTAGGCATAGATTTAAACAAACTTGAGGTGGCAAAATAATAACACGTTAACAGCGGTCGTCATCTATGAAATTTCACTTCCCAAAAAATATTTAAGGACTTACAAGGACGGTGTCTTTTTATGCCTGTTTTCAAAAACTTTCCAGGGCCTTGAACTTATTTGTTCAGATTCACAAACTTTCATGGATTTCAAGGACCCGTGGGAACCCTGTATATTTGGCGCACTGAATAAAGGTAACTGAAGGAAAGCAGAACTCAATAATAAATCACTGCATTCTTTACACCAATATTATTTGGTAATTTTTCTGCTGATTGCAGAATCAAAAAACCAGGCTGACAGTGTGCAACTTCACTCCAATTTAGATCACAGGCAACAATCACAAGACTGACCTTCCAGCTGTGATGACTCTCAACCACTGGCTGTCTCAAAAAATAGCCCTAGCTAAAATTAGCAGCTGTTAGCAGACTTGCCATGTCTTCTTAAAATACATGCAACACCACTGCTGACAATTTCTGCTACCTTTTTTATGGTACTGCAATGTTACGTTAGCAACAAGGGCTAGCGTAAGTGAACACTATTGAGCAGATCTTTATATTAGTTACTGACCTCTCAAAGGAGGTTTTCTTTGTTGTAAGTGAGTCTTCTAAAAAAGCGATTTTCCTTTTTACATGTATATTGATTATTTCCAGTTCTGTTACTCATTAGAGAAGATTGCTTTGCTGTTGGAGTTGGAATCTACTCACCCAGGCTTTCTTGCGCTTGGTAGGTTTGGGGTAATTGGGGCCCAAGCAGGCTGGATGGTAACAATGTTGGCATCGTTCACATTCCAGAAGGGGCTATGAGGGGGAATAACATGAGTAAATTTATGTAAAACATCAACAAAGATAGCAAACATGAAAAAATGGGTGTGAATCACAAGTTGCACGTAACACTGTTTTTGGGCCACGGTATCGGTACAGTTTCAATACATTAATGCTATCGTAGCTCTAACATTCAGTAGGTTCTTTGCCTTTTACAATTATTTGAATTAAACTCAAATAATTTATTTACAAAAAATGGTCATGGTAGTTATTCTAGAATCGAAGCTTCAATTAATTCTTTTCACTCGCTAGAGCATGCTCTGCTTACATTTCACACGGAGACTTATTAGTGACGCACAACGTTTTAAGTTCTGCGATCAAGGCAAACCCTGATCCTTCTGTATGTGAAAGTATTTGTGAGATATTCCGTGCACAAGGTTGTTATTTTTCAGCTAAAATGTTTTGTCTGTGGGGATTTTACAGGAGTGTTTTGTGAGAGCCGCGAGCGGTCAAACACACTGTGCCTGTTTGCACAGCTGACCGGCGAGCCTGCACAACCACCATTTAATTAATTTGCGATAGGCACCGCCTCCTGCAGGCATTTTAATTCTCATGGATCTGGTTTTATCTCTAGTAAGCTTCTGCATATCCGTCACAGCTAGGGTCCAATGGGCGGAAGTCCGTCGTAGCGACAGAGAACTTTAATCCCAGAAAAATCCCACGTTTAAAAAATTATAATTTAATACAGTTTGCCTGGGTGTACTGAATAGTTTGGTAAAATACTGTAAACTGTTGCATCCCTAATTTACACCTACATGATCCTAATATACTTGAATTGTAAAACTCTGAAAATGAACTATGCACTACGGCACGTCCAGTTAATGTCCAACCCACTTTGGTTTGCTTGTTCTTGCGACCGCACACACGACAAAACTTGCAGCGGCGGCAGCACCAGTTCTCCTTGTTCTCTTCTTGGGGGCGCTCTGATGACTCCAGGCAGAAGAGATGGAAAGGCTCACAACACACTTGGCAGTACAGCATCTACAACAGGCAATAATTGAACGACACCAGATTGTAAAATTGCTTTTAAAAATCACTGAATATTGTTAAATGTGTTATGACTACTATGATTTTTTTTTTCTTGCTACACACCTCGTGCTGCCCTTTGCTGGCACACAGCAGACACACACACTCGGGCATGAGAGGCACAGAGGTGAGAATGCTCAAGCCCCCAGTTGACCAAACACTCTGCAGGGCACAATCCTCCTACAGAGAACAATCACATACATATGAGAAACATAGGAATGAAGGGTACTGACAGCTGAAAGTACAGTAAAAGTGTTAATGTTGCAACAAATGTTCTGAGATGTTCAGTACTCTAGGACAGTTGGTAGTGTCATGGTTAGGGAGTTGGCCCCATGATCGGAAGGTCACCGTGTCAAGTTCCGGGTGGGTAAAAGTAACACTGAAGTACTCGTGAGCAAGGTAATGTCCCCAATCATCGCTCCCTGTGTGCTGCAAAAAACCTGTCCACTAATCCTTCATAGAAGGCTTAAATGCAGAGGTCACATTTAGTTGTGGTGCACTGTGTGCTCTGGTCTGGTCTGTTCTCACTGACATTTTATCTAATATGTATATAAAAGTATAACTCTGTATATACAATTACATTTTTAACCATATGATGAACCTATTAAAAATGACTGCTCAGTCCACACCCTGACATATGTTGTGTGTCATCTCATCCCTCATATGGAACACATCAGTAGTCTTTTATTGTGGCATGAAAGTAAAGTGAGCAAGTGCTGCCATCATGTGGTCATACGGCAGCATTTAGACTCGATAAACAGGCTTAATACTCCAAAGTCAAATTCAAATTCAGATTTTATCACGTTAAATAAGATGATGTAGGCAGCCAGTCAGTTTTAGGATATTTATTCAAAATAAAATGTACATAAATGATTGCACAAATAAAAATAAATCAACTTGAGCAGACTCTGTAAGTGGCTTTATCTCTCCAAAATGAAATCTTCTGCCACTCTCTGCTTCCCACTAATCTTTTTAAACAGCCCTTTAAGCAGCCCATGAACAATAAGCTTGACTCTCAATAAATGTATGAAATTGTCTATAAAATAAGTATCAAACTGAAATAGCAATACCACTGAAATACCACTGAAATAGCAATACCACTGATACTGATTAGCCAATAAATTTAGGTGGAAAGGTGTCTTACAGTTAAGATAAATTACTATATGCATACATAGAGGGTATATACAATTATACATACACAAGTATATATAATTATTTTCACCACAATGAATTTGCAAATTGCAAAATCTGCTCGAGTTGAAAATGCTCATTTTCTCTAGCTCACTAATTCAAAGTAAGTGCTAATGGTGGAAATGGGGGTTAGGTAGCAACCAACAGAAGGAGTCTTTTTGTGTATTTAAATCTACTAAAAGTCTCCTGATGCTCCACTGTTGCAGATGTGGTTATGATCAGTGTTGGGAAGGTTACTTTTAAAATGTATTCCACTACAGATTACAGAATACATGCCCCAAAATGTAGTTTGTAACGTATTCCGTTAAGTTACTCAATGTGAGTAACGTATTCTGAATACTTTGGATTACTTAATATACTGTCATGCTTTTTACAACTGCATGAATGTAGCAATCACATCCTGCAAACTCTTGTTTGTTTTTCCTCTACCAATTGGCTGTTAAGCCCAAATCTCCCTGAATAGACAATATATTTACTGTAGGTAGAGGAGGAAAGACGAAATTTCTGAGTAAGAAATGCATTCCTGCCCGGGCACTGCTGGCTCTGTTGTGCTGCTCCGGGTCCATTGTGTAACTGACGCCACCAACATTAACAGGACGCTTACATTAGAGCCTCTTATTGCGTGTTTGTTTGGGTGACAGGTGTCGAGAAGCACCCCCGACGCGGGCGCGCGCATATGACGACTTCCGCCTTTATACGAACTACTGTCCATAAACATTAACGTTCAATTCGTTCCTACACTCTCGTCATATTTTTCATAAAGCTTTGAAATAAATATTTTACCAATATTATATGTGCACAATCCACTAGCTATTTAATTCCATGCAAACTGCACACATTTACCTGGCTAGTGTAATGGATTATTGTTTAAGGCCATGCTGTTCTTACTGAAATCATGACTAAAATTTAAGTATCTATTCTGGTAGGAAGTAGCATTTTGTATTATACATAAACATATGTTATAGCAAGCAACACCTTTCACATGTTTAGGGTCATTAAAAATGTCACTGTTTGAGAAAACATTAAACTGAATCTAGAGAGGCCTATTATGAACAACACTCACTAATAAAATCATTTGCTCACTAAAGTCACTTGAAGAAATAAAAATATGCCTGGATCTAAAATCTAAAATCTGATAACCTAAAATAATATCTCAGCACTAAACCACCTCAAACAAATTTAAAGGGGGGTTTTTGCAACAGATCACCTGCCAGGAAATGCACCCCCTTCTAACTCTGCATATGATGCTGTTACATTCATAATACTTGCACCAGTTACACATCATGGTCTGACAAGAATAACATCCAAAATTTGTTTGGACTGAAAACCTTGAAAAGAAGTTACAGGGGGGTGCTTTTTATGGCAGAGCTCCCTGCCATATCCACCCTCTTCTAACTCTGCATATGATGCTGTTACATTCAACAATACAAACATTATTTACAAGTTTGTGTAAGGTTTATTTATTAAGAATATGAGTAATTTTGCCCTCATCTCACTGGCGTTAACAGAGTGTAGGAACGAATTGAACGTTAATATTTATGGATGGTAGTTCGTATAAAGGTGGAAGTCATCAAATGCCCGCGTCGGGGGTGCTTCTCGCGGCAATGCGTGAAATTACCAAAATTAGAGAGGGGGTAGAGAGGGGATAGCCTAACATATAAAACAGGAAAAGACCGCTGTGTAATCCATTTATTTCAACAAAGTAACTGTATTCTAATTATCACCTATTTAAACGGTAACTGTAACGGAATACAGTTACTCAAATTTTGTATTCTAAATACGTAACGCCGGTACATGTATTCCGTTACTCCCCAACACTGGTTATGATGCCAAACCTACCATATGTATGCATGATTGTTAATGTAAGTAAAGGACTCATCTTCATGTTACACAAAAGCCTGAAGTCTGAATTCACAAGAATTTTAAGCACCCGCACACTGTTTTCAACAATGCTCCCTGAGCACAATAACCAGCAACTACAGCAAATGACATTTTCTGATTACCCTTCCCCCACTACTACACCACCAAGGACAAATTGGGGCACAACACTTAAGAGGCACAAAGTAGATCTAGAGCAGAAATGCTAATGCAGCTCACTGGCGTAATGGTACATTCTTTTGAATGCTCCTGGCTCGTTAACACATAGTTTGGTGGCAATTTCATTCCATGAGTTTGCAGTTATTTAATCATCTTTAAATGAGGTCACACACATGCATACTTCTAATATTTAATATCTTTCAAAGGTATTCATTTTGACTTGGGCAGAGCACTTTGCGGGGAAAATATCAACCGCCACAGAATCAACACCAGCCGCCACAAATTGAAAAATTGATTTTTGTCCCAAAACGATGAATGATTAATGAATTAATGATTAGGCGAAGAAGCAGGACCAATGACAGAGAAGACAGTTGGCGAAATCTGTTGAAAAGCGGTGGGTATAATACACACCTGTGCACACACCAGTCCAAAATTAAGGTAATTTACAGATCATTAAATGTTATGGACTCAACGTTGTTATTAATATTACAGACGCAACCCCCCACATACATGCAGGAGGTATCGGTCAGAAATAAAGATGAACAGTCCGGTGGGTGTGAAAAGCCTTCTTAAATGTTATAAATTTATTTCTGATGTTTCTAGGCGTCAACCAGTGCTGCTCAAGCAGAAAGAGAGGTGGCCATCATCAACTGAATACTTGTCCAGACGCTAGCCACAAAAATGTGCAGATCAAATCAGAAACATTGTGGCCTGCAAGTATACAAAGTTCTGAATGATAGTTTGAGTTAATATTGTGGACTTTAGAATTCAATGCACAATAAATATATGCAGTTGTGGGACTGCTGCATGGTCCGATAACAGCAGCTATTATCTTCTGGAAATACAGTGCATCTGGAAAGTATTCACAGCACTCCACTTTTTCCACAATATCCTACGTTACAGCCTTATTCCCAAATAGATTAAATTCATCTTTTACCTCAAAATTCTACACACAATACCCCATAATGACAAAGCGAAAAAAGTTTATTTGAAACTTTTGCAAATTTCTTAAAAATAAAAATCAAACATTTACCTAAGTATTCACAGCATTTGCTCAATACTATGTCGAAGCACCTTTGGCAGCAATTACAGCCTCAAGTCTTTTTAAGTATGATGCCACAAGCTTGGTACACCTATTTTCGGGCAGTTTCCCCCTATTCTTCTTTGCAGAACCTCTCAAGCTCCATCAGTTTGGATGGAGAGCGTCGGTGCACAGCCATTTTCAGATCTCTCCAGAGATGTTCAATCGGATTGAAAATTGGGCTCTGGCTGGGCCACTCAAGGACATTCAAAGAGCTGTCCCGAAGCCACTGCTTTGTTATCTTGGCTGTGTGCTTAAGGTCATTGTCCTGTTGGAAGATGAACCGTCGCCCCAGTCCGAGGTCTAGAGCGCTCTGAAGCAGGTTATCATCGAGGATGTCTCTGTACATTGCCGCATTCATCTTTTCCTCGACCCTAACTAATCTCCCAGTTCCTGCTGCTGAAAAACATCCCTACAGCATGATGCTGCCACCTCCCTGCTTCACTGTAGGGATGGTATTCGCCAGGTGATGACCAGTGCCTGGTTTTCTCCAGACAGAACTCTTGGCATTCAGGCCAAAGAGTTCAATCTTTGTTTCATCAGACCAGAGAATTTTATTTCTCATGTGGCTGTCGTGCCTTTTACTGAGGAGTGGCTTCCATCTGGCCACTCTACCATAAAGGCCTGATTGGTGGAGTGCTGCAGAAATGGTTGTCCTTCTGGAGGGTTCTCCTCTCTCCACAGAGCACTGCTGGAGCTCTGTCAGAGTGACCATCGGGTTCTTGGTCACCTCCCTGACTAAGGCCCTTTTACCCCGATCGCTCAGGCCAGCTCTAGGAAGAGTCGTGGTGGTTCCAAACTTCTTCCATTCATGGATGATGGAGGCCACTGTGCTCATTGGGATCTTCAATGCTGCAGCAATTTTTCTGTAGCCTTCCCCAAATCTGTGTCTCGACACAATCCTGTCTCGGAGGTCAACAGACAATTCCTTGGACTTTATGGCTTGGTTTGTGTTCTGACATGCACTGTCAACTATCAGACCTTTTATAGAAAGGTGTGTGTCTTTCCAAATCATGACCAATCAACTCAATTTACCACAGGTGGACTGCAATCAAGTTGTAGAAACTTTTGAAGGATGATCAGCGGAAACAGGACGCACCTGTGCTCACTTTTGAGGGTCATGGCAAACGCTGAACACTTATGTAAACGTTTGATTTTTGTTTTTTTATTTTTAATACATTTGCAAAAGTTCCAAATAAACTTTTTTCACCTTGTCATTATGGGTTATTGTGTATAGAATTTTGAGGGGAAAAAATGAATTTAATCTATTTGGGAATAAGGCTGTAACATAGGATATTGTGGAAAAAGTGGAGGGTTGTGAATACTTTCCGGATGCACTGCATAGTAATATACTTGTTACATGGAAAAGGAAGGGGGTACATTCTGCCCTAAGCAGGTGTATTCTAGCCTACTTTATACCTGGGGGTATTAACTGGCCTAGCCTAACTAATACACCATGTATAAAACAGTCTAGCCTATAATAACTCTGGGGTGTATACTCTGGACTATTACACCAGTAAAGGTACCACTGAGGTACTCATGAGCAAGGTATCGTTCCTAAGCACTGCCCATGTAAGCTGCCCGCTGGCAGTTGGTGGCGTAATGGTAGGGTGTTCGCCCCGTGATCAGAAGGTTTGAATCCAGGACCAGGTACTCATGAGTAAGGTACCGTCCCCAAGCACTGGTCCTTCACGGATGGGTCAGATGCAGAGGTCACATTTCACATTTGACTGTGTGCTGTGCTGTGTTCACAATGACAAATAATCACTTATTAACCTGTATGCTCTCAGGGCCTTGTGAAGTTTAGTTACTGGCTCTTCCAGAATACAGAACCTCCAATTTTATGGTAACCAACTAAAAGAGTTCAGGGTCACTCTGACCATCACGTTACAATTGTCCCATGCTGTGATTTGATTTGTAATATAACCTTTTAGTTAAACTTCAGTTCAATATTCACTCTTTAATTTATTTAACACAGGGTGGAGCGTTACTAGGAGACATATCTCAAATGGGGATCCACACAATCACCTTGTCCCACTTCTGACTGGCAAGCAGGGCTGACACACAAGGGCACATTACCTTAAAGCAGCGTTTCTCTGCACAGATTGGGTATTTCCTGCACTGCCGCATGCTGATCCTATGTTGCTAATTAGCTAATCAATAGCATCAGCTGTGCTGTGGGACGGGAAACTCGAATCTGTGCAGAGCGGTGGGATTGAGAAACGCTGCCTTAAAGTAACAATAGAAAGACATTACCTTAAAGTCGACGCAGATCTTGTAAGTGGGTTTTGAGGGCTCTGTCTCTCTCTCTGCAAAGCCATTAGCCAATGCCGCCAGAACGCTGGGTGGAGTTTCCTCTTGAGGACTCTGTGTGATGGTACACATCCAAAGGTCAGGTCACTAGATGCTAGACAAGACAGCTTAAAAAAAGGTTGCTGTACGTCCACTGTGAGCATAAAACTTGTTCTTGTTACCTTCTCGGTTTTGCGTCTTATGGGCGGAACCCTGTGGAATCCGGGTTTGCGGTGTCGTATTCCCTCGTCCAGACCATCACCATCCAGAAAATCATCCAATGACACAAAGTCTATAGGCCAGAAATGTATAAAAATTTAAAACAACACTCATTCACTTTTAGCATTACATTACATTACATCCAGGGCACTAAACGGCATTTTTGTACACATTCTGGCTTTTGAAATCTTCATACCACAAGACAAAGTTAAACGGAGATTTATACAAATAAATGATTTCTACCAATCCATTAGAATATCTATGAGATTTTAAATCTTATGTTAGAATTAACTGCAGATTAGTTCTTTCACACCACGCTCACAGCGTGTGACTTTTTACCCCCAGATTTCAGGAACAATTTCTTGCCACAAGAATCTCTTTATACAAATGATTTGACAATGAGCTGTATAAAGCTGCACAGTGTGAGTAAGCTACAACCACAATATGTTGTGTTGTGGATTTCTGTTTCGCCAGTTGTACAGTGTCAGTGGCCTCACGTCCTGAAAGTATGCAAAATTGATTGTAATGTAATGGTAGGTAGCAACACCAATAAATGTTGTGCAGACAGAACTTTTGTGGTCGGAGACAACTGAAGCAAAAAACTTGTGCTTACGTGATGTGTCATTGCCACATATGAGTAAGAGAAAAAGTAAAAATAACCACTTTGAAACTCTTCATTATACACGTTCAGTGTGGAGGTAGGCACGGCTGATATGTACAGCTCTTTCTAGTTGTGATCATGGCAAATGATGCGCTGATAACGTTTGTACGATCTTCAAGACTCGTCTTTTTTAAGGACATACAATGTGAGCCCAGCTTGGAGCATGCATTATAGTAATACACAACACAACAAAAATAATAAAGCTAAAGGCAGATGTCAAGACAGACTGGGTCCTACACTGGATGCTCTCTCATGTCCAAAGTGGTGCTAAGAGTAGTCGCTTTGGTCTTTGGCCGCTTTTCACCTGTGTTACGTGGGCCAGTGGCTCTCCTGCGCGCCGGGGAAGTGGAGTGGGGCATTCTGCCGATGTCGAGGTCAGAGTCATAGTCTAGCAGGTCGCAGTAGGAGCGCGGTTTAACATGTCTCCGGGGCTGCTTCCGTAAAGACGGACTCTGACTGTCGCCCAGAGACGTCGGGGACATGCGGCCAACGCCCTCCTTCCCTTCGCCTTCCTCGTTACTCGAATGGCCCGCGCTTATTGACGAGCGGCGTCTTTTCATGTGACCTATAGAAAGAGAGTGGCACACGGTTGTGAGCAGGGAAAGCGGTACACATTAAGCAGCGGGATGATCAAATGAACAGCAGTGTGTTTAGTCGCAGTAATATCCACTCACTTTTTCTGATACTGCAATATGATGTTAGCAACAACAGCAGATGTTAAATGTTACTCCAGAGCACCAAAATACTCAATATACTCACATTGCATTTAATGCAAAACATTTTACTAACACATCCTTTTTAATTAGGGATGCACAAAAAGGGAATTATTGGCTGATGCCGATATCCGTTGTTTTCCATGCTTCTACCTGGTGACGCTGATACCAATGCCAGGAAGGAGTCGAGTGGAAACACAGGCAGAGTGAAGTGTGTAAAGACAAGATATTTTGCTTGCCAAAGTTCCACAGCACGCTCAGAATTCTGGCACAAAAATAGCACCATAGTTCTGACATTTCTTACACAGCCGCAAGTCGAGCGAACGTGAAAGTCGAGCGAGGGCGGAGCACTTCGTACGTAGGGCACAACATTTTTTTAAAAAGTCATGTCCCCCCCATATGCTGTACCAAGTCAAATAGAGCGTGTGATACTGCATGCACTACCTAGTGCGCAGAGAGCCGTTAAGCTACAACCTGAGATGCATACTACCGCATAGAGAAGTATGATAAGAGCATCTTACCTACCATACTCTTAAGTGCGATAGTATGCGGCTCGGGACACAGCTCAGTGCGAGTTCACATCCGCTAAGTGAGGCAAACACGCACTTTAGTTAGTAAAAAACTTTGCGTGTGCAGGCAGAAAGACATCAGGACATAAAGACAAGAGATTCTGCTCACGAACTTTCCACTCTGCTCTGAATTTTGGCACAAAATAACGGCATACTTTTTAAGACAGAAGGTGTGAGCCGTATAAAACCCCATCTTGGACTCTGGACTGGCTGGCATAAGCGCTACCTTTCCAACACACAATAAATGAGTCATAAAATATTGTCTGAAAACATCTGGCAAATATAAGCATCAGGCCGATCACTTAAAAAAGCATTTGTCATCTGATTCTGATATCATCATGCGTCCTTAATTTTAACCATAATTTTCCAATCGAGAACTTCAGTTCCATTAAATCACATGCATTCGTTTTCAACGCATGAATTAGGTATATTTAAAAGCCTGTTTTCGAACGCATAAAACATCAGCGTACAGCACAGTGTGTGATGGAATAAGAAGGCTGTTGGCTTATGCAGGTTGTTATAAATTGTTTATTTCAAGGATGTCAAAGAACAAGAATGTTTTGTCATTTATTCAACTTATAAATGAATGAAACATTTTATTTATTTTAAATGTTGAAGAACATTTGGTGTTTACACAGTGTAGAGGAGAATTAGACATTCATGTCTCTAACATTGTGTTAATAGTTAAGGAGACTATCGTCATACGCGTGGACCTGTGCCGATGGTGCTATAGTTTGTAACCAAGCAAAGCAGCAGTCTTGGTTCTAGACAATCCTTCTGAAAGGCTGCTTCTGCTTACCTTTAAGCAGTCTGCCACTTAACCTCTTGGCCTTCCTTTCTTCAACCTCGTCACACCTTTTAAACCTTAGCATAGGACAAGGAGAGATGAAAATTAAAATCATTCACCAATTAAAAAACATGATGTAAATAACTTGTGTGTACATACAAATGACAAAGTATTCAAGACCACGTCTTTCAACTACAAAAATGGCCACACTGCTTGCAACTCAGGAAATTACACACTACATTATAAGATCAAAAACAATCCTACCACAACAAGCTTCCATTTCCCACTTACACACAACATTGTCTTTTAGTGTTGGGCCCACCAAACTTGGGCTTATCCAGGCAGTTTATGCACTCGCCACAGTCCTCTTCGTGCAGGCAGCCCCGACATTCCCCACACCTCCGTGAGCGGTTCCCAAAGAGACTGGCTCTACCCCCTTTGCGAAACTTAGGCGTCCTCTGCTCCTGAGTCACGGGACTGTCTGGGTCAGAATGAGACTCGACATCTGAAAAGGCACAGAAAGGAACATTTCTCATTAATGTTTACAGGATTTGTCCCGAGTCACCTATATTATTCTGGTTACAGGCATGGAAAGTGTCCCTAGAGCGTGTTAAGGGTCTTGCTTGGCAAGCCAATGGCGGCAGTGCTTAGACCAGGGGGCTTCAATTACAATTCAACGAGGTCCTGCTGGAGAACATTTTCTTCAAGCAAAGGTTCGGAACATCATAATGTCTAACATACGTTATAATTCAGAGCCATATATTTCGAAGTAGCGTAGTGGTAGTATCAATGACTGTATGCAGTCAACAATTGACTGTCAAATAAAATAAAGTACAATTCAACAGTATTTCAACAATGTTTCTTATTAATTTTTACATGGAACTGGAGGGTACTCTAATAATAAAATACAATTAATGTTCTTTTCCTATTTCAAGTAAAATAAAGGTTGCTTTTAAAAATAAAATAGAGCTTTTGAAAAAGGTGTCTTAAAGAGACAAAAAGGTAGAGTTTGTATTTCCCCCTTTCCCCCTTTTTTTGCTTCCCTGACTCCCTGGCTGTGTGTGTGTGTGTGTGTGTGTTTGTTAGCGTTGTGCGAGATGAGTTACAATATACACGATTGGTCTGTGCATTTCCTGTGTACGTACATTGACTACCATAAAGACAAAGAGAAAAGGTTTAACAAAAAAAAAAAAAAACGTAAATGTGAGAAAAGTTGTGCAGATTAAAATAGAAACGATTCCTCAAGATATAATAAAAGGTCTGGGTCCGGATCTGGACTGCGTGCAGCCCGCTTATTGGTGACCCTGGGCTTAGATGATAAACCTGGAAATGAACCTGTGATTTCTTGGTCCAGATGAGAACCTTATTAGAAGGCCACCACCAGCCCCCAAATTCATCAACATAAAGAAAAGTGAATATGACTATATCTGTACTCTATTAATAATTCCATTAATACATGTAACAAATGATAAACCTATGTATTACCCTTAGCAGCAGGTGATGGGGAAATCCCAGACCGTTCGTGCAGCGGGAGAGCGCTGAGACGAGGGATGTCATCGGGGACCATAGCACGTGGCTGGCCCAGAACCACAGCTGCAGCCCTGCAGACGTGTTTGATGCGTGGGCCTCCTCTCGTGGGCTCCTGTTGGAGAAAGCAACGGCAAGCAGAGACGCAAGCGTACATCAGTAAGCGCTACTGCACAAATGACCAAACGACTGCAGCTTCCCTGCCAGCCGGCCACTCTGAGAAGTGCTTTTATGTCACTACACTGTCTCCTGCTGTTCACTTATTCCAACAAACATTTTTACTCCAGGTGACATTTTGATGTTGCTCTATTCTAATTAATCTAACCTGCAAGTACATAGGGATCTAAATACTCAACAAAGGGTCATCACGTCATACGTGTGTTGTAGCTGCGTTACCTGCTCTGGAGTGGCGTCAGTTTTCTCAGTGGAGGCAGACTGCTGACGCTCCTTTATTTTCCTCCTCTGCCTTTTCTGAGCTACGATTCCGCCTCCTGACAGAAGCTGTAAAAGAAAAGCACTTGAGCCCAGAGCAAACAAAAACGTAGCCCCACCTTACACAGCCTTAGGACAAGAGGTTTAAAGAAGTGTTCACAAAAGAATGCAATATAAGACATCTAATTAGCTAAAAGGACAAAAACAGACCAACTTATAACTTTTTTTCAACTTTACAAAATTCTATGCATTGTGACTTTTATACCACGTCACTCTGAGTACTGATTAGAGCTGTGCAGTACAGCACTTTTTCTACTGTGGCACATCATGTGATATTAGAAAACATTTAAAACAAAAATCAACCCTTTGTGCACCTGTGACAAATGTAATGTTATGGCAGTGTGAAATTAGTGTCTTCTTAATCCCACACTTCTTGGACAAAAACACTGTTTAATGCCTAGCACTAGTAATTAGCAGAGAAAATACATGATCTGAATTTAAGGTCAACGTTCCCGCCATAAAAAAGTAAATACTCTGGAATCTGGTCATGAAAGGAGACAAACTTACCCCTGAAGACTTGAGCTGTTTCTGTTGATCTATCTTGATGAGCTGAACCTTGGCTTTCTTGAGAAGGTTGAACATGCGCTTATTGGCACCTGTAAGATAAGGACGCTGGATGGTACTTCTCTCCTCGGAGTCGACAGTGTCATAAGGAGTCTTCTGATCAAGGCCTTTTTTCGATTTCTGCTGCTTCGATTCATCTAAAAGCATTTCCTCAATGTCTAGGTCCATAAATAAGGTTAAAGACATGAGACAAAGTATTATTTTTGTACATGAGTAACATGTGAAGATAAAGTAAACATTTCTCATCATCTTTAAACAAAAAAAAGAGTACATATTATCTGTAGTATTACTCACATATTAAGAGATCACAGATGTATAGGAAGAGGAATTTCCAGCACTTACCCCGGCATTTATTGGGAAGGGAGATGTCCGTATGAATGGAGAATTCGTCAGGAATCTCTTCCACCTGCTGCTCCTGTTGCTGTGCCAGAAACCTGGAGCCGAGAGCACGCATGCAGATGGACACTTTCCGAACAACGCCTGGCGTGTCAAGATCCTCAATCTTTAGCTTAGATTTCTCCTTCTTAATGGCAGAAAGAGACTGGATTAAACTGCCTTCTTCAATCTTGCCCTTTTCCACTTTAGCAGGAGGTGGAACACGTTTTTCCCGTTCACCCCTCAGGAAGCGCTTTTGCCTTCTTCTGGACTGACTATAATTCAGTTTCTCTTTCAGTTTGCGATATATCTTCAGGTTTGATGACTGCGTCTTTAGCTTAATGCTCTTTTTCTTATTCAGAGGAGGATTCATGAAGGAATCAAACGAGAAATCTTCGGCAGACAACAGAGTCTCGTACTCCTTTTCGATCTCCTCGTCAAAGTTGTACACATCTCCACTGGCAGGCTCCAACACTTGCCAATTAAAACTCGGGTCTCGAAGCAACGAAGGTCTCTTCCCGGAGAACGTTTCTTCGCTTAGGCTTTCCACATCACCTAACGACTCGGTCTTGGATTCTTCAGCAGAGGTTAAGTCAGGATCTAACTGAATTTGAGGCAAGAGATTTTCCTCGTCCTGTGGCGAAGCGGTGGCAGCCTCACATCTCTCGCCGCTATCTCGCTTCTTTGACCTTGGATGCAATCCCAGCTGCCCTTTCTTCAGAGAAGTTCTCCGTGGCAGGTCTGACATATCTGCCTCATCCATGAACCTTTTTGGTGTTTTAATTACTCGAGAGGACCGGGCGCTAACAACAGGCATTATGAAATGTTTGATGTTTTTAACAAATTTTGTTTTACTAGGTTGGATGTCAGTGGAGTCTGGGTCAATTTTTTCCATTTCGGAGCCCCTTTTTTCCTGATCAACATTCTGGAACTCAAGATCTTTTTCCAAGTGCTGAGGTGAAAACTGTGGCCTCTTTTGTTGACTTTCAAGAGACTGAGGAACACCTACGGTGGCCTGCCTCCTCCTGTACTTTGTCTTAAGAATACCATACAGTTTTGACCGAGTGGTCTCGGATGTAGCCGCTGGTGACAAAGCATCTTTCATTCCTTCAGCTGAGGTTGCCAGCTTTTGCCTGCGATTTTTCAGCCGCTGTCCTATCAAAGAGCGACGCCTTTTCTTGCCCCTTTTGAGCGGACGCCGAATCCGAGGAGGCCGCGGTGGACCTGCAGCTTCAGGCTCTAAAACCAAGACCTCAGCATCCTCGGACAATACCACTTGTTCAGTTTTTATATCTGACTGTGTTTCTGATATCTGGCTGTGTTTCTGTTCAGAAGGATCCTGAACGGCAGCACAGTTGGCATTTGGCGGTTCAGCAGTGCAGTCGGACGCCTCAGGCAGTGGAGCTTCACACCTCAATTCAGACCTTTTCCTTCTCAAGAGCCCAACCTGACCAGTGCTCTTTTTTGCATTCGCTTTCTCACAGGATGCCGGAAATTCCTCAACCTTAGTTTCAGTCTCGGTGGCCGCCATTTCTGTTTCTGCAGCATTTTCGGAACTTGGGGCTTCGCCGGGAGTTGTGCATTTAGACTTCCGCTTGCAAGTTGTCCAAGGTTTATGACGCGTCCGCTTCTTCCGGGGAGTGTTCAGGCTAAGTCTGTGCTGTACTTTGGGCACCAGAGGGGCAGTCGTTTCCAACATGCTCTCTGCTTCTGCAAGGGGTTGCTGATCATCAGCTCCTTTCAGTTCAGGAGCAGCTGTGACTTGCTGGATTAAAAAAGACTGCTTCAAGCTGTTGTGTTTCCCTGGTGAGGACACAACTTTTATTTGAAGGGGAGGAACCAAATCTTTATGGGCCAAGTGACCTGATTCCGTTTGTGTGGCTTCCTCTAGACATGGTTCTTGCACAACTTGATACCTTACAGGGAGTTCATCTTCCTTTATAGAGACCTTTTCAACCTCTTGTCCAGGGTTCTTCTCAACCTCGTTTCCATGGGTCTCCACGCCATTCTCTTTACAAGTCATTTCCTCAGGCTGCTCTGTTGTCACTCTGGAAGTGTCCTCGTAAACTTTTCTATCACTATCCTCACCATCTTTTTCAGAGGTCACCTCCACATCCTTTCCATCATTTTTAGAGACATCCTTACTCGCTTCCTCACAAACCCCGTCATCTCTCTCAGCATCGTCTGGAACTTGAGGGATGACAGCAACCACATGTTCCTTATTTTCTAACTTCTGTGGTGTGTTACTTTCTGAGGACTCAACTGGAGCAGGTGTAGGCTCCTGTTCTGCAAGTGCATCAATTCCATCTGTACTTTGCAAGATGGGTTCTGTCTCTTTGCTAAGGCTTTCTGGTGCTTTGTTTGAATTTTCTGGACTTTGTGGACTTACAGTCTTGCTTTTGCACTTGACCAATGTCAAGGTCCAAACAAATTTGCTGCGTTTCTTACGTGACCTGGCTTTTGGGTTCCGTATTCTTGTAAGCTTTAATCCTGGAATGCCAACAAACTCTTTCTCGATGGATAACATATCTTTAGAGTCGCCTGCTGTTTGCTCAGACAAAAGATCACAGGCTTTGTCTGCCTTTTCTGTCACTCTGTCTTTGCGACTCCTCTTCTTCCTTTTTGCCTTTTTCTTTTTGGAGGACGGTTTAGATCCCTCAACTGTTGATACCTCTAATAAGGACTCGGCCAAACTACCCTCTTTATGATATTCTGCTTCTTGAGAGTGATTCGAGTCTGCTCTGTTCCGCCTCCTGATCACAAGCTTTTTTAATTCAGTGTTTTCGTTTGAGACATTGTCTGCCTGTTCAGTTTTTTCATCACCTTTCGGTTCTACAGCGTCAGCGGATGGAGCCTGAGACCTGCGTGTAGACTTTCTTAACCTCTCAGGTTTTTGGTCAATAGCCTCTGTTTCGGGCACTTCCTGAGGGCTGGATTTAATTTTTTTGTCAGCAGATCTCCCGCGCCGTCTGGTACTAACCTCCTCCTTCACCTCACCAGAACTATTATCCGATCTTTGAGCACCCCTCTTTAATTTTACACGGGCACACGGGACTACAGCACTTTGGGTTTCCTTCGTTTCAGAGATTCCTTTTTGCTTTTGTTCAGATTTCTGGTGAGATTCATTCACCTTTACTTTCTTTTTAGTTACCAACTTGATGGTAATCCTTGGAGCTGATGACTCCTGCTCTTTTGCCGAGCCTCTCTTTCTTCTGAGCTTTGAGAACTTATTTGTGCAAGCACCACCATCTTCAACTGTTGCAGCATCACAAGGCTTCGGACAGTGCAGTTCCTGCATGGATCCAGAGCTATTCTGAAGGATCTGACCATTGTCCATGTCTGTGATTGCTGCAGGGACTGATCTCTGACGTATCCTTTTGGTTGATTTTGCTGAAAAACGATTACCTAGAAAAGAAATTAATACAGTTAACTTTGACTCCAACTTATACATGAAATAACTGATCATTAATAGTAACCAATTTGGAATTTATTATTAGCCATCTCCATGAAAATAATTTGGAAAAATACTATAAATAAATAATATCTTTAATTCCTTACAATATCCTGATATGTTTGACCTCCCACTTACGTTTGGCGGGATAACATCTTGACTGTTCAGAAATAACGCTGCTTTCATTTTCAGCTTCAAATCCTCTGAATTCAGCTCCCTTCAATGTACAAAGGAAACAAACCTCAATTTAAAACATCATTTTTCATTTAAAAGCATTAGCCATTGTATTATACACTATAAGATCTCACACTATTGTATTTAACACATTTCAGACATAATCTTCATTATTTTTTTCTTTTAAATTACTATAGTCATTTATTTTATTATTACATTTTCATTGTTGTGGATAATTTTAACAGGTGTTCACCATTAAATTTCCAGGTTAACACCAACTTAAAAGACAGCAAGGAGTTGTCTTATTCTACCTACATCCACATCTATGATCATCAAAACTGTACCATACATCTCAAAAAAAGCTAACACGCAAGTTACATGCATAAACTCCTAACTCGAAACCTCCAATAAACTGCACTATATTGGAAAAATGTCAAATTGCTTTGTGTGCAATATAAAAAATACAGGACTTTTTTCAACAAATGACTTAAAAGAAGGACAGATCTATTTGGAAAGAATCATTCTAGGACCATTAAAGTGATTTTGTTGAGCCGTGCAAATTAAAGCAGACTCTTTGTAAAGAATCATGTCTCAAAAGTTCTCAAATCAGTAGCCAAATTTCTCTTGCAGATTCGACATCAGCAACTGTTCCTTTTGCATAAAGCAAAAAAAAAGGTGTAGCATGACAGAACGGCCAGCGATATAACTTTTGCACACAGACACATTGCAGTGATGATGCTAAGAGGTGTATAGTGCCGCCCCACAGAATGCATACAATCATGCTTGTAGCTCAGAAATAAAGTGTGAAAAGTGGTGAGGGGAAAAGGCAGTGTGGCTGCAGACATACTTAAAAAAGAAAGCGCTAAACTGATGGTCTAATGCATGGTCAAAAATAATGGCAGCAAGTATTACAGCATGCAAAAAACTCATGGCCAAACTGTTGTCCAAAACTCAGGACCAAAACAGCATCATTGTTCTGCACTTGCGTGTTGTCCAGGCCTTATCAAGCGTCTCTGTCAGGAAGACTGACCTGCACTCCCTCAATTCAAGCCTCCAACTTCCATCTTGACTTAAGACTTTTTTATAAAGAGTGCAACGCAAGCACCGACCCCCCCAAAACAAGCAACGGAACAAAATGGGACTGTCTGATGTATGTGCAATCAAACAATTTCTCTCAGTGTCCACCTACTTACTGTTAGCAACAATGCTACAGTAGCGCGTCCCCTCCCCCCTTCGCGAGCACACACTCGCACGGCTGTTAGAACTGCGCTTGCTACAGCGTTACAGCGCAAAATACCCGATGTTCACGCAAGTAGCGGGCCCGAGTTCTACTTCACCAACACCAACCAGACCTTAACAGCACAACTTAGTTGTGCTCTTTGTCCTTCTCCCGGAGCTGGCAGGAGATCCGACGAGGCAGCTCGTTCTTTAGCCAGCCCCCTCCACTGTCCATTTTGTTTAAATGACGCTAGCGAGCAACACGGCGTTTAAAAACAAGCACTAGCCGACTAAAGTTGCGCTCGGCGCGTAGCAGCGGGCCCGTAGAATGACGTTTTTATAATTAACATTTTAATTTGGAAAATAAACAGTTTAAGGATTAAGGAGCTGCATGATGAGAGTGGGATGACGCTTTGGCTGTGTACTCACCTCCTCACTCCCACTTGAGCTGTAGCCGGCCTCCCCCAGGCTCTTGTAGCTCGCCTCTATCCCGAGTAAGCGCAAGTGTGGCTGGTCCTCGTTACACGCGAAGACGAGGCAGGCGGGCCTCAGGCCTCCGTTGGAAATCTCGTCCTGTTCGCCGCCGCACCGGCCGAGCTGCCATCGCTTTTCCGAGCGCAAACGGCTCCGCGACGACCAAGGCCGACCGGGGAAGCGACCCCGGGCCGCACCCACACCGCCTGCGCCTCCAACGGCAGCCGCGGTTGCTGATCCGCATCCCGCTGCCGCCATCATAGCTTCAACAACAACACCGATAGATAGCAACTCGGGCTGAGTGAAGAGGGAAAGCGCCAGATGGGAGGGGTAAAGCAGCGATGCACTTTGGGAAATTGAGGCATAGACGGAGGACTGCAGCCTCGTTTCGATGGCGTACAAGAAATGTAACAAAATGAGTAATACTGAAATTCACGCACACAGTTGCTTATAAGGGGTGCATGATAGTGGAAAAAGGCATTGCCATTGCAATATAAAAAAGATTTGTAAAAAAAACACGCACACGCACACACACAAAACAACCACAAATCGCACGAAAGAATGATTCATTCTAATATAATTTTGTAGATTTATAAAATAAAAATAACCATTAAAAAAAACAGGAAAAATGGAAGGGAATCATCCATTCTTCATTTTAGGCACAAGAAACCTTTAATCAGAGTAAATTATGTTATTAAAAAAGGCTTCTATTATTTATAATGTGCATTCTTTGAGACTTTTATTCAGTGTGCAGGTGAATATATCTGAGATGACGATAAAGTTTACTTTGCCTATGATTTTATAACTAAAGATTGGCTTCATAGAATTTTCCCGAATATGCGTATATTTTTATGAGGCTGTACCAAACCCTAAAACTGCTACACTTTTAAGCTATACTATTTATGTATTTCAAAATGTCATTCAAAATAAAAGTAGCTGAACGTCAGCCTAAAGATTCAGGCTGCGTCTTAAAAACACACGGGTCTCAATGGGTCACACTTTAAGGACTACACATCCCAAGAAATACATTTAAGGAGTGACGTCACGGCACGGGGTTCACGAGGAAGCGGACGTGAGTTATTCCTTTTCGCAAAGCCATTTTCCTGAACAAATGTACGTTTTCTGATTGCGGATCCGAGTACTATTTCAAAGGTATGTGTGTTTTTCAAACGAAATCCACTGACAACGTTTACAGAACTATGCAGAATATTTAGAGTTTTGTTAGCAAGGCGAATTAGCCACCGTTAGCTTGCCCGTTTTAGCATTAATCGCCGCCTTTGTTTTTCTTTTGGACGTAGGAAAGAGCAGTTACCCAGTTAGTTAGAGAAAACTGTAAGAGTTTTATTAAACAAAGTAGTCATTTAACAAAACTATCCTTGTATATTTTAACATACACGATTATTTGATTTCTTTTTATTTGTCATGCTTCTTTGAGACGTTTTTGGCATCTTTTCAGTGTACGTGATACAATAGTGTAAACACTAACAGTTTCACTACCCATTATTTGAAAAAGTAGTAAAGCTTTATCTTTTTCAAACTACTTTGTTACCGGCAGTGCATAACTGTATATTTTGGTAGTTACTGACATTGAAAAATAGGTGGCAGTAAAGTCACAAGGCGGTAATGTCTCGCAGTCTCGTATAGTTCATTCGTTTGTATTGCCATGATCTATTCACTATCTCTTCTTCTTTTTACTATTATTATTCCCCCTTTTTGGTACTTGACTGATTACACGTTTTCGTCGTAGAGACACTGTTCATGGATTAACAGGCATTCCATTACCTTTTTTACCCATTTGCCCTCATAACAGGTCAGAAGGGTGTGGACAGCTTTTTACCATGGACTTAAAAGACATCATCCAGACCTTTTTATTCTAGTAAACCACATTTAAAACAATTTCTTCAATAGGGAAAATAGGGATTTTATTTCTACAGTTTACCTTTTTTTCCTCACAGTTGTGGCACTTAACTCCTGCTGATGCTGTTGTTTTTCAGCTAGTTTAATTTATTTCTTCTGTTTACATTTTTACCTTTTTACCGTTTCACAGCTTTTTAGCACACAACAGTCAAGCTGTTCCTAGCCATCTAGGAAATCATGAATTTGGAACGCATTCCCAATGAGGAGAAACTGAGTCTTTGCAGAAAATATTATCTGGGTATGTTTTTCAAATAATTAGTTTACCTTATATACATGCATATATTTACTTTTTTGGAAAAGATTTAGTTAATGAAGCGCTCTACATAATGTAAAAAAATAACCACTGTTTGTGCTTATTGCATCCAAACCCACAGTAGTCAGTTTAGCAAAACAGGAAAGCAGCTGCAGTCACTTAATTTGCATGCTTTAAAAGTGTTACAATGGAAGATGCAGTATGCAAACTTCATTTACATTTCTTAATGTATTTCAAATAATGATCTTGGTTTCTTCTTGTATTTCTCACAGGTGGTTTTGCTTTTCTTCCCTTCCTGTGGCTGGTTAATGTCGTGTGGTTCTTCAGAGAAGCTTTTGTAAAACCTGCATACACAGAACAACCACAAATAAAAACATGTGAGCAGGACAGGCCTCTTTACGTTGCCCCTAAGGCATGGTCATTGCATGACTTTTTGTTAACTCTCTATATGCATGGTTCTATAAGCCAGTCTCTGTTGATTTTTTTTTTATCTTCTGCACAACCAGCAGAGACTGGTTTATGGACAATTAGTGATTATTTGTCACTGTGAACACAACACACAGTCCATCACAATGCTTGGGGACAGTACCTTGCTCACGAGTACTTCAGTGGTTAGTTTACCAGTCTGGGATTCGAACCGACAACCTTCCGAACGTTTTGGGTAGCAACTGGCCCAAACCAGGTGTACAGTGAGTTTATAAAATGTCATGCAGTTGTTGTCTTTGCATGGCTTTTAAGATATGACAGTTGGATTACATTTTTATTAATCACTGTATCCATGGTTCCGTAAAATACACTCTGCTGATAACCTGAGTGCAACACAGTTGTTTTTGTTATATGTGAAAATATGAAGGTTTATGTCTTGTATAATTTGCCATATTTCAATAGCAATACTGATTTTATTCAAGCAGTTGTGCCGCTATAACATTCAGAGATTGACTGTCTAATTGTGTTCATAACAGATGTGAAGAGATCAGCGCTAGGGTTGCTTTTGTGGGTGACCGTGCTGACTACGTGGATCACCATTTTCCAGCATTTTAGAGCACAGTGGGGAGAGGTGGCCGACTATCTGTCTTTCACCATTCCTCTCGGCATGCCATGAACAGATGACGGGGCAGGACTAAATATTTCATGTTCTTTTTTTCTTTCCCACTTTTTGTTGATAATAACTGGTTAATAATGTGTTTACTGCCAAATAGCAGTTTTATTATGAAAAAGAGGGGAGACTGAGAATCAAGCAGTCGCTACAATGTTGCATTTCAGGCTAAATACTATATCACTTCTGTTTACGCTAAATTTTTAGCCAAAAAACAGGCTAAACAGACTATTTCAGTATATTTCAGCAGCTAATTGTCAATGCTCTATTTATTTCCCTTCTATTTTTCAGAGTTTTCACCTCTGTTTTTAACTCAGAATTGAACGGTCATTGCAGTAAGGATGTAAGTTGAGCTAGCCTGTGGACATTTGTTTTAAAATTGTGATCAATGTCTAAAATAAACTCATGTTCATATCTCTTTTTTGTTGTTGTGAAAAAGCCATCAAGCACTAAACAATGCAAGTTTGTTCCGACATGTTAATAGAAGATTGACAGGCACCAGTTTTACTCCTTAATTTACATAGATGACCATAATCTCATAATCTTCAACCTGACCAGCATACCAGACTCTGTAATGTCCATAAATAAAACCTGTCTCATGTGTAACTCTTTACAGGCGCCTATTGTGAAACCCAAGCTTACTTTAGGACAAAATATTAATCCCTAGATCTTAGTGGATGCTGTTTTTAGTAGCCTGTAGTCAGTGCTGACGGCAGACCCCTGTGTCAGGTTGGCACCCATGCAAACATGAAAAAGATTAATTAGTTAAACACTCGGGTGTTGGCTATTGCTGGGTTACGACCACATAAGAAAATGTGTGGTATTGCGAATGGTTTTAAATGTTTAAAAAAAATTCTTACCAGAGGCTGTGACGTCACAGCGTGGCAACAAGTAGCGGAGAGTCAAAGGGCCAGAAATCTGTACTCGGTCAGAGGTCTTCCAAGGTTTCACATGTCACAGAACACCCAAAGAGGTTGAAGGTTGGGAACATTTTTACTACACGTGCTGTATCATGAGGGATGCAATGTACCACCGGTGTGCGAAAGGGAGAGGCATGTGTAACACACAGCTCTCTTAAGCTTTGAACTTATTTATAGTCACTGAAATACAATTCAGGAATGCAAACTGGTCTACTGCTTTCCACACAAGAACCAACGGCTGCCTGGCATTGTAGAGTGTGCATTCATTTAACTTTGACGTGCATATCTAACATGGATTTTCCATTAGTTCAGAAGGATCATTTGCTGATTTAGTGAAGCAGATCGAGGGATGCCTGTATGGCCTGGGGGCAAATCAGCTCCAAGAAAGATCAAAATGCAATGTTTATGTAAATGAATTTGTTAAAAGAATGAATCATTAAATATTTGTCTGATTAATGGTTATACAAATAATTTAAAAGTGATTGACTCTTAAGGCCTTGTGCAACTCAACCTTTTAAAAAATTTTGCCCATTAATCTTTAAATCAGAGTAACTTTTAATCTTTGAGATTAGTCATGGATAAAGACTTATTGTTGTATCAAGCAGCAAGTTCTAAAACGGGACATTTATTTGATGTTTCACAAGGTGCAAAATATTGCGATGACTTTATATCGACAGAGAGAGAGGTTAATGTTAAACAGGTGTGAAGAAGCGCGACTTATCCCCACGATCATCAATCAAAACCAAATGGCACACTTCCCCCAACACGTTCGCTCGTTACGCAACCGCGCGCTTCTTATATACAGCGGTGCCGAGCTCCCAGTACTGACAGTACAGACAAACCCAACGACGCTCATTCGTGGCAGTATTCGGGTAAGTCCAACCGAGTTTGAAGAAATGAAAATGTTGAACGGATAATTATGGGGCGGAAAGGGTATGATATCAGAAAACCTATCCTACACTATCCTTCCAGTCGTCCACCTCTGATTTATCTCCTTTGTGTAACAGAAGTGAGATGGATTTCGACCTGCCTCCTACCTTCTCCACACACGGTATCGCTTGGGATCGAGTCCTGCCGCCCTTAATGCCTCGTACTAACGGAACTTCAGGACCTTATTTATGGACACCGTCCGAGCTCCTTAACCCCATTACCGAACACACCGGAGCGGCGCAGGTGGGTCCGTCTAACATGTCTTTACATCACAGAATGTCAATATCTATCTGTATTGTCTATCTATCAGGGGGATGGATTAGAATAAAAAAAAACAAAACAACAACAACAAAAAAAACCCGTCTGTGACTGTGTAAGAAAGAGCTTTTACTTTAATATCAATTAGCAAAATAGTGGCAGGGCGTGTTTTGTACAATTTTGCCATAATTGACGGTCCTGCGATGTGACTATTGCGCATGCGCGATGGTGTCGCGCCAAGTTGCGGCTTGTTTTAAACAATCAACTCATTCTCTTTGTGACTGTGTCTGGTCAGATAACTCCTTAAGTGTTTCATCCAGGTTGTCTGTGACCAACATGGATTCACTGTGCAAGTGGATGTAAAACATTTTAATCCTGAAGAGCTCATGGTCAAAGTCAGTGGAGATTATATTGTGGTGGAAGGAAAACATGAACAGAGAAAGGTCAGTGCCTCCACATTCGATGGATATTACAGTGTGTATTTAATTTGATAACTTAAAGATGAGTGTTTTGTTTAGATTAACATTGTATAAAATGGAGGCTGTTATAATGTTCTTTTCTCACAGGACGGCTCAGGGTTGGTGACCAGGCAGTTTAACCGACGGTACCGAATCCCAAACGGAGTGGACACCATGGCGCTGGAGTCTGCAGTGTCTCCAGATGGAATGCTGGTGATTTCTGCACCTTTGCTTCAGAGTGAAAACATAATGGGAAGAGACTGACTGGCCTTGGTATGGACACAAGCCAAGTAATGGACATTAAGTTAATTAAATTACTTGTTTCCAAGCTGATTCACTCATCCTCAAAGTGAATATTAAAAACAGACAGCTCTCCACTGCAAGAAACCAGGAGTTATGGACACAGACAATTCCAGTCACATACTTGATATTAAGCTACACAGTACAGCAGATTATCCATAATTGTCATAATTTCATTCTGAATCTGTCATGAATTCCAGTATGATTTAAGTCTTCAAGAAAATGTCATTTACTGACAAATTTTGCACATATTTGAGATGGTGGACTTTTGACACTGCGTTCCATTGATAACCAAATTGTGACTGAATTCCTTACTGTATATAATCCTAAAGAACTGTTGTATAATTGTTATATTCTATGCTCTAAGATTAAGCTGAATTGTGATTTCTTGTGAACGTCTTTAAATAAACCATTTATTTGCAAACCTAAAACAACGATGCCTTGTTACAAAAGTAAAATCATGTTGTGCTGACATTATTTATGGTTTGTTCAGGCACATGCTGTGTTAAACTTCGTCAGCAGTCTTCATGAAGTTCATCCAACAGCATGTCAACTTCACTAGTGGAGGAAAAAAATATTTTTAGAAAGCAATAATTCTTGAATCATAAAAATAATGACAAGTGCCCAATTTCTCACCAAAGTTGTTCCTTCACCCATTGTCTCTGCTCTCGGAGAACTAGAAGTAAGGGATCATCTTCAAATTCCAGTCCATCCGAATCTGTTTTGGGTGGTGTAAAATTGATGCTTAATAGAATAGGATGGACATGGTCTCGAAGATATACACATAATAGAATAAATTTTCCATATTGCTAATTGCAAAATTTATTCGCTAATTTTATTTTCTTGCTTATTAAATGCTTTTAAATGTAAGTGGTCACCTCTAATGTGATGTAATTGCCCCTTATATCCATTCATTATGCCACAATACCTAGTTACATGCAGATCTGGGCATGAATAGACGTGTTATTTTAAGTGCATTTGTTTTGTACAAGCGAATGCTAAGTGTCAGAAAATATTGACACATTAACCCTAAACATCAAATCATACACCCAGATGTATGCAAAAGTTATGTATGTGTTTACATAATAACACATTATGTTATGTAACACTATGTAAGCACAATATTGAGAGGCACGTTGTCAGTCAGGAGTTCACAGAAGAGATTAGTCAGCTGTTTAACAGGTGGAGGCTGAAACCTTTGATGAAAGGTGACCTTACATAGATGTGTCATTAAGTCACTCCAGGGAGGCCTGAGGTTGTCAAAATCATAACTTTTACCTTGTGCTTCCTGCATCAGCTGGTCTATGACCTCATGTGGCTGTTGGGAAGTTTGTCGAGGTGGGGCCGAGGACTGTGGTGGTGGTGCAGGAGGGCTGGATCTGGGAGAAGCTGAAGAAAATGAGCCTCTAGACAGGGTGGGAGAGTCGGAATCAGGAAACAGGACCTCAGACACAGCCTGTTGAAGCAATACAGGATAAGCAGATAGAGCAAAACAAACAGAAGAAACCTAATTTAAAGTTTCAAAACTCCAATAACTGGATACTGATCTAAAGAAATTCTACTAAAGTAAAGGATATGTCAACAACATAAAAACTCCCCACACTGACCTGTCCCAGCGTGTTGTGTATTGGTGAAGGTGCAGGTACAAGAATTTCCGTTTGTGAGAGTCCTGCTGAATTTTTCACCCCACTGTGCCACTTATTCTTTCGAGTAGATTCTTTGGTGTTGTGATTGGCGCCTTCTTGACCTCTTCCAGGCTGTCTGTTATCCTTGGCAGTACGCTGGTGACCTTTGACAGGGTCGTCGTTCCACACATGCCTGCCAAATTCTGCATATTAGTACGTGAACTATGACCAGACAAGTAAATTAAGTAAGTTTCTTTTATTTCATCTTTCATTTCAAAACCCTGTCTGATTTTTGCAGTTTGTGTCCTGTCTGGCCTACTATGTTTTGGTTTGTTGTGCAATTTGGATTGATATTCTAACAATTGTTAAAACAATATCTCTCCCATCGCTGCATCAGGAACGTCTCCTGCATTGTGCTCGACTCCTCCCACAGATTCTTCACACTGTTCACACACAGAAGACGCTATCGCAGCATCAGGGCCCTATCAACCAGAGCTTTCACCCCACAAGCCATCAGACTCCTAAAACACCTGACCACGCACCGCCCACAACCAGACTGTGAACTGACTATTTGTACCTTTGCATATTACACATCACTGTTTTTTTCACACGCTGCTACATGTATAAACTCATCCATGATACATGCTAAAACGCAACACTTAAGATAGCCTTATGTTGCAACCTAGTGGCAGAAGTTTAAATTTGCTCTTGGTATTTTAAAAAAGTGACGGTGTGCCCCAGCAAGGCCCTTAAGTTGCTCAAGGGAAATTATCCATGTAATTAGGAAATCTAAATCATTCTGGACAAAAGCAGCTTATAAATGCTGTAAACGTAAACACAAAGTTGCCAACTGTGTCTCCACTGTAGCTCACTCCAAGATGTGACAGTAAAAGAGGAATGCTGTCATGTTTCCATTAAGTTCCTGAAAAAGCATACCTCTCAGTTTTCTTCTTTTGGCTGGATGACATCACCTTTTTCCCTCCCTTTCTTTTCTCCTTCTTGTCCTGAACCTGCATGCCTCCACACTGGCACCGATGACACTCCCTTTCCAGGCTCTGTGGTGGTGGTGGTGGTGGTGGTGAGGATGTTGGGCACATGGACTGCTGCTCTGCATGTGCTCCTGCTGAGCTCTTTGAAGGTCTGCCCTGACCACATAGACAGGCCTGTGGGGAGGAAACTGTGTCTCTTAACTCCCCAGTATCTCTGATTTCATGGTATTGTTGCGGAAATCGGACGCAGGGGCAGCAGGTGGTTTGTTTGACGTTGTTTGGTCGTAGTTTGCAGTTGGCACTGTTAGACATAAGGATCATTGGCACAGGGCTTGTACGGGCATTAGGTGTGATTACAGAGCCGACTATGTCCACGGGAGCAGGGGTGAAAGACAGACTGGCGCTTTGAGGGAAATCAGCTGAAAAGAGACTGGGTTCCATCTGGGACAGATATAGAAAACAGAGAAAGTGAGAAGAGCAAAATTGTTATTAAAATTAGGACTAATTTGGCTTGCTTGCTTACTTGCTGCGACACTCTGCTCAAAGCTGAATGCTGAAAATCTGAGCCATGAGTCTGGCTCCATAGTCTTTCCTGCTCCATATTTCTCCTCAGGCGCCACTGAAAGAGGATGTCGTCCCCAGGGTGAGAGTGTGACCTCTGGGACTCCAGAGTGGAGGGTGCAGGGAGAGAGTCTCTTCCAGGCAGGCATGGTGTTGTCAGTACTAGTGGAGGTTTGACAAGATTAAGAGAATACAACCTGGTCGGAAAATGCATTTCTGTGCACTATAAATGGCAACCATGTTTCAGATTGCTTCATTCAGTGGGTCTTTTAGTGTGAAAATCTGGTGAAACATTGGCCTCTGATTCTACTAACAGTACTGGATCCACACTGCACATTAGTGTCATAAGTGGTGGTCTAGGGATTAGGACACTCACCTCTGGATGAAGAGGTCATGGGTTTGAATTCTATCTCCAGCGCTACCATCAATGGTTCCCTGGGCAAGACCCTTAACCCCAAATTGCTCTCATGGAGACTGTCAATGAAATTAGGAAATGGAAGTTGCTCTGGATAAGAGCGTCTGCTAAATGGCATACATGTAAATGTAAATAAAGCATCAGGTTCGCTGGTTCAAGTTCAAGACCGGTAAAGAGGTAGCCGTGAGCAAGGTACTGCCCCCAAGCACTGCTCCCAGAGTGCTACCCATGTCAGCTGCCCACTGCTCCCTCACGGATGGGTCAAATGCAGAGGCCACATAAGAGTATGGTGCGCTGTGTGCTGTGCTGTGTTCACAATGACAAATAATCACTTCAATTCACAGCAAGCAAAACCTCTTGTTTTAACCCATTGAGCAGAGTGTGAAAGTTCTCTTCAGCAAGTACAACTTACACCAGGATGAGTCTTTGTAGTTGGGTACCAAGGGCTTTCGGATCGGCTCGTCAACACTTACAGGGGTTGTTAAGTCTGAGCAGCCCAACCCTTCAGAGCTGATCGGCACAACTCCATAGCCGCTGCTGAGTGAGCCCTCACTGAAACAGGCCAGAGCACCAATTAATACAAATGAAAATATTTTAGCCATTAAACATTTTCAAAAGCTTAAATGTTCAAAGCAACCTGTGAAGAAACTGACAAAACCACTAATGTTTTAATCACCGGCCTTCCAACTAATTTTGCTTTTGTTTAACACTTAATTTTCAGTTGTAAGAACTACTGTAGTGGAGTATGGTTACACAAGTGTTCAACATGCCTTTTCTGCACAAGACGAGAGGCTCCCTCCAGAAGATGCAGTAACTCTGGCCCTTCTGACTCACAGTAAGAGGATTCAGAGACGGACTGAAAAGCAGTGAACGGAAAAATAATTTAACTTTATTAGTAAAAATCAGTTATTAATATAAGTTACATTTTTGAATATAATAAGAAGCCCATTTTTGTGAAACAAACTGAAGGACAAAGTGCAAACCTGAATATCCTCAATAAATGTATTTTTATGAATTGAATTAAGAGAAAATAATGACTTGAATATTTTTCACCATGAAATGATGAAAAATGAAACGATGAAATTGTGTTGTTTGATTTGGCCTTTGAAAACACAGAACCAGTTGTAATAGTTATATCATGGCATAACTTTCCAATTGTTTTAGTAGGGTGTAGCAATGCTTCTAAAAAATAAAATACAGAATGTTCATGAAACAATTAAACTAATGCATAGTAGTTGGTAAAAGAGAAAATATTGGACTGGTACAGATATCAAAAGATCCACAAAACTTTAATTTCATGATCTGAAATAACATGTAGTGCCATCTTTATTTATTAGTTAATGCATCTATGCTTGAACATTACCCTGCATGACAGTGCTTTCTTGCAGGCTGACTTTGTCAGCCATATATGTACAGTTTTGGGGATGGCATGTTGTATATTTTGAATATGGCAAAATAACTTTAGTGTACCTTCAACAAGTTTTGCACTAAACATCTCACTTTCTAGTTACAACAGACCCTGGACTGATTAAGCAATTTATGAAATTTTGCAGTTTCAGAACTATTGTGCACGATGAAGGTAAATGTGTTACATAGCAAAGGACATTCATTTGGCAAATGCACTTGTGCAGCATCCTGTTCTGCAAACAACTCAAGTATGACAGCTAATAAAGCTGGTGATGGCAGAGCAATACACTGCATTGGGGACGACTTTCTTTGCTCTCAAACCTTCTCTAATGACACTGGTGCTGAAACAGCCTTCCCGTGCCAAAGACTGTGCAACAACCCAGGGCTGTCCACAAAGAATTCATAAATATATAACAACATGATGCTAAACAAAGACAGCACGAAGTGCGAGTGCAAGCGAGTACAGGGGAGAAGCACTTGCACTTGCACTTCCTTTAATGCTGAGGTATTCCATGACCGGACATTCTGCCAGTGGAATACTGCAAAACACTGTGCTGGCCAAAATGTTCAAGACCACAACCAAAGGACATTTAAGGAAGAGACAATTCTGTCTATCACCACTAGAGAGCAACATTTAGTCACCACCTTGAAATTGTGTCTCATCAGAAAAGTGGCTGACACACAATGCACACAGACACTTCTGCCCTGATCATATTTTACTTATTCGTATTATGAAATGTTAACAAAAGTCTTGTCAAAGTGTCTCTTATATTCAAATTCACTTAAATTATGTGGATGTTTGATGAAGAAAGAAAAAAAAATAGTGAAAATGGTTTCATTTGTCTATTGACAAATTAAAACAGAACTTTTAAACTGTTAGTTGCAACCATTCGAAAACAGGATGCAGGGTGGATTACTCATCAAAAGCTGTGATGGTGTGAAACCTAAACTGCTAAACCGAGAGGATGTGCAACAGAAATTCTACAGCTTAGATCTTATAAACTTTGCTTACAAGCACACTGCGGTCAAACTGGTCTCTGTTGGAAGAGAGTGAATGAATGCGCCGTAGTTCTCCGAAAGATCTATGCAGGTCTGTTTCATCACTTTTAGAGTCAAAGGATCCTGTGAAAAACAGTGGAGAACATCTGCAAGTTAGCTCAGAACAGTTGCGCTACACATAAGTGTTACCTGTGATAATGGCTATTTGGATACTTGTGTGGCCACTGTGGCCTCACTGTAAGTTGGGTGTAAAGAGAAGAAAACCTTAATGGCTTTTTAATTTCATTTGTGCACTACATTGAAAGGTGACCTCTGCATTTGACCCATTCACAGTGGGCAGCTGACATGGGCACTGCCCATGAAGGAGTGCTTGTGTATGGTGCCTTCCTTATGAGTACCTCAGCAGTACCTTTACCAGTCTGGGATTGGAATCGGTGACCTTCCAATCACAGGGAGCGAACGCCCTAACGGTTACGCTTACAACTGCCCTGCAATCTTGGACTGCATATCCAACCACTAGTATCACCATGGTTTTAAGCATACCGTTTTAATTTAGGGTCTCTAATACAGTTAACTGTCTACTTACTTCATGCCACATAGTGTATGTAACACACCTCTAAAGCGTTCCTCAGATGTGCGACTGGATGTGGAGCCGGATGGCTTTGGAGAAGAAGTGGACAGCCCCCATACTGACTGACCATCTACTCCAGTGGCTGCCAACCTCTGTCTTTCCTCACGACTTTGTGGCTTACCATAACGGAAACGATCAACATATCTGGGAGAAGATTTAAAACAAAAAGAAAAGGCTAAATAAACTGTTTAGATAAATGTGAGCCATCTCAATTTGGGTTCCATAGTTAAATTACTTCTTAATAATACTTTTTGATAATACAAAAATAAACACATTTATCAAGATTACTTGCATCAGTTTCTGATTTAATGTTTACAGTCTGTTATCATCTGGTAGTTGTTTCATTTTGGATAGGTAGAATTTCACAATTCAGTATGTAATATTACTGATTTTTTTTTTACACTGTTATAAAAGTCATGTCTAAATTAAGCCTTATACATTAAAGCAGTGTTTCCCAATCCCGGTCCTCGCGCCCCACCGCTCTGCACATTTTCCATATTTCCTGCACTGTCGCGCGCCGGTCCTACATTGCTAATTAGCTGATTAGTAGCATCAGCTGTGCTGTTGGTCGGGAAAGTCGAATCTGTGCAGAGCGGTGGGGCGCGAGGACCGGGATTGGGAAACGCTGCATTAAAGAATGATCCCAGTCACTATCATACCCAGACATCAGAACCAGAAAAGTTAGATCTGTGATTCCCTAATCTTACTTATCTGGACAAGTTAAACCCCTGCTTCATACTTTGCCAGGACTGAAAGCTCCTCCATTTTACTGGTCACTGTGGTGACACTGTGTTGTGGCCGTGAGGCCTGTCGGTGAGACGTTTGAGGGGAGACACCAGCGATATGAGCGGATGAACCCGGATCAGTGGACGGCCAGGACTCAGAATAGCTCCTGTTTCCTTGTACTGGGAGACGAGGACGAGGCACAGTGTGGTTTGATTCCTCTTGAAAGCTCAGCTCCTGCCGGTCAAGAGACGCGACATGAGGAGGGGACTCAGGAGGACTGGATACGCGGCCAAACCGGACAGGACTCAAAGCCTGTCATACAAAGTCACGTCAGTTAGTCAGTACTTTAACCTGCATGTTACAATAAAATCAGCAACATCACTTTCCATCGACTCAAAGACCTGCACTTGGATTTTGGCCATTTCTGTTTTATTTAGAATAGTGAAAGTGATATAATGTGGAAAGATTGGGACAGTGGTGGTTTAAGTGACTGATCTGAGATCATTAGACTAGGGGTTTGAATCTCATAAACTAACATTGGACCCCTGAGCAAGGCCCTTAAGACCAATGTGGTCCCTGCGATCAGGAAATGCAAGTTATGCTATGGAAAAACCTGTCTGAATAAACACACAAAAAAACTCATACCATAGAAGGTCCAACAAACAAATAATATGTACATACAGTAGGCATGTTAAGGTAAAGGTTTCTCTCACCAGCTTCTTCTGTTGTCTGGAAATATTTTTTGCTCGGGAGGGACTGTAGTGGGCTCTGGGCAAGTGGGACTCTGGAGGAAATGGATTCTGTCTGGTGAAAACAGCACCACTAACAGAAAAGATTTGGGTATTAACAAAGGTTATTACAGCATCAGCGTCATCATCAACTAGACCTTTAAATGATCTTACCTAGAATTCATGATCAAATCTCTGATTCAAAAGCCGATATTAGCTCCAAGTTCATGTGCCATGATGCACATAACGTTGCCATAAAGTAAGTAGGTTTAACAAGATTAACAAGCACGGGTCAGCTTTAATAAACGTTAGCAATAAAGGTTAGTTAGGTCTACAATTATTAACCGATATAAAGTCAGAGTTAGAGATACAAGTTATAAAGTTAGAGATACAATCTGTACCAGTAAATAATATTTAATTCACAAAAGTAATTATGTAACTGCTCGATTAATATAAACAAGGAGGTTACTACGCAAGCAACTAAGGCAAACAGCTAGCAAGCCCGATTCAGACACAGTGTGGACGTTCACAGCTGAACAAGAAATCAGATCAAATCCATCTATATCGCGATTAGACTCTCAAGTTACACAAACACAAATGCCAATTATCCATAATACCAGATACATGAACCAAAGTAAAGCGCATTATTTTGACTGGAATTCCCATTATCCGGCGATGTACTATGTACAAATGTAGTACGTTAGTATGTTCCAAGCGTATCCTCTTAGCGATTGAAACTTGTCTACGGGCTTTAAGTGGACCACTATCAGCCAACCAGGAGACGCATACTGTGATTGACATGTGTATCACCAAATGAAATTGAGAGAAGACTGTCCGCAACGACCAATCAAGAGGCGAGTATTTAGTTGCGCGCGGAAGAGGAAAGTCAAGCGAAGTGAGGAGACAGCTCGTTAGCTGAATGGTAAACGCTGTACGTTGTCCTCATTGATACGTGCATCAATTGATCCTTTTTCACTTACTTTTATGTGGTATTCGATAATAAGGGTTGTCGATAGCTGAAAATGCTTATAGAAGCCCGTCCATGAGACGCTATCATTTCCCCTCATGGGCGAATACCTCAAAATAGCAGCTTAGCTAGCCGCAGCTGTTAGCAGGTTAGCTAGTACAGTTGAAGAACCTTGTATTTTTTGCTAACGTGTAACGTTTCAGCGTTTTTAGAATTGTACTCCGCACTGAAGAGGCATGTAGCTAGCTGGCTGGCTAGCTAGATAGATTGTATTTTAAAGACTTATTATTGCCTAATATTATTATACGTATTGTGTTAGTAGCGCACAAGAGCGTTTTCGCTGTATAATCCACTGAGCAAATAGGCCTTAAATCACCAGCCATCATGCTTTACTTCCCCTGAGTGATGAACAACGTCATAATGTAAATCAGATAGTTTCCCCCAAGTTAAGGCGTAAACACAACTGTGATTTTTGTGTGTCTTGTGGTTTATTCACAGTTTTACAGTGTGGCCTTCGGCAGTTTTGAAATATGGGTTTAGTGAAAAAAACATTTTCTTATTAAGAACGAACCACCTCCCAAAATGCTCCACATGAAAATTAAGACTGAGAAACCAGGTAATTTTTCCATTTTTATTTGTATTGTACATTGAGTAAAATGCGCTCATTGGTGCTTTTTAAAATAACTTAATTTTTTTTGTGGGTTTGTAGACACTGATAGTGCTGGTGCCCGAAATCGACTTGATGCTGTATTGCAGGGTCTGGTAGAGAAAAGTGACAGTGAAAGGTCAGTATGCTTAATCACGTTTACTACATACTGTACTGCACGCTTAAGAGAGATCATTAAAAATGAAACATAATATTCACTTCAGTTTAGTCATCAGATTAGTTAGCCAGATTGTCTATAACTTATATCTTGCCATATTTCAAATCTTAACAAAATTTTTATGAAATCTTTTAACATTGGTCATTAGTAGTTCTGTTTTCTTGTGGCTAAATTTACATGCAATTGGAAAAAGTATTTTCATGTTACGTTCTAAAGTGCACTATTTGTTGTTGCTGCATTTTGTGTTCTTAAATAGTTGCTTGTGTTCTTAAATAAAAATGCTTGCAATGGCTGATTTTGCTGCTTCGGAAGTGTTGTTTTCTGAGAAAATGTGTTCAGCTATTTTTTTTCTGAATATCTATGATCTTCATTCCATATACCTTGGGTGTAAAGAGATCAAAATGAAGACGATTCTGGAAAAATGATAGCAGACTCACTGAGCAAGTATGTGCTTCTGTTGCATCATTTGCATAAGCAAATTGAGTAGACCTACTGTTTTTGAATTATTTATAAGTCATAGTTACGTGGGTATTCATGTGAGTTAAGAGTTAATATTCTGATTGGGTGTACATTATAGTAAGACATACAGTGCTATGAAAAAGTATTTGCCCCCTTCCTGATTTCTTATTTTTTTTGCATGTTTGTCACACTTAAATGTTTCAGATTATCAAACAAATTTAAATATTAGACAAAGATAACTCAAGTAAACACAAAATGCAGTTTTTAAGTAATGTTTTTATTTATTAAGGAAAAAAAAACTATCCCCCCTTGTAAAATCCTAAAGTAACGGTGGTTAATCACATTTTTTGGAAAACTGAGTGCAATTTCACCAGCCACACCCAGGCCTGATTACTGCCAAAGCTGTTGAATCAAGAGATCACTTAAAAAGGATCCCAAAAAAGGAAGACGACATGCTGCGATCTAAAGAAATTCAGGAACAGATGAGAAACAAATTAATTGACATCTGCTGACCAAAAACAACATAAAGGCTGGTCTCACTTTTGCCAAAAAACACCTTGATGATCCTCAAGTCTTTTGAGACAATATTCTGTGGACTGACAAAAAAGTTGAACTTTTTGGATCCAGTTACATCTGGTGTAAAAGTAACACAGCATTTCAGAAAAAGAACATCATGCCAACAGTCAAACAAGTTGGTGGTAGTGTGATGGTCTGGGGCTGCTTTGCTGCTTCAGGACCTGGACGACTTGCTGTGATTGATGGAACCATGAATTCTGCTCTCTACCAAAAAATCCTGAAGGAGAATGTGCGGCCATCAGTTTGTGACCTCAAGCCGAAGCGCACTCGGGTTCCACAGCAGGACAATGATCCAAAACACACCAGCAAGTCCACCTCTGAATGGCTTAAAAAAACTAAATGAAGGTTGTGGAGTGGCCTAGTTAAAGTCTGGACCTGAGTCCAATTGAGATGCTGTAGCATGACCTTAAAAAGGCGGTTCATGCTCGAAAACCCTCCAATATGGCTGAATTAAAACAATTCTGCAAAGAAGAGTGGGCCAAAATACCTCCACAGCGATGTGAAGGACTCATTGCCAGTTATAGCAAACTCTTAATTGCAGTTGTTGCTGCTAAAGGTGGCACAACCATTTATTAGGTTTAGGGGGCAATTACTTTTTCACATAGGGCCATGTAGGTTTGGATAGTTTTTTTCCTTAATAAATAAAATAATCACTTAAAAACTGCATTTTGTGTTTACTTGGGTTATCTTTGTCTAATATTTAAATTTGTTTGATAATCTGAAATATTTAAGTGTGACAAATATGCAAAAAAATAAATCAGGAATGCGGCAAATACTTTTTCACAACACTGTACATTGCTTTACAAATACTACATTAATAAAGACATTTTAAGATGGTAGTCTTAATTGAAACCACTATTTGAGCTTCATTAAAAGCGTGTTTTGATTTCATTCTGCTTACAGAGACTTATCTCCCTCCTCTGCTGGCAAAAGGTATGTGTATCTTCACCAGTTTGATAAAGCTGGTCAGTTAAACAAGTGTTAATTTAGGCAGATACTTTAGAGTTTGTCAAAAATGCTTGTTAGTTAATCATGTATTAGTTATTTCTGTTCTTCATAGTTTTTTCATAGACAGTGGAAAAGCTGTTAAACTTTAGACAACTTTCAGTCATTACTTTGTTGAAATGGCTAGCAGGATTAATGATAATAGCATGTTGGACATGTAGAAACAATTTTATTACCTTTGCCTGATGTGTTTGTAAACATATGTATAGAAATTATAGAAAAAAAGAACTCCAAATGTAGATATTTATAAGAGTTTGGGATTTTATAGAGGTATAGTTGAATTAGCTTGACAAAGAATACATGTGTATGAGACCTGCTTTTTAAGTAAGTTAATTAAGCTTTCATTAAGTAAATAAAAAAACATGGACAACAAGATGCATCAAACATGTCAGTCAATGTGCTATTTGAATTGTAATTGAAATGTAACACCAGTGAAGATTCACACATAAATTGTGATGAGGTGACTGAACAAAAATGCAATGGCAAAGAAAATGAGTTAAAACCACAGCAAACATTTCAGTTCCTGCGTTATTTTGGTCAAAAGTCATTTGCTATGTAAAGTTAAAATATAGCATATTTTGAAATTTATTGATGAATAATTTTATCTTCCTGCCCCACAGGCCATCATCACGTTTTCCACAGCACCGGAGAAAGAAACGAAAAGAGATGGATGATGGGATATCTGAGACTAACCAACACAAACAAAGTAAGAAACGGATGTAAACTGCATTATAAAAATGAAACTACAGTATAGGTATGTTGTATGAGTAAAGAAGGATACTAACACTATAAGCTAGAAATATTTTAGGTAAGTATGAGTGACATGATTGTAAAACATCTGGTTTACATAACACTTTCGAGGCTGAATTTTAGCCTAATGTTAAGACTCACTCATTTTGCTAGATACATACATCATCAAGCTGTTTGACCGCAGCGTAGACTTGGCTCAGTTCAGCAGCAGCACCTCCCTCTACCCCATCTGTCGAGCCTGGATGAGAAACAACCCCTCAGTCCGAGAAAGGACAGCACCCAGCCCGCCTCACAGCATGGGAGACGAGGAGGTCAGGTCCAATATTACTGTACTGTTTCACTGGGTCTGAATAATGAGTTAACAATAATAATATTTCCAATTTAGATATCGTTGTGGGGAGCTCTACTTTCTGTTCTACTCTGTCTATGCCTGTGCAGTCAGTGAAGCTCCCCATGTAAATGGTCTGGTGGCATTTGGATGTTGGTATGCCAAAAAACAGCTACTAACATCCTATTAATTACTGAAAAAAATTGCAGCACAAAAATACTCAAAACGGTCATACTATTTATTACCAAGGAAGGTTGGAAGCTGCTTTGACCACTGAAGATGAGAGTATTACACATAACTCAAAGTTTTCTCTTGTTCTTTGATTCTTTTTGCACAATGTTTCTACCTAAACTTATGCTCAAAATTAGATTTTTGCCAGTTTTTGGTGCAACTGTAATGCCACTTTTTATGGACAAATAATGCATTAAGAGTGGCAATATGAGTAGGCAGTATATTTTTGTGATTCTCTGACTGACTTACAGTGTTGTGAAAAAGTATTTGCCCTTCTTCCTGATTTCTTATTTTTTTGCATGTTCGTTACACTTAAATGTTTCAGATTATCAAACAAATTTAAATATTAGACAAAGTAACCTAAGTAAACACAAAATGCAGTTTTAAGTGGTGATTTTATTTATTAAGGGAAAAAAACTATCCAAACCTACAGTGCCTTGAAAAAGTATTCATACCCCTTGAACTTTTACACATTTTGACACCTTACAACCACAAACTGAAATGTTTTTTATTGAGATTTTCTGTGATAGACCAACACAAAGTAGCACATAATTGTGAAGTGGTACAAAAATGATACACGGTTTTCACAATTTTAAGCAGATAAAAATCTGAAAAGTGTGGCGTGCATTTGTATTCAACCCCCTGTACTCTGACACCCCTAAATAAAATCCAGTGCGATCAATTGCCTTCAGAAGTCACCTAATTAGATAATAGAGTTCACCTGTGTGTAATTTAGTCTAATTATAAATACACTTGTTCAAATTTTTTGGAAAGCAGGGTACAATTTCACCAGCCACACCCAGGCCTGATTACTGCCAGACCTGTTGAATCAAGAGATCACTTAAAAAGTAGCCCAAAAGATCCCAAAAAAGGAAGACGTCATGCTGCGATCTAAAGAAGTTCAGGAACAGATGAGAAACAAAGTAATTGACATCTGTCGTTCTGGAAAAGGTTACAAAGCCATTTCTAAAGCTTTGGGACTCCAGTGAACCACGGTGAGGGCCATTATTCACAAATAGAGAAAACATGGAACAGTGGTGAACCTTCCTAGGAGTGACTGGCCTATAAAAATGACCCCAAGAGACTTATCCAAGAGGTCACAAAAGAACCCGGAATAATATCTAAAAACTGCAGGCCTCACCTGCCTCAGTTTAGGTCAGTGTTCATGACTCAACCATAAGAAAGAGACTGGGCAAAAATAGCATGCATGGCACAGTTCCAAGGCGAAAACTACTGCTGACCAAAAACAACATAAAGGCTGGTCTCACTTTTGCCAAAAAACACCTAGATGATCCTCAAGTCCTTTGGGACAATATTCTGTGGACTGATGAAACAAAAGTTGATCTTTTTGGAAGGTGTGTGTCCCGTCACATCTGGTGTAAAAGTAACACAGCATTTCAGAAAAAGAACATCATGCCAACAGTCAAACAAGTTGGTTGTAGTGTGATGGTCTGGGGCTGCTTTGCTGCTTCAGGACCTGGACGACTTGCTGTGATTGATGGAACCATGAATTCTGCTCTCTACCAAAAAATCCTGAAGGAGAATGTGCGGCCATCAGTTTGTGACCTCAAGCTGAAGCGCACTTGAGTTCTGCAGCAGGACAATGACCCAAAACACACCAGCAAGTCCACCTCTGAATGGCTTAAAAAAAACTAAATGAAGGTTTTGGAGTGGCCTAGTCAAAGTCTGGACCTGAGTCCAATTGAGATGCTGTAGCATGACCTTAAAAAGGCGGTTCATGCTCGAAAACCCTCCAATATGGCTGAATTACAACAATTCTGCAAAGAAATCCCTCCACACCGATGTAAAAGACTCATTGCCAGTTATAGCAAACCCTTAATTGCAGTTGTCGCTGCTAAAGGTGGCACAACCATTTATTAGGTTTAGGGGGCAATTACTTTTTCACATAGGGCACTACCAGTCAAA